>JAEIGP010000710.1:0-194528 GCA_018904095.1 Zaprionus ghesquierei
TCAAATCAAAATCATCTGCGCTTGATTTAAATGGAACTATCATGCCAAATTTGGTGTCTGTAACTGTAATACTTTCCTTAATATTCAAAAGTTATCGATTTGCGGTGGCGGTGGACGTGGCACTCCAAAATTGAAATAAGCTTGATCTGCGTATGGTATACAGGAACCATCATGTCAAATTTAGTGTCTCTAGCTTTTGTAATAGCTGAGATCTTGACGTTCATTTAGAAAGACGGACAGGCAGACATGGCTCAATCGACTCGGCTGTTGATCCTTAGCCAGAATATATATGCTTTATGGGGTCTGCCATGTCTCCTTCTGCCTGTTACATACTTTTGCACAAACTTAGTATACCATTTTGACCATTTTCAATGGTCAAATGGTATAAAAATTGATCTAATAGGAAAACGTTTCATAAATGGAGGAGCAATATGTGCAGAACTTCTCGTTCCCTTCATTCGGTATGCATTTCGTCGGTATGAGTGATATTACTGAGCCCAAGTCAATTACAAATTTAATGTTGGCTTAACGATCGTAGATATGGATTCGATTCTCTTGGGAGAGAAAAGGAGGTTTTGTACTATCACAAACCGCTTGCTCAGTTTCCTTGCTGTGCGGCCAAGGTCACAAACAAGTCTGCACTCAGTCCATTGGGGCTAAACCTGGTGGGATAAACAATATTTTTCGGAGCATTCATTGAGTCCTGCTAACCTTTTTTGGAAACGGTTTGCTTTGCGACATTTTTGAGAATTTTTTGTAGGACGCCATGACAACCGCTTTCATAAGGTTTTCGGCAGATCACTAAGTTCCTCTATTGGGGTTGGTCGCACGATTTTTAGTACACGCTGTACTTGTCGAGGAAGGAGGTACAGCCAGCGAACGCGTAGCACGTCTTAAGACGCACGTCGTCCTGCAAGCATCCTCATCTCGCATAGTAGTTGCTATGGTAATCTATTGCTAAAATCGAGCTCAGATAATGCTCTGAGGAGATGGCGATCTGCGGACAGAGTGAGTCGCTTGAGACTGCATGTCTCTAACTGCTCGTATTTGTTGGTCTCCGGTGGATTTGTTAAGAAGTCAGGTAATTCAGACTTGCTGTCTGAATTCGATGCGTGTATTAGGTAATAATAAAGCGTATTGTCAGATAAAATGCAGAAGCTGTGAAATTGAAACTTAAACAAGTAAGAACGGCTACAGTCAAGTGTATATGACCATGGATTTTTCAAGGTTATAAAAAAAAATTTTTTTTGAAAACTGTTATTGGTAAAAGTGCTTTTCAAAGAAAAAAATAAACAACACATATAAATTTCAGTTAGACGCCAAGCAGTTGGAAAAAAACACTGCTTGGAAAAAACACCGCTTGCTTGCTTGCAGGGTGCGCAGTGCAAATCTATATGAAACGTTGAATAACTTTTATGTTCATTATCCGATCGGAACCAAATTTTCAGCCATCGTTAAGGTGGTGATAGTTATCATTCACACCAAAACTGAATACACTAGCTTTATTATTGCGCTTGCTATACAGTTTATCGATTTCCGGGGCGCTAAAAGCTAGAGCCACCAAATTTGGTGACAACACCTATGTGAATCATACGTTGTAAAATTTTTATTAAAATTTGGGACACGCCTACTGCCGATTTTGGGATTGGGTGTATATAATCAGCATCTTTACGTGTTCTAAAGCAGAATTTTGTAACCTGAATACTATCCCTCAAATTCAAAGATTATCGATTTGCGTGGGCGGTGGGCGTGGCACGTCAAACTTGAAATAAAAATCATCTGCGCATGATTTACAGGAACTATCGTGCCGAATTTGGTGTCTGTAACTGTAATTTTTTCCTTAATATTCGTAAATTATCGATTTGCATAGGCGGTGGGCGTGGCACCTCAAATTTGAAACAATCTTTATCTGCGCATTTCTGTAACTGTAATACTTTCCTTAATATTAAAAAATTATCGATTTGCGTGGGCGGTGGGCGTGGCACCTCAAATCAAAATCATCTGCGCTTGATTTACAGGAACTATCATGCCAAATTTGGTGTCTGTAACTGTAATACTTTCCTTAATATTCAAAAGTTATCGATTTGCGGTGGCGGTGGACGTGGCACTCCAAATTTGAAATAAGCTTGATCTGCGTATGGTATACAGGAACCATCATGTCAAATTTAGTGTCTCTAGCTTTTGTAATAGCTGAGATCTTGACGTTTATTCAGAAAGACGGACAGGCAGACATGGCTCAATCGACTCGGCTGTTGATCCTAAGCCAGAATATATATGCTTTATGGGGTCTGCCATGTCTCCTTCTGCTTGTTACATACTTTTGCACAAACTTAGTATACCATTTTGACCATTTTCAATGGTCAAATGGTATAAAAATTGATCTAATAGGAAAACGTTTCATAAATGGAGGAGCAATATGGGCAGAACTTCTCGTTCCCTTCATTCGGTATGCATTTCGTCGGTATGAGTGATATTACTGAGCCCAAGTCAATTACAAATTTAATGTTGGTTTAACGATCGTAGACATGGATTCGATTCTCTTGGGAGAGAAGAGGAGGTTTTGTACTATCACAAACCGCTTGCTCAGTTTCCTTGCTGTGCGGCCAAGGTCACAAACAAGTCTGCACTCAGTCCATTGGGGCTGAACCTGGTGGGATAAACAATTTTTTTCGGAGCATTCATTGAGTCCTGCTAACCTTTTTTGGAAACGGTTTGCTTTGCGACATTTTTGAGAATTTTTTGTAGGACGCCATGACAACCGCTTTCATAAGGTTTTCGGCAGATCACTTAGTTCCTCTATTGGGGTTGGTCGCACGATTTTTAGTACACGCTGTACTTGTCGAGGAAGGAGGTACAGCCAGCGAACGCGTAGCACGTCTTAAGACGCACGTCGTCCTGCAAACATCCTCATCTCGCATAGTAGTTGCTATGGTAATCTATTGCTAAAATCGAGCTCAGATAATGCTCTGAGGAGATGGCGATCTGCGGACAGAGTGAGTCGCTTGAGACTGCATGTCTCTAACTGCTCGTATTTGTTGGTCTCCGGTGGATTTGTTAAGAAGTCAGGTAATTCAGACTTGCTGTCTGAATTCGATGCGTGTACTAGGTGATAATAAAGCGTATTGTCAGATAAAATGCAGAAGCTGTGAAATTGAAACTTAAACAAGTAAGAACGGGTACAGTCAAGTGTATAGGACCATGGATTTTTCAAGGTTATAAAAAAAAAATTTTGAAAACTGTTATTGGTAAAAGTGCTTTTCAAAGAAAAAAATAAACAACACATAGAAAATTTCAGTTAGACGCCAAGCAGTTGGAAAAAAACACTGCTTGGGAAAAACACTGCTTGCTTGCTTGCAGGGGGCGCAGTGCAAATCTATATGAAACGTTGAATAACTTTTATGTTCATTATCCGATCGGAACCAAATTTTCAGCCATCGTTAAGGTGGTGATAGTTATCATTCACACCAAAACTGAATACACTAGCTTTATTACTGCGCTTGCTATACAGTTTATCGATTTCCGGGGCGCTAAAAGCTAGAGCAACCAAATTTGGTGACAACACCTATGTGAATCATATGTTGTAAAATTTTTCTTAAAATTTGGGACACGCCTACTGCCGCCCCCGCAAATCGACATACCGTATAGCAAGCGCAATAATAAAGCTAGAGTATTCAGTTTTGGTGTGTGTGATAACTATCACCACCTAAACGATCGCTTAAAATTTGGTTCCGATCGGATAATGAACAGAACAGTTATTCAACGTTTCATATAGATTTGCACTGCGCCCACTGCAAGCAAGCAAGCAGTGTTTTTTTTCAACTGCTTGGACTGCTTGGCGTCTAACTGAAAATTATATTTATTGTTCATAGTATTTCTTTAAAAAACACGTTGAATAACAGTTTTCTCAATCTGAATTTTTTCATAAACTTAAAACATCCATGGTCTTATACAGTCAACACTAGACTGTAGCCGTTCTTACTTGTTTTGCATGTTTTAGGTATAACATCGTAAAAAGTAGGTAAAGGATTGTCCCTTTTGTTTCAATTGAAAGATTTGTTTATTACTTGTCGAAAGAGATCATAAATCATTCAACATTTTAACGGGTTTTCAGGTAAGTCTGTTTTGCAAAGTTTCCATTTTGACAATATGTTGCAACTTTGAGAGCGATTTAAGAAAAAACCCCAAAAAGTACTTTTTTATATTTTCATATGTTCTTTGAACTATTTATATTTTTATTATTTTATTTTTATATTTTCATACAGGTAGATGAAAACACATTGCCTGCCCTAATCTGCCTTTGCCTTAAAATGACAAGGTTGTATAGGGTGCATATTATGAGTACCTCGTTATTTTATGAGGTTGTGTATTTTCTTAACTTAAAAGCTATCTTTAAGAAACTTAGCACCCATACTTTTTATAGGTGTACGATCTATATATGTCGGGACGAGCTCGATCAGACCGATATATCGCATGGCTGTTATATAATCTATCGGCCAATTATTGTTATTTTTCAGAATTTTGCAGTCAAATTTGTCATATCTTACTTCAACTATGTTTTTAAGATGCTGTCAGAGTTTCATCAAAATCGGACCACTATATCATATAGCCGGATAGCAACTATTCGTGGAAATGTGTGTTTTTCATGAAAAATCGATATTTTTCGTCGAAACAACCATTCCTTTTCTTTTCCAATACAAATTTTCAAAGTACAGATTTGCCCTGGTGCAATTTGATATATATCGAACCACTATACAATCAAAATCAGGTTTTTTAGTAAAAATACTATGTTATTTTTGGAATATTGCACTTAATCCTTACCAATTAAGGTAAAACATTAACCCACATATTATTTATCAATATATCAGAATCAGGTAACCATATCCCAACGTTTTTATACGAACAATCTGTCAAAAATTAGGATTTACAAAAAAAAGTTTTTTCTGGTTTTTCGTTTTGATTTGCTAAAAAACTCTTAAAACACTTCAATTATTGTAGCATTAAGCCAAAGAAAATGTAAAATCGTTGAACTTTTTCTTTTTTGGTACGAAAAACATGACTACACGTATATTAGCCCAGTAAAATTTTTTTAGTTTGACACCCTATTAAAAAGCATCTATTTGTCTTACAAATTTGGCCAAGCAATCATTTTAAAGCTGCAAGAGTTATCCGTTATATGTAATTTAAAACATGAAATTATCTCTGTTTCAACTGATATCTTGATGCGTTTTTTTATTTCAATTAATTATTCTTACAAATTTAGCTTACATTAATGTTTTTCCTAGGAGATGCGTGAGCCTCTCAGGACGGACACTTACGTCTGTTATTGGAATCCTGGCTTTTGTTCGAGTGTCAGCAATTGCAATACCCAATTATCGTACACTTGAACTGTTGAGGGACGATTGCAATATCTGGTTGTCGTGCACTTCAGATCGTTAACAAGGATGCATTCGCGGACTTGTAACTTAGTAACACTTTTCTTCATAGGCTGTTACAATACCTGATTATTATGCACATCAGATCGTTACAAGGAGATACTTTGCGCACTTGCGTTTTGATGGGACTCAGTGGAACTTTTAGGAGCAATTGCAATGCCTGATTGTTTGCCACTTTAAGGATCACTATTCACAAGGATTCCTGCTCACAAGTATTACCGCTTTGACCCGAAACTGTAATGAGGATATTTATTTTTTTGTGCGTCGCGAACTTTTACCAGGTCCTTGCTCGGGAGCCAGTTAAAAGTTAAAATATTTTTGTACGAAAAAAACAGGAAAGATAGGCTACTTTCGGCTTGCCGAAGTTTTTATACCCTTGCAGTTGCTCCAAGTATTAAATCGACCAAAAGGTTCTATAGGAGCTTTACTCATTCCGACTTTTACAACGTGCAGCAATGAGAAGCATGTATATCAAGTTTAATCAAGATAGATAGTTCAACTCCTCTATTGAGGCTGATTAGGAAATTATAAAGGATGTTATTAACAAGTAGACATCAAACCTAAAGCATCGCTTTCCCGCTGCTGCCACTCTACTGTTCCTTGTTCGTGTTCCCTAGATGTCATTAATCGCGTTCGCTGCCGATGTTGGTGCAATATGATCCCGCATTGTGGAGCTTCTATGTGGCTTTTAGCTATTGGTGTCTTCGGGGGTTTTAACCTGTGCCGGCTGCATTGATTGTTGGCGGGATTTCGTCTCGCGCTTACTGGTCCCACGGTAACTTACTGGAAAGTGCATGGTTAAGGCTCTTGCTTTGGTGGCTCGTCAGCATAACGTCCTCGTTGAGAGGAGCTGCTTCATTCTTAGCGTGTGTGTGTCGGAAAGCTTACTGCTATGATATTTTCCCAGCGGCGCCATGTTTTAAACAAGTAAGGAAAGCCATAGTCGAGCGCGCCCGACTGTAAGATACCATTCGACCAACTTTGTGGTTGCACTAACTAGTACAAACACTCTCTCACACACACATACAGACACACACAAAGGTTAAGACAATGCAGACGATATGCTGAAATGACGCGGGCAACGGAACTATGAAAAACGTTTTCTTTAATAACTTCTGTATTTATTGCCCGATTTTGGGATTGGGTGTATATAATCAGCCATTTTACGTGTTCTAACGCAGAATTTTGTAACCTGAATACTATCCCTCAAATTCAAAGATTATCGATTTGCGTGGGCGGTGGGCGTGGCACGTCAAACTTGAAATAAAAATCATCTGCGCATGATTTACAGGAACTATCATGCCGAATTTGGTGTCTGTAACTGTAATTTTTTCCTTAATATTCATAAATTATCGATTTGCGTAGGCGGTGGGCGTGGCACCTCAAATTTGAAACAATCTTTATCTGCGCATTTCTGTAACTGTAATACTTTCCTTAATATTAAAAAATTATCGATTTGCGTGGGCGGTGGGCGTGGCACCTCAAATCAAAATCATCTGCGCTTGATTTACAGGAACTATCATGCCAAATTTGGTGTCTGTAACTGTAATACTTTCCTTAATATTCAAAAGTTATCGATTTGCGGTGGCGGTGGACGTGGCACTCCAAATTTGAAATAAGCTTGATCTGCGTATGGTATACAGGAACCATCATGTCAAATTTAGTGTCTCTAGCTTTTGTAATAGCTGAGATCTTGACGTTTATTCAGAAAGACGGACAGGCAGACATGGCTCAATCGACTCGGCTGTTGATCCTAAGCCAGAATATATATGCTTTATGGGGTCATGTCTCCTTCTGCTTGTTACATACTTTTGCACAAACTTAGTATACCATTTTGACCATTTTCAATGGTCAAATGGTATAAAAATTGATCTTCCTCATCTCGCATAGTAGTTGCTATGGTAATCTATTGCTAAAATCGAGCTCAGATAATGCTCTGAGGAGATGGCGATCTGCGGACACAGTGAGTCGCTTGAGACTGCATGTCTCTAACTGCTCGTATTTGTTGGTCTCCGGTGGATTTTTTAAGAAGTCAGGTAATTCAGACTTGCTGTCTGAATTCGATGCGTGTACTAGGTGATAATAAAGCGTATTATCAGATAAAATGCAGAAGCTGTGAAATTGAAACTTAAACAAGTAAGAACGGCTACAGTCAAGTGTATAAGACCATGGATTTTTCAAGGTAATAAAAAAAAAATTTTTGAAAACTGTTATTGGTAAAAGTGCTTTTCAAAGAAAAAAATAAACAACACATATAAATTTCAGTTAGACGCCAAGCAGTTGGAAAAAAACACTGCTTGGAAAAAACACCGCTTGCTTGCTTGCAGGGGGCGCAGTGCAAATCTATATGAAACGTTGAATAACTTTTATGTTCATTATCCGATCGGAACCAAATTTTCAGCCATCGTTAAGGTGGTGATAGTTATCATTCACACCAAAACTGAATACACTAGCTTTATTATTGCGCTTGCTATACAGTTTATCGATTTCCGGGGCGCTAAAAGCTAGAGCCACCAAATTTGGTGACAACACCTATGTGAATCATACGTTGTAAAATTTTTATTAAAATTTGGGACACGCCTACTGCCGATTTTGGGATTGGGTGCATATAATCAGCATCTTTACGTGTTCTAAAGCAGAATTTTGTAACCTGAATACTATCCCTCAAATTCAAAGATTATCGATTTGCGTGGGCGGTGGGCGTGGCACGTCAAACTTGAAATAAAAATCATCTGCGCATGATTTACAGGAACTATCGTGCCGAATTTGGTGTCTGTAACTGTAATTTTTTCCTTAATATTCGTAAATTATCGATTTGCATAGGCGGTGGGCGTGGCACCTCAAATTTGAAACAATCTTTATCTGCGCATTTCTGTAACTGTAATACTTTCCTTAATATTAAAAAATTATCGATTTGCGTGGGCGGTGGGCGTGGCACCTCAAATCAAAATCATCTGCGCTTGATTTACAGGAACTATCATGCCAAATTTGGTGTCTGTAACTGTAATACTTTCCTTAATATTCAAAAGTTATCGATTTGCGGTGGCGGTGGACGTGGCACTCCAAATTTGAAATAAGCTTGATCTGCGTATGGTATACAGGAACCATCATGTCAAATTTAGTGTCTCTAGCTTTTGTAATAGCTGAGATCTTGACGTTTATTCAGAAAGACGGACAGGCAGACATGGCTCAATCGACTCGGCTGTTGATCCTAAGCCAGAATATATATGCTTTATGGGGTCTGCCATGTCTCCTTCTGCTTGTTACATACTTTTGCACAAACTTAGTATACCATTTTGACCATTTTCAATGGTCAAATGGTATAAAAATTGATCTAATAGGAAAACGTTTCATAAATGGAGGAGCAATATGTGCAGAACTTCTCGTTCCCTTCATTCGGTATGCATTTCGTCGGTATGAGTGATATTACTGAGCCCAAGTCAATTACAAATTTAATGTTGGCTTAACGATCGTAGATATGGATTCGATTCTCTTGGGAGAGAAGAGGAGGTTTTGTACTATCACAAACCGCTTGCTCAGTTTCCTTGCTGTGCGGCCAAGGTCACAAACAAGTCTGCACTCAGTCCATTGGGGCTGAACCTGGTGGGATAAACAATTTTTTCGGAGCATTCATTGAGTCCTGCTAACCTTTTTTGGAAACGGTTTGCTTTGCGACATTTTTGAGAATTTTTTGTAGGACGCCATGACAACCGCTTTCATAAGGTTTTCGGCAGATCACTAAGTTCCTCTATTGGGGTTGGTCGCACGATTTTTAGTACACGCTGTACTTGTCGAGGAAGGAGGTACAGCCAGCGAACGCGTAGCACGTCTTAAGACGCACGTCGTCCTGCAAGCATCCTCATCTCGCATAGTAGTTGCTATGGTAATCTATTGCTAAAATCGAGCTCAGATAATGCTCTGAGGAGATGGCGATCTGCGGACACAGTGAGTCGCTTGAGACTGCATGTCTCTAACTGCTCGTATTTGTTGGTCTCCGGTGGATTTGTTAAGAAGTCAGGTGCTGTCTGAATTCGATGCGTGTACTAGGTGATAATAAAGCGTATTATCAGATAAAATGCAGAAGCTGTGAAATTGAAACTTAAACAAGTAAGAACGGCTACAGTCAAGTGTATAAGACCATGGATTTTTCAAGGTAAGAAAAAAAAAATTTTGAAAACTGTTATTGGTAAAAGTGCTTTTCAAAGAAAAAAATAAACAACACATATAAATTTCAGTTAGACGCCAAGCAGTTGGAAAAAAACACTGCTTGGAAAAACACCGCTTGCTTGCTTGCAGGGGGCGCAGTGCAAATCTATATGAAACGTTGAATAACTTTTATGTTCATTATCCGATCGGAACCAAATTTTCAGCCATCGTTAAGGTGGTGATAGTTATCTTTCACACCAAAACTGAATACACTAGCTTTATTATTGCGCTTGCTATACAGTTTATCGATTTCCGGGGCGCTAAAAGCTAGAGCCACCAAATTTGGTGACAACACCTATGTGAATCATACGTTGTAAAATTTTTATTAAAATTTGGGACACGCCTACTGCCGATTTTGGGATTGGGTGTATATAATCAGCATCTTTACGTGTTCTAAAGCAGAATTTTGTAACCTGAATACTATCCCTCAAATTCAAAGATTATCGATTTGCGTGGGCGGTGGGCGTGGCACGTCAAACTTGAAATAAAAATCATCTGCGCATGATTTACAGGAACTATCGTGCCGAATTTGGTGTCTGTAACTGTAATTTTTTCCTTAATATTCGTAAATTATCGATTTGCATAGGCGGTGGGCGTGGCACCTCAAATTTGAAACAATCTTTATCTGCGCATTTCTGTAACTGTAATACTTTCCTTAATATTAAAAAATTATCGATTTGCGTGGGCGGTGGGCGTGGCACCTCAAATCAAAATCATCTGCGCTTGATTTACAGGAACTATCATGCCAAATTTGGTGTCTGTAACTGTAATACTTTCCTTAATATTCAAAAGTTATCGATTTGCGGTGGCGGTGGACGTGGCACTCCAAATTTGAAATAAGCTTGATCTGCGTATGGTATACAGGAACCATCATGTCAAATTTAGTGTCTCTAGCTTTTGTAATAGCTGAGATCTTGACGTTTATTCAGAAAGACGGACAGGCAGACATGGCTCAATCGACTCGGCTGTTGATCCTAAGCCAGAATATATATGCTTTATGGGGTCATGTCTCCTTCTGCTTGTTACATACTTTTGCACAAACTTAGTATACCATTTTGACCATTTTCAATGGTCAAATGGTATAAAAATTGATCTTCCTCATCTCGCATAGTAGTTGCTATGGTAATCTATTGCTAAAATCGAGCTCAGATAATGCTCTGAGGAGATGGCGATCTGCGGACACAGTGAGTCGCTTGAGACTGCATGTCTCTAACTGCTCGTATTTGTTGGTCTCCGGTGGATTTTTTAAGAAGTCAGGTAATTCAGACTTGCTGTCTGAATTCGATGCGTGTACTAGGTGATAATAAAGCGTATTATCAGATAAAATGCAGAAGCTGTGAAATTGAAACTTAAACAAGTAAGAACGGCTACAGTCAAGTGTATAAGACCATGGATTTTTCAAGGTAATAAAAAAAAATTTTTTTGAAAACTGTTATTGGTAAAAGTGCTTTTCAAAGAAAAAAATAAACAACACATATAAATTTCAGTTAGACGCCAAGCAGTTGGAAAAAAACACTGCTTGGAAAAAACACCGCTTGCTTGCTTGCAGGGGGCGCAGTGCAAATCTATATGAAACGTTGAATAACTTTTATGTTCATTATCCGATCGGAACCAAATTTTCAGCCATCGTTAAGGTGGTGATAGTTATCATTCACACCAAAACTGAATACACTAGCTTTATTATTGCGCTTGCTATACAGTTTATCGATTTCCGGGGCGCTAAAAGCTAGAGCCACCAAATTTGGTGACAACACCTATGTGAATCATACGTTGTAAAATTTTTATTAAAATTTGGGACACGCCTACTGCCGATTTTGGGATTGGGTGCATATAATCAGCATCTTTACGTGTTCTAAAGCAGAATTTTGTAACCTGAATACTATCCCTCAAATTCAAAGATTATCGATTTGCGTGGGCGGTGGGCGTGGCACGTCAAACTTGAAAAAAAATCATCTGCGCATGATTTACAGGAACTATCGTGCCGAATTTGGTGTCTGTAACTGTAATTTTTTCCTTAATATTCGTAAATTATCGATTTGCATAGGCGGTGGGCGTGGCACCTCAAATTTGAAACAATCTTTATCTGCGCATTTCTGTAACTGTAATACTTTCCTTAATATTAAAAAATTATCGATTTGCGTGGGCGGTGGGCGTGGCACCTCAAATCAAAATCATCTGCGCTTGATTTACAGGAACTATCATGCCAAATTTGGTGTCTGTAACTGTAATACTTTCCTTAATATTCAAAAGTTATCGATTTGCGGTGGCGGTGGACGTGGCACTCCAAATTTGAAATAAGCTTGATCTGCGTATGGTATACAGGAACTATCATGTCAAATTTAGTGTCTCTAGCTTTTGTAATAGCTGAGATCTTGACGTTTATTCAGAAAGACGGACAGGCAGACATGGCTCAATCGACTCGGCTGTTGATCCTAAGCCAGAATATATATGCTTTATGGGGTCTGCCATGTCTCCTTCTGCTTGTTACATACTTTTGCACAAACTTAGTATACCATTTTGACCATTTTCAATGGTCAAATGGTATAAAAATTGATCTAATAGGAAAACGTTTCATAAATGGAGGAGCAATATGTGCAGAACTTCTCGTTCCCTTCATTCGGTATGCATTTCGTCGGTATGAGTGATATTACTGAGCCCAAGTCAATTACAAATTTAATGTTGGCTTAACGATCGTAGATATGGATTCGATTCTCTTGGGAGAGAAGAGGAGGTTTTGTACTATCACAAACCGCTTGCTCAGTTTCCTTGCTGTGCGGCCAAGGTCACAAACAAGTCTGCACTCAGTCCATTGGGGCTGAACCTGGTGGGATAAACAATTTTTTTCGGAGCATTCATTGAGTCCTGCTAACCTTTTTTGGAAACGGTTTGCTTTGCGACATTTTTGAGAATTTTTTGTAGGACGCCATGACAACCGCTTTCATAAGGTTTTCGGCAGATCACTAAGTTCCTCTATTGGGGTTGGTCGCACGATTTTTAGTACACGCTGTACTTGTCGAGGAAGGAGGTACAGCCAGCGAACGCGTAGCACGTCTTAAGACGCACGTCGTCCTGCAAGCATCCTCATCTCGCATAGTAGTTGCTATGGTAATCTATTGCTAAAATCGAGCTCAGATAATGCTCTGAGGAGATGGCGATCTGCGGACACAGTGAGTCGCTTGAGACTGCATGTCTCTAACTGCTCGTATTTGTTGGTCTCCGGTGGATTTGTTAAGAAGTCAGGTGCTGTCTGAATTCGATGCGTGTACTAGGTGATAATAAAGCGTATTATCAGATAAAATGCAGAAGCTGTGAAATTGAAACTTAAACAAGTAAGAACGGCTACAGTCAAGTGTATAAGACCATGGATTTTTCAAGGTAAGAAAAAAAAAAATTTTGAAAACTGTTATTGGTAAAAGTGCTTTTCAAAGAAAAAAATAAACAACACATATAAATTTCAGTTAGACGCCAAGCAGTTGGAAAAAAACACTGCTTGGAAAAAACACCGCTTGCTTGCTTGCAGGGGGCGCAGTGCAAATCTATATGAAACGTTGAATAACTTTTATGTTCATTATCCGATCGGAACCAAATTTTCAGCCATCGTTAAGGTGGTGATAGTTATCTTTCACACCAAAACTGAATACACTAGCTTTATTATTGCGCTTGCTATACAGTTTATCGATTTCCGGGGCGCTAAAAGCTAGAGCCACCAAATTTGGTGACAACACCTATGTGAATCATACGTTGTAAAATTTTTATTAAAATTTGGGACACGCCTACTGCCGATTTTGGGATTGGGTGTATATAATCAGCATCTTTACGTGTTCTAAAGCAGAATTTTGTAACCTGAATACTATCCCTCAAATTCAAAGATTATCGATTTGCGTGGGCGGTGGGCGTGGCACGTGAAACTTGAAATAAAAATCATCTGCGCATGATTTACAGGAACTATCGTGCCGAATTTGGTGTCTGTAACTGTAATTTTTTCCTTAATATTCGTAAATTATCGATTTGCATAGGCGGTGGGCGTGGCACCTCAAATTTGAAACAATCTTTATCTGCGCATTTCTGTAACTGTAATACTTTCCTTAATATTAAAAAATTATCGATTTGCGTGGGCGGTGGGCGTGGCACCTCAAATCAAAATCATCTGCGCTTGATTTACAGGAACTATCATGCCAAATTTGGTGTCTGTAACTGTAATACTTTCCTTAATATTCAAAAGTTATCGATTTGCGGTGGCGGTGGACGTGGCACTCCAAATTTGAAATAAGCTTGATCTGCGTATGGTATACAGGAACCATCATGTCAAATTTAGTGTCTCTAGCTTTTGTAATAGCTGAGATCTTGACGTTTATTCAGAAAGACGGACAGGCAGACATGGCTCAATCGACTCGGCTGTTGATCCTAAGCCAGAATATATATGCTTTATGGGGTCTGCCATGCCTCCTTCTGCTTGTTACATACTTTTGCACAAACTTAGTATACCATTTTGACCATTTTCAATGGTCAAATGGTATAAAAATTGATCTAATAGGAAAACGTTTCATAAATGGAGGAGCAATATGTGCAGAACTTCTCGTTCCCTTCATTCGATATGCATTTCGTCGGTATGAGTGATATTACTGAGCCCAAGTCAATTACAAATTTAATGTTGACTTAACGATCGTAGATATGGATTCGATTCTCTTGGGAGAGAAGAGGAGGTTTTGTACTATCACAAACCGCTTGCTCAGTTTCCTTGCTGTGCGGCCAAGGTCACAAACAAGTCTGCACTCAGTCCATTGGGGCTGAACCTGGTGGGATAAACAATTTTTTTCGGAGCATTCATTGAGTCCTGCTAACCTTTTTTGGAAACGGTTTGCTTTGCGACATTTTTGAGAATTTTTTGTAGGACGCCATGACAACCGCTTTCATAAGGTTTTCGGCAGATCACTAAGTTCCTCTATTGGGGTTGGTCGCACGATTTTTAGTACACGCTGTACTTGTCGAGGAAGGAGGTACAGCCAGCGAACGCGTAGCACGTCTTAAGACGCACGTCGTCCTGCAAGCATCCTCATCTCGCATAGTAGTTGCTATGGTAATCTATTGCTAAAATCGAGCTCAGATAATGCTCTGAGGAGATGGCGATCTGCGGACACAGTGAGTCGCTTGAGACTGCATGTCTCTAACTGCTCGTATTTGTTGGTCTCCGGTGGATTTGTTAAGAAGTCAGGTGCTGTCTGAATTCGATGCGTGTACTAGGTGATAATAAAGCGTATTATCAGATAAAATGCAGAAGCTGTGAAATTGAAACTTAAACAAGTAAGAACGGCTACAGTCAAGTGTATAAGACCATGGATTTTTCAAGGTAATAAAAAAAAAATTTTGAAAACTGTTATTGGTAAAAGTGCTTTTCAAAGAAAAAAATAAACAACACATATAAATTTCAGTCAGACGCCAAGCAGTTGGAAAAAAACACTGCTTGGAAAAAACACCGCTTGCCTGCTTGCAGGGGGCGCAGTGCAAATCTATATGAAACATTGAATAACTTTTATGTTCATTATCCGATCGGAACCAAATTTTCAGCCATCGTTAAGGTGGTGATAGTTATCATTCACACCAAAACTGAATACACTAGCTTTATTATTGCGCTTGCTATACAGTTTATCGATTTCCGGGGCGCTAAAAGCTAGAGCCACCAAATTTGGTGACAACACCTATGTGAATCATACGTTGTAAAATTTTTATTAAAATTTGGGACACGCCTACTGCCGCCCCCGCAAATCGACATACCGTATAGCAAGCGCAATAATAAAGCTAGAGTATTCAGTTTTGGTGTGTGTGATAACTATCACCACCTAAACGATCGCTGAAAATTTGGTTCCGATCGGATAATGAACAGAACAGTTATTCAACGTTTCATATAGATTTGCACTGCGCCCACTGCAAGCAAGCAAGCATTGTTTTTTTCAACTGCTTGGACTGCTTGGCGTCTAACTGAAAATTATATTTGTTGTTCATAGTATTTCTTTAAAAAACACGTTGAATAACAGTTTTCTCAATCTGAATTTTTTCATAAACTTAAAACATCCATGGTCTTATACAGTCAACACTAGACTGTAGCCGTTCTTACTTGTTTTGCATGTTTCAGGTATAACATCGTAAAAAGTAGGTAAAGGATTGCCCCTTTTGTTTCAATTGAAAGATTTGTTTATTACTTGTCGAAAGAGATCATAAATCATTCAACATTTCAACGGGTTTTCAGGTAAGTCTGTTTTGCAAAGTTTCCATTTTGACAATATGTTGCAACTTTGAGAGCGATTTAAGAAAAAACACCAAAAAGTACTTTTTTATATTTTCATATGTTCTTTGAACTATTTATATTTTTATTATTTTATTTTTATATTTTCATACAGGTAGATGAAAACACATTGCCTGCCCTAATCTGCCTTTGCCTTAAAATGACATGGTTGTATAGGGTGCATATTATGAGTACCTCGTTATTTTATGAGGTTGTGTATTTTCTTAACTTAAAAGCTATCTTTAAGAAACTTAGCACCCATACTTTTTATAGGTGTACGATCTATATATGTCGGGACGAGCTCGATCAGACCGATATATCGCATGGCTGTTATATAATCTATCGGCCAATTATTGTTATTTTTCAGAATATTGCAGTCAAATTTGTCATATCTTACTTCAACTATGTTTTTAAGATGCTGTCAGAGTTTCATCAAAATCGGACCACTATATCATATAGCCGGATAGCAACTATTCGTGGAAATGTGTGTTTTTCATGAAAAATCGATATTTTTCGTCGAAACAACCATTCCTTTTCTTTTCCAATACAAATTTTCAAAGTACAGATTTGCCCTGGTGCAATTTGATATATATCGAACCACTATACAATATAGCCGCCATAAGAATAATCAGTCAAAATCAGGTTTTTTAGTAAAAATACTATGTTATTTTTGGAATATTGCACTTAATCCTTACCAATTAAGGTAAAACATTAACCCACATATTATTTATCAATATATCAGAATCAGGTAACCATATCCCAACGTTTTTATACGAACAATCTGTCAAAAATTAGGATTTACAAAAAAAAGTTTTTTCTGGTTTTTCGTTTTGATTTGCTAAAAAACTCTAAAAACACTTCAATTATTGTAGCATTAAGCCAAAGAAAATGTAAAGTCGTTGAACTTTTTCTTTTTTGGTACGAAAAACATGACTACACGTATATTAGCCCAGTAAAATTTTTTTAGTTTGACACCCTATTAAAAAGCATCTATTTGTCTTACAAATTTGGCCAAGCAATCATTTTAAAGCTGCAAGAGTTATCCGTTATATGTAATTTAAAACATGAAATTATCTCTGTTTCAACTGATATCTTGATGCGTTTTTTTATTTCAATTAATTATTCTTACAAATTTAGCTTACATTAATTTTTTTCCTGGGAGATGCGTGAGCCTCTCAGGACGGACACTTACGTCTGTTATCGGAATCCTGGCTTTTGTTCGAGTGTCAGCAATTGCAATACCCAATTATCGTACACTTGAACTGTTGAGGGACGATTGCAATATCTGGTTGTCGTGCACTTCAGATCGTTAACAAGGATGCATTCGCGGACTTTTAACTTAGTAACGCTTTTCTTCATAGGCTGTTACAATACCTGATTATTATGCACATCAGATCGTTACAAGGAGATACTTTGCGCACTTGAGTTTTGATGGGACTCAGTGGAACTTTTAGGAGCAATTGCAATGCCTGATTGTTTGCCACTTTAAGGATCACTATTCACAAGGATTCCTGCTCACAAGTATTACCGCTTTGACCCGAAACTGTAATGAGGATATTAATTTTTTTGTGCGTCGCGAACTTTTACCAGGTCCTTGCTCGGGAGCCAGTTAAAAGTTAAAATATTTTTGGAAAAGGAAAGATAGGCTACTTTCGGCTTGCCGAAGTTTTTATAATCTTGCAGTTGCTCCAAGTATTAAATCGACCAAAAGGTTCTATAGGAGCTTTACTCATTCCGACTTTTACAACGTGCAGCAATGAGAAGCATGTATATCAAGTTTAATCAAGATAGATAGTTCAACTCCTCTATTGAGGCTGATTAGGAAATTATAAAGGATGTTATTAACAAGTAGACATCAAACCTAAAGCATCGCTTTGCCGCTGCTGCCACTCTACTGTTCCTTGTTCGTGTTCCCTAGATGTCATTAATCGCGTTCGCTGTCGATGTTGGTGCAATATGATCCCGCATTGTAGAGCTTCTATGTGGCGTTTAGCTATTGGTGTCTTCGGGGGTTTTAACCTGTGCCGGCTGCATTGATTGTTGGGGGGATTTCGTCTCGCGCTTACTGGTCCCACGGTAACTTACTGGAAAGTGCATGGTTAGCGCTCTTGCTTTGGTGGCTCGTCAGCATAACGTCCTCGTTGAGAGGAGCTTCTTCATTCTTAGCGTGTGTGTGTCGGGGAGAACAAGAAAGCAAAGCTTACTGCTATGATATTTTCCCAGCGGCGCCATGTTTTAAACAAGTAAGGAAAGCCATAGTCGAGCGCGCCCGACTGTAAGATACCATTCGACCAACTTTGTAGTTGCACTAACTAGTACAAACACTCTCTCACACACACATACAGACACACACAAAGGTTAAGACAATGCAGACGGTATGCGGAAATGACGCGGGCAACGGAACTATGAAAAACGTTTTCTTTAATAACTTCTGTTTTTATTGCCCGATTTTGGGATTGGGTGTATATAATCAGCATCTTTACGTGTTCTAAAGCAGAATTTTGTAACCTGATTACTATCCTTAATATTCAAAAATTATCGATTTGCGTGGGCGGTGGGCGTGGCACGTTAAATTTGAAATAAAAATCATCTGCGCATGATTTACAGGAACTATCATGCCGAGTTTGGTGTCTGTAACTCTAATTTTTTCCTTAATATTCGTAAATTATCGATTTGCGTAGGCGGTGGGCGTGGCACCTCAAATTTGAAACAATCTTTATCTGCGCATTTCTGTAACTGTAATACTTTCCTTAATATTAAAAAATTATCGATTTGCGTGGGCGGTGGGCGTGGCACCTCAAATCAAAATCATCTGCGCTTGATTTACAGGAACTATCATGCCAAATTTGGTGTCTGTAACTGTAATACTTTCCTTAATATTCAAAAGTTATCGATTTGCGGTGGCGGTGGACGTGGCACTCCAAATTTGAAATAAGCTTGATCTGCGTATGGTATACAGGAACCATCATGTCAAATTTAGTGTCTCTAGCTTTTGTAATAGCTGAGATCTTGACGTTTATTCAGAAAGGCGGACAGGCAGACATGGCTCAATCGACTCGGCTGTTGATCCTAAGCCAGAATATATATGCTTTATGGGGTCTGCCATGTCTCCTTCTGCTTGTTACATACTTTTGCACAAACTTAGTATACCATTTTGACCATTTTCAATGGTCAAATGGTATAAAAATTGATCTTCCTCATCTCGCATAGTAGTTGCTATGGTAATCTATTGCTAAAATCGAGCTCAGATAATGCTCTGAGGAGATGGCGATCTGCGGACACAGTGAGTCGCTTGAGACTGCATGTCTCTAACTGCTCGTATTTGTTGGTCTCCGGTGGATTTGTTAAGAAGTCAGGTAATTCAGACTTGCTGTCTGAATTCGATGCGTGTACTAGGTGATAATAAAGCGTATTATCAGATAAAATGCAGAAGCTGTGAAATTGAAACTTAAACAAGTAAGAACGGCTACAGTCAAGTGTATAAGACCATGGATTTTTCAAGGTAATAAAAAAAAAATTTTGAAAACTGTTATTGGTAAAAGTGCTTTTCAAAGAAAAAAATAAACAACACATATAAATTTCAGTTAGACGCCAAGCAGTTGGAAAAAAACACTGCTTGGAAAAAACACCGCTTGCTTGCTTGCAGGGGGCGCAGTGCAAATCTATATGAAACGTTGAATAACTTTTATGTTCATTATCCGATCGGAACCAAATTTTCAGCCATCGTTAAGGTGGTGATAGTTATCATTCACACCAAAACTGAATACACTAGCTTTATTATTGCGCTTGCTATACAGTTTATCGATTTCCGGGGCGCTAAAAGCTAGAGCCACCAAATTTGGTGACAACACCTATGTGAATCATACGTTGTAAAATTTTTATTAAAATTTGGGACACGCCTACTGCCGATTTTGGGATTGGGTGTATATAATCAGCATCTTTACGTGTTCTAAAGCAGAATTTTGTAACCTGAATACTATCTCTCAAATTCAAAGATTATCGATTTGCGTGGGCGGTGGGCGTGGCACGTCAAACTTGAAATAAAAATCATCTGCGCATGATTTACAGGAACTATCGTGCCGAATTTGGTGTCTGTAACTGTAATTTTTTCCTTAATATTCGTAAATTATCGATTTGCATAGGCGGTGGGCGTGGCACCTCAAATTTGAAACAATCTTTATCTGCGCATTTCTGTAACTGTAATACTTTCCTTAATATTAAAAAAATTATCGATTTGCGTGGGCGGTGGGCGTGCCACCTCAAATCAAAATCATCTGCGCTTGATTTACAGGAACTATCATGCCAAATTTGGTGTCTGTAACTGTAATACTTTCCTTAATATTCAAAAGTTATCGATTTGCGGTGGCGGTGGACGTGGCACTCCAAATTTGAAATAAGCTTGATCTGCGTATGGTATACAGGAACCATCATGTCAAATTTAGTGTCTCTAGCTTTTGTAATAGCTGAGATCTTGACGTTTATTCAGAAAGACGGACAGGCAGACATGGCTCAATCGACTCGGCTGTTGATCCTAAGCCAGAATATATATGCTTTATGGGGTCTGCCATGTCTCCTTCTGCTTGTTACATACTTTTGCACAAACTTAGTATACCATTTTGACCATTTTCAATGGTCAAATGGTATAAAAATTGATCTAATAGGAAAACGTTTCATAAATGGAGGAGCAATATGTGCAGAACTTCTCGTTCCCTTCATTCGGTATGCATTTCGTCGGTATGAGTGATATTACTGAGCCCAAGTCAATTACAAATTTAATGTTGGCTTAACGATCGTAGATATGGATTCGATTCTCTTGGGAGAGAAGAGGAGGTTTTGTACTATCACAAACCGCTTGCTCAGTTTCCTTGCTGTGCGGCCAAGGTCACAAACAAGTCTGCACTCAGTCCATTGGGGCTGAACCTGGTGGGATAAACAATTTTTTTCGGAGCATTCATTGAGTCCTGCTAACCTTTTTTGGAAACGGTTTGCTTTGCGACATTTTTGAGAATTTTTTGTAGGACGCCATGACAACCGCTTTCATAAGGTTTTCGGCAGATCACTAAGTTCCTCTATTGGGGTTGGTCGCACGATTTTTAGTACACGCTGTACTTGTCGAGGAAGGAGGTACAGCCAGCGAACGCGTAGAACGTCTTAAGACGCACGTCGTCCTGCAAGCATCCTCATCTCGCATAGTAGTTGCTATGGTAATCTATTGCTAAAATCGAGCTCAGATAATTCTCTGAGGAGATGGCGATCTGCGGACAGAATGAGTCGCTTGAGACTGCATGTCTCTAACTGCTCGTATTTGTTGGTCTCCGGTGGATTTGTTAAGAAGTCAGGTAATTCAGACTTGCTGTCTGAATTCGATGCGTGTACTAGGTGATAATAAAGCGTATTGTCAGATAAAATGCAGAAGCTGTGAAATTGCAACTTAAACAAGTAAGAACGGCTACAGTCAAGTGTATAAGACCATGGATTTTTCAAGGTTATAAAAAAAAAATTTTTGAAAACTGTTGTTGGTAAAAGTGCTTTTCAAAGAAAAAAATAAACAACACATATAAATTTCAGTTAGACGCCAAGCAGTTGGAAAAAAACACTGCTTGGAAAAAACACTGCTTGCTTGCTTGCAGGGGGCGCAGTGCAAATCTATATGAAACGTTGAATAACTTTTATGTTCATTATCCGATCGGAACCAAATTTTCAGCCATCGTTTAGGTGGTGATAGTTATCATTCACACCAAAACTGAATACACTAGCTTTATTATTGCGCTTGCTATACAGTTTATCGATTTCCGGGGCGCTAAAAGCTAGAGCCACCAAATTTGGTGACAACACCTATGTGAATCATACGTTGTAAAATTTTTATTAAAATTTGGGACACGCCTACTGCCGCCCCCGCAAATCGACATACCGTATAGCAAGCGCAATAATAAAGCTAGAGTATTCAGTTTTGGTGTGTGTGATAACTATCACCACCTAAACGATCGCTGAAAATTTGGTTCCGATCGGATAATGAACAAAACAGTTATTCAACGTTTCATATAGATTTGCACTGCGCCCACTGCAAGCAAGCAAGCAGTGTTTTTTTCAACTGCTTGGACTGTTTGGCGTGTAACTGAAAATTATATTTGTTGTTAATAGTATTTCTTTAAAAAACACGTTGAATAGCAGTTTTCTCAATCTGAATTTTTTCATAAACTTAAAACATCCATGGTCTGATACAGTCAACACTAGACTGTAGCCGTTCTTACTTGTTTTTCATGTTTCAGGTATAACATCGTAAAAAGTAGGTAAAGGATTGTCCCTTTTGTTTCAATTGAAAGATGTGTTTATTAGTTGTCGATAGAGATCATAAATCATTACAAATTTTAACGGGTTTTCAGGTAAGTCTGTTTTGCAAAGTTTCCATTTTGACAATATTTTGCAACTTTGAGAGCGATTTAGGAAAAAACACCAAAAAGTACTTTTTATATTTTCATATTATGTTCTTTGAACTATTTATATTTTTATTATTTTATTTTTATATTTTCATACAGGTAGATGAAAACACATTGCCTGCCCCAATCTGCCTTTGCCTTAAAATGACAAGGTTGTATAGGGTGCATATTATGAGTACCTCGTTATTTTATGAGGTTGTGTATTTTCTTAACTTAAAAGCTATCTTTAAGAAACTTAGCATGGCTGTTATATAATCTATCGGCCAATTATTGTTATTTTTCAGAATATTGCAGTCAAATTTGTCATATCTTACTTCAACTATGTTTTTAAGATGCTGTCAGAGTTTCATCAAAATCGGACCACTATATCATATAGCCGGATAGCAACTATTCGTGGAAATGTGTGTTTCTCATGAAAAATCGATATTTTTCGTCGAAACAACCATTCTTTTTCTTTTCCAATACAAATTTTCAAAGTACAGATTTGCCCTGGTGCAATTTGATATATATCGAACCACTATACAATATAGCCGCCATAAGAATAATCAGTCAAAACCAGGTTTTTTAGTAAAAATACTATGTTATTTTTGGAATATTGCACTTAATCCTTACCAATTAAGGTAAAACATTAACCTACATATTATTTATCAATATATCAGAATCAGGTAACCATATCCCAACGTTTTTATACGAACAATCTGTCAAAAATTAGGATTTACAAAAAAAAGTTTTTTCTGGTTTTTCGTTTTGATTTGCTTAAAAACTCTAAAAACACTTCAATTATTGTAGCATTAAGCCAAAGAAAATGAACTTTGAACTTTTGAACTTTTTCTTTTTTGGTACGAAAAACATAACTACACGTATATTAGCCCAGTAAAATTTTTTTAGTTTGACACCCTATTAAAAAGCATCTATTTGTCTTACAAATTTGGCCAAGTAATCATTTTAAAGCTGCAAGAGTTATCCGTTATATGTAATTTAAAACATGAAATTAACTCTATTTCAATTGATATCTTGATGCGTTTTTTTATTTCAATTAATTATTGTTACTAATTTAGCTTACATTAATTTTTTTCCTAGGAGATGCGTGAGCCTCTCAGGACGGACACTTACGTCTGTTATCGGAATCCTGGCTTTTGTTCGAGTGTCAGCAATTGCAATACCCAATTATCGTACACTTGAACTGTTGAGGGACGATTGCAATATCTGGTTGTCGTGCACTTCAGATCGTTAACAAGGATGCATTCGCGGACTTGTAACTTAGTAACACTTTTCTTCATAGGCTGTTACAATACCTGATTATTATGCACATCAGATCGTTACAAGGAGATACTTTGCGCACTTGCGTTTTGATGGGACTCAGTGGAACTTTTAGGAGCAATTGCAATGCCTGATTGTTTGCCACTTTAAGGATCACTATTCACAAGGATTCCTGCTCACAAGTATTACCGCTTTGACCCGAAACTGTAATGAGGATATTTATTTTTTTGTGCGTCGCGAACTTTTACCGGGTCCTTGCTCAGGAGCCAGTTAAAAGTTAAAATATTTTTGTACGAAAAAAACAGGAAAGATAGGCTACTTTCGGCTTGCCGAAGTTTTTATACCCTTGCAGTTGCTCCAAGTATTAAATCGACCAAAAGGTTCTATAGGAGCTTTACTCATTCCGACTTTTACAACGTGCAGCAATGAGAAGCATGTATATCAAGTTTAATCAAGATAGATAGTTCAACTCCTCTATTGAGGCTGATTAGGAAATTATAAAGGATGTTATTAACAAGTAGACATCAAACCTAAAGCATCGCTTTGCCGCTGCTGCCACTCTACTGTTCCTTGTTCGTGTTCCCTAGATGTCATTAATCGCGTTCGCTGTCGATGTTGATGCAATATGATCCCGCATTGTAGAGCTTCTATGTGGCTTTTAGCTATTGGTGTCTTCGGGGGTTTTAACCTGTGCCGGCTGCATTGATTGTTGGCGGGATTTCGTCTCGCGCTTACTGGTCCCACGGTAACTTACTGGAAAGTGCATGGTTAAGGCTCTTGCTTTGGTGGCTCGTCAGCATAACGTCCTCGTTGAGAGGAGCTGCTTCATTCTTAGCGTGTGTGTGTCGGGGAGAACAAGAAAGCAAAGCTTACTGCTATGATATTTTCCCAGCGGCGCCATGTTTTAAACAAGTAAGGAAAGCCATAGTCGAGCGCGCCCGACTGTAAGATACCATTCGACCAACTTTGTAGTTGCACTAACTAGTACAAACACTCTCTCACACACACATACAGACACACACAAAGGTTAAGACAATGCAGACGATATGCTGAAATGACGCGGGCAACGGAACTATGAAAAACCTTTTCTTTAATAACTTCTGTATTTATTGCCCGATTTTGGGATTGGGTGTATATAATCAGCATCTTTACGTGTTCTAAAGCAGAATTTTGTAACCTAAATACTATCCTTAATATTCAAAAATTATCGATTTGCGTGGGCGGTGGGCGTGGCACGTCAAATTTGAAATAAAAATCATCTGCGCATGATTTACAGGAACTATCATGCCGAATTTGGTGTCTGTAACTGTAATTTTTTCCTTAATATTCGTAAATTATCGATTTGCGTAGGCGGTGGGCGTGGCACCTCAAATTTGAAACAATCTTTATCTGCGCATTTCTGTAACTGTAATACTTTCCTTAATATTTAAAAATTATCGATTTGCGTGGGCGGTGGGCGTGGCACCTCAAATCAAAATCATCTGCGCTTGATTTACAGGAACTATCATGCCAAATTTGGTGTCTGTAACTGTAATACTTTCCTTAATATTCAAAAGTTATCGATTTGCGGTGGCGGTGGACGTGGCACTCCAAATTTGAAATAAGCTTGATCTGCGTATGGTATACAGGAACCATCATGTCAAATTTAGTGTCTCTAGCTTTTGTAATAGCTGAGATCTTGACGTTATTCAGAAAGACGGACAGACAGACATGGCTCAATCGACTCGGCTGTTGATCCTAAGCCAGAATATATATGCTTTATGGGGTCTGCCATGTCTCCTTCTGCCTGTTACATACTTTTGCACAAACTTAGTATACCATTTTGACCATTTTCAATGGTCAAATGGTATAAAAATTGATCTAATAGGAAAACGTTTCATAAATGGAGGAGCAATATGTGCAGAACTTCTCGTTCCCTTCATTCGGTATGCATTTCGTCGGTATGAGTGATATTACTGAGCCCAAGTCAATTACAAATTTAATGTTGGTTTAACGATCGTAGATATGGATTCGATTCTCTTGGGAGAGAAGAGGAGGTTTTGTACTATCACAAACCGCTTGCTCAGTTTCCTTGCTGTGCGGCCAAGGTCACAAACAAGTCTGCACTCAGTCCATTGGGGCTGAACCTGGTGGGATAAACAATTTTTTTCGGAGCATTCATTGAGTCCTGCTAACCTTTTTTGGAAACGGTTTGCTTTGCGACATTTTTGAGAATTTTTTGTAGGACGCCATGACAACCGCTTTCATAAGGTTTTCGGCAGATCACTAAGTTCCTCTATTGGGGTTGGTCGCACGATTTTTAGTACACGCTGTACTTGTCGAGGAAGGAGGTACAGCCAGCGAACGCGTAGCACGTCTTAAGACGCACGTCGTCCTGCAAGCATCCTCATCTCGCATAGTAGTTGCTATGGTAATCTATTGCTAAAATCGAGGTCAGATAATTCTCTGAGGAGATGGCGATCTGCGGACAGAGTGAGTCGCTTGAGACTGCATGTTTCTAACTGCTCGTATTTGTTGGTCTCCGGTGGATTTGTTAAGAAGTCAGGTAATTCAGACTTGCTGTCTGAATTCGATGCGTGTACTAGGTGATAATAAAGCGTATTGTCAGATAAAATGCAGAAGCTGTGAAATTGAAACTTATACAAGTAAGAACGGCTACAGTCAAAAAAAAATTTTTTGAAAACTGTTATTGGAAAAAGTGCTTTTCAAAGAAAAAAATAAACAACACATATAAATTTCAGTTAGACGCCAAGCAGTTGGAAAAAAACACTGCTTGGAAAAAACACTGCTTGCTTGCTTGCAGGGGGCGCAGTGCAAATCTATATGAAATGTTGAATAACTTTTATGTTCATTATCCGATCGGAACCAAATTTTCAGCCATCGTTTAGGTGGTGATAGTTATCATTCACACTAAAACTGAATACACTAGCTTTATTATTGCGCTTGCCATACAGTTTATTGATTTCCGGGGCGCTAAAAGCTAGAGCCACCAAATTTGGTGACAACACCAATGTGAATCATACGTATGTTAAAATGGTTTTGTTAAAAGCAAGCGCAACTTTGAGTGCGATTTAAGTTAAAAACCCCAAAAATCTTTTTATATTTTCATATGTTCTTTGAACTATTTATAGTTTTATTATTTTATTTTTATATTTTTACAGGTAGATGAAAACACATTGCCACCTAAACGCTTTGCCTTAAAATTTGGTTCCGGTTGGATAGTGAACAAAATAGAGTACTCGTTACTTTTATAGGTTGTGTATTTTCTTACTTAAGCTATCTTTAAGAAATTAGCAATAGTTTTTTTCAACTGTTGACTGCTTGGCGTCTAACTGAAAATTATATTTGTTGTTCATAGTATTTCTTAAAAACACGTTGAATAACAGTTTTCTCAATCTGAATTTTTCATAAACTTAAAACATCCATGGTCTTAACAGACAAGACTGTAGCCGTTCTTACTTGTTTTGCATGTTTCAGGTATAACATCGTAAAAAGTAGGTAAAGGATTGTCCCTTTGTTTCAATTGAAAGATGTGTTTATTAGTTGTCGAAAGGGATCATAAATCATTCAACATTTTAACGGGTTTTCGGTAGTCTGTTTTGCAAAGTTTCCATTTTGACAATATTTTGCAACTTTGAGAGCGATTTAAGAAAAACACCAAAAGTACTTTTTATATTTTCATATTATGTTCTTTGAACTATTTATATTTTTATTATTTTATTTTTATATTTTCATACAGGTAGATGAAAACACATTGCCTGCCCCAATCTGCCTTTGCCTTAAAATGACAAGGTTGTATAGGGTGCATATTATGAGTACCTCGTTATTTTATGAGGTTGTGTATTTTCTTAACTTAAAAGCTATCTTTAAGAAACTTAGCACCCATACTTTTTATAGGTGTACGATCTATATATGTCGGGACGAGCTGGATCAGACCGATATATCGCATGGCTGTTATATAATCTATCGGCCAATTATTGTTATTTTTCAGAATTTTGCAGTCAAATTTGTCATATCTTACTTCAACTATGTTTTTAAGATGCTGTCAGAGTTTCATCAAAATCGGACCACTATATCCTATAGCCGGATAGCAAATATTCGTGGAAATGAGTGTTTTTCATGAAAAATCTATATTTTTCGTCGAAACAACCATTCTTTTTCTTTTCCAATACAAATTTTCAAAGTACAGATTTGCCCTGGTGCAATTTGATATATATCGAACCACTATACAATATAGCCGCCATAAGAATAATCAGTCAAAATCAGGTTTTTTAGTAAAAATACTATGTTATTTTTGGAATATTGCACTTAATCCTTACCAATTAAGGTAAAACATTAACCCACATATTATTTATCAATATATCAGAATCAGGTAACCATATCCCAACGTTTTTATACGAACAATCTGTCAAAAATTAGGATTTACAAAAAAAAGTTTTTTCTGGTTTTTCGTTTTGATTTGCTAAAAAACTCTAAAAACACTTCAATTATTGTAGCATTAAGCCAAAGAAAATGTAAAATCGTTGAATTTTTTCTTTCTTGGTACGAACAAGTAAGAAAGCTACAGTCGAGTGTGCTCGACTGTAATATACCCGCTACCCAGCTACTCGTACATCATTTATTTGCGGAACAAAAAAACGGCTACAATCAAATTTTGACCGTAAAAGGCTTTAGACTTATAATATCTATGCAAAGTCAAAATCTAAAATAAAAAAAAAAACATTTCTGCACACATTTAATTTTTGATGCGGGCGGGACTCGAACCTGTAAATGCATAATAGTACTGTTCGTTTTGCAGTCCACAACTTAACCCATTTCACCACCGTACACGCACACACGATTCGACACAATGCTGCTATGCTTACAGCTTTGGAAAACGTTAAGCTGAATAACTTCTGTGTTTATTATCCGATTGTTACCAAATTTTCAAAGATCATCTGGCTAGCCATAGTTATCACATACACCGAAAATGAGCAATATGGCATCAAAATTGCGCTTGTAATCAAATTTTTTTTATTTACAGGGGCGGAATGGGGCGTGGCCAAAATCCAAAATAAACTTGATCAGCGTGCAATAATAACACATACTGTCACCAAATTTGGTAGTTCTAGCTCTTATAATAGCTGAGATCTAGATTTTCACACGGACAGACCGACAGACAGACGGACAGACAGACAGACGGACCGACAGACATGGCTATGTCGACTCGGCTGTTGATCCTGAGCCAGAATATATATACTTTATAGGATCGGAGGTGTCTCCTTCTGCCTGTTACATACATTTTCGGTTTGAACAAAGTTATAATACCCTTCTACTCTATGAGTAGCGGGTATAAAAAAAAAACATTTTTGCACACACTTAATTTTTGATGCGGGCGGGACTCGAACCCGTAAATGCATAATAAAACTGTTCGTGTTGCAGTCCACAACTTAACCCATTTCACCACCGTACACGCACACACGATTCGACACAATGCTGCAAGCAGTGCGCGGTGGCGCTGGCAGCTATGGAAAACGTTAAGCTGAATAACTTCTGTGTTTATTATCCGATTGTTACCAAATTTTCAGAGATCATCTGGCTAGCCATTGTTATCATGTAAACCGACGTGGCACTCCAAATTTGAAATAAGCTTGATCTGCGTATGGTATACAGGAACCATCATGTCAAATCTAGTGTCTCTAGCTTTTGTAATAGCTGAGATCTTGACGTGTATTCAAAAAGACGGACAGACAGACATGGCTCAATCGACTCGGCTGTTGATCCTAAGCCAGAATATATATGCTTTATGGGGTCTGCCATGACTCCTTCTGCCTGTTACATACTTTTGCACAAACTTAGTATACCATTTTGACCATTTTCAATGGTGAAATGGTATAAAAATTGATCTAATAGGAAAACGTTTTATAAATGGAGGAGCAATATGTGCAGAACTTCTCGTTCCCTTCATTCGGTGTGCATTTCGTCGGTATGAGTGATATTACTGAGCCCAAGTCAATTACAAATTTAATGTTGGTTTAACGATCGTAGATATGGATTCGATTCTCTTGGGAGAGAAGAGGAGGTTTTGTACTATCACAAACCGCTTGCTCAGTTTCCTTGCTGTGCGGCCAAGGTCACAAACAAGTCTGCACTCAGTCCATTGGGGCTAAACCTGGTGGGATAAACAATTTTTTTCGAGCATTCATTGAGTCCTGCTAACCTTTTTTGGAAACGTTTTGCTTTGCGACATTTTTGAGAATTTTTTGTAGGACGCCATGACAACCGCTTTCATAAGGTTTTCGGCAGATCACTAAGTTCCTCTATTGGGGTTGGTCGCACGATTTTTAGTACACGCTGTACTTGTCGAGGAA
Organism: Zaprionus ghesquierei; assembly: GCA_018904095.1. Lineage (NCBI taxonomy): Eukaryota > Metazoa > Arthropoda > Insecta > Diptera > Drosophilidae > Zaprionus > Zaprionus ghesquierei. The sequence goes on from JAEIGP010000710.1 coordinate 29,966, forward strand.
GGAGGTACAGCCAGCGAACGCGTAGCACGTCTTAAGACGCACGTCGTCCTGCAAGCATCCTCATCTCGCATAGTAGTTGCTATGGTAATCTATTGCTAAAATCGAGCTCAGATAATGCTCTGAGGAGATGGCGATCTGCGGACAGAGTGAGTCGCTTGAGACTGCATGTCTCTAACTGCTCGTATTTGTTGGTCTCCGGTGGATTTGTTAAGAAGTCAGGTAATTCAGACTTGCTGTCTGAATTCGATGCGTGTATTAGGTAATAATAAAGCGTATTGTCAGATAAAATGCAGAAGCTGTGAAATTGAAACTTAAACAAGTAAGAACGGCTACAGTCAAGTGTATAAGACCATGGATTTTTCAAGGTAATAAAAAAAAATTTTTGAAAACTGTTATTGGTAAAAGTGCTTTTCAATGAAAAAAATAAACAACACATATAAATTTCAGTTAGACGCCAAGCAGTTGGAAAAAAACACTGCTTGGAAAAAACACTGCTTGCTTGCTTGCAGGGGGCGCAGTGCAAATCTATATGAAACGTTGAATAACTTTTATGTTCATTATCCGATCGGAACCAAATTTTCAGCCATCGTTTAGGTGGTGATAGTTATCACACACACCAAAACTGAATACACTAGCTTTATTATTGCGCTTGCTATACGTTATGTCGATTTGCGGGGGCTGCAGTAGGCGTGTCCCAAATTTTAATAAAAATTTTACAACGTATGATTCACATAGGTGTTGTCACCAAATTTGGTGGCTCTAGCTTTTAGCGCCCCGGAAATCGATAAATCGCAGATTTGCACTGCGCCCACTGCAAGCAAGCAAGCGGTGTTTTTTTCAACTGCTTGGACTGCTTGGCGTCTAACTGAAAATTATATTTGTTGTTCATAGTATTTCTTTAAAAAACACGTTGAATAACAGTTTTCTCAATCTGAATTTTTTCATAAACTTAAAACATCCATGGTCTTATACAGTCAACACTAGACTGTAGCCGTTCTTACTTGTTTTGCATGTTTCAGGTATAACATCGTAAAAAGTAGGTAAAGGATTGTCCCTTTTGTTTCAATTGAAAGATGTGTTTATTAGTTGTCGAAAGAGATCATAAATCATTCAACATTTTAACGGGTTTTCAGGTAAGTCTGTTTTGCAAAGTTTCCATTTTGACAATATTTTGCAACTTTGAGAGCGATTTAAGAAAAAACACCAAAAAGTACTTTTTTATATTTTCATATGGTCTTTGAACTATTTATATTTTTATTATTTTATTTTTATATTTTCATACAGGTAGATGAAAACACATTGCCTGCCCTAATCTGCCTTTGCCTTAAAATGACAAGGTTGTATAGGGTGCATATTATGAGTACCTCGTTATTTTATGAGGTTGTGTATTTTCTTAACTTAAAAGCTATCTTTAAGAAACTTAGCACCCATACTTTTTATAGGTGTACGATCTATATATGTCGGGACGAGCTCGATCAGACCGATATATCGCATGGCTGTTATATAATCTATCGGCCAATTATTGTTATTTTTCAGAATATTGCAGTCAAATTTGTCATATCTTACTTCAACTATGTTTTTAAGATGCTGTCAGAGTTTCATCAAAATCGGACCACTATATCATATAGCCGGATAGCAACTATTCGTGGAAATGAGTGTTTTTCATGAAAAATCTATATTTTTCGTCGAAACAACCATTCTTTTTCTTTTCCAATACAAATTTTCAAAGTACAGATTTGCCCTGGTGCAATTTGATATATATCGAACCACTATACAATATAGCCGCCATAAGAATAATCAGTCAAAATCAGGTTTTTTAGTAAAAATACTATGTTATTTTTGGAATATTGCACTTAATCCTTACCAATTAAGGTAAAACATTAACCCACATATTATTTATCAATATATCAGAATCAGGTAACCATATCCCAACGTTTTTATACGAACAATCTATCAAAAATTAGGATTTACAAAAAAAAGTTTTTTCTGGTTTTTCGTTTTGATTTGCTAAAAAACTCTAAAAACACTTCAATTATTGTAGCATTAAGCCAAAGAAAATGTAAAATCGTTGAATTTTTTCATTCTTGGTACGAACAAGTAAGAAAGCTACAGTCGAGTGTGCTCGACTGTAATATACCCGCTACCCAGCTACTCGTACATCATTTATTTGCGGAACAAAAAAACGGCTACAATCAAATTTTGACCGTAAAAGGCTTTAGACTTATAATATCTATGCAAAGTCAAAATCTAAAATAAAAAAAAAAACATTTCTGCACACATTTAATTTTTGATGCGGGCGGGACTCGAACCTGTAAATGCATAATAGTACTGTTCGTTTTGCAGTCCACAACTTAACCCATTTCACCACCGTACACGCACACACGATTCGACACAATGCTGCTATGCTTACAGCTTTGGAAAACGTTAAGCTGAATAACTTCTGTGTTTATTATCCGATTGTTACCAAATTTTCAGAGATCATCTGGCTAGCCATAGTTATCACATACACCGAAAATGAGCAATATGGCATCAAAATTGCGCTTGTAATCAAATTTTTTTTATTTACAGGGGCGGAATGGGGCGTGGCCAAAATCCAATGTTGATCTTGAGCCAGAATATATATACTTTATAGGATCGGAGGTGTCTCCTTCTGCCTGTTACATACATTTTCGGTTTGAACAAAGTTATAATACCCTTCTACTCTATGAGTAGCGGGTATAAAAAAAAAACATTTTTGCACACATTTAATTTTTGATGCGGGCGGGACTCGAACCCGTAAATGCATAATAGTACTGTTCGTGTTGCAGTCCACAACTTAACCCATTTCACCACCGTACACGCACACGCGATTCGACACAATGCTGCAAGCAGTGCTGCCGGCAGCGCTGCTTATTGCTATGGAAAACGTTAAGCTGAATAACTTCTGTGTTTATTATCCGATTGTTACCAAATTTTCAGAGATCATCTGGCTAGCCATTGTTATCATGTAAACCGAAAATGAACAATATGGCATCAAAATTGCGCTTGTAATCAATTTTTTTCGATTTACAGGGGCGGAAGGGGGCGTGGCCAAAATCCAAAACAAACTTGATCAGCGTGCAATAATAACACATTTTGTCCCCAAATTTGGTAATCCTAGCTCTTATAATAGCTGAGATCTAGATTTTCACACGGACAGACAGACGGACAGACAGACAGACGGACAGACGGACATGGCTATATCGACTCGGCTGTTGATCCTGAGCCAGAATATATATACTTTATGGGGTCTGAGGTGTCTCCTTCTGCCTGTTACTCTATGAGTAGCGGGTATAAAAACATGACTACACGTATATTAGCCCAGTAAAATTTTTTTAGTTTGACACCCTATTAAAAAGCATCTATTTGTCTTACAAATTTGGCCAAGCAATCATTTTAAAGCTGCAAGAGTTATCCGTTATATGTAATTTAAAACATGAAATTATCTCTGTTTCAACTGATATCTTGATGCCGTTTTTTTATTTCAATTAATTATTCTTACAAATTTAGCTTACATTAATTTTTTTCCTAGGAGATGCGTGAGCCTCTCAGGACGGACACTTACGTCTGCTATCGGAATCCTGGCTTTTGTTCGAGTGTCAGCAATTGCAATACCCAATTATCGCACACTTGAAGTGTTGAGGGACGATTGCAATATCTGGTTGTCGTGCACTTTAGATCGTTAACAAGGATGCATTCGCGGACTTGTAACTTAGTAACACTTTTCTTTATAGGCTGTTACAATACCTGATTATTATGCACATCAGATCGTTACAAGGAGATACTTTGCGCACTTGCGTTTTGATGGGACTCAGTGGAACTTTTAGGAGCAATTGCAATGCCTGATTGTTTGCCACTTTAAGGATCACTATTCACAAGGATTCCTGCTCACAAGTATTACCGCTTTGACCCGAAACTGTAATGAGGATATTTATTTTTTTGTGCGTCGCGAACTTTTACTAGGTCCTTGCTCGGGAGCCAGTTAAAAGTTAAAATATTTTTGTACGAAAAAAACAGGAAAGATAGGCTACTTTCGGCTTGCCGAAGTTTTTATACCCTTGCAGTTGCTCCAAGTATTAAATCGACCAAAAGGTTCTATAGGAGCTTTACTCATTCCGACTTTTACAACGTGCAGCAATGAGAAGCATGTATATCAAGTTTAATCAAGATAGATAGTTCAACTCCTCTATTGAGGCTGATTAGGAAATTATAAAGGATGTTATTAACAAGTAGACATCAAACCTAAAGCATCGCTTTGCCGCTGCTGCTACTCTACTGTTCCTTGTTCGTGTTCCCTAGATGTCATTAATCGCGTTCGCTGCCGATGTTGGTGCAATATGATCCCGCATTGTGGAGCTTCTATGTGGCTTTTAGTTATTGGTGTCTTCGGGGGTTTTAACCTGTGCCGGCTGCATTGATTGTTGGCGGGATTTCGTCTCGCGCTTACTGGTCCCATGGTAACTTACTGGAAAGTGCATGGTTAAGGCTCTTGCTTTGGTGGCTCGTCAGCATAACGTCCTCGTTGAGAGGAGCTGCTTCATTCTTAGCGTGTGTGTGTCGGGGAGAACAAGAAAGCAAAGCTTACTGCTATGATATTTTCCCAGCGGCGCCATGTTTTAAACAAGTAAGGAAAGCCATAGTCGAGCGCGCCCGACTGTAAGATACCATTCGACCAACTTTGTAGTTGCACTAACTAGTACAAACACTCTCTCACACACCCATACAGACACACACAAAGGTTAAGACAATGCAGACGATATGCTGAAATGACGCGGGCAACGGAACTATGAAAAACGTTTTCTTTAATAACTTCTGTATTTATTGCCCGATTTTGGCATGGGTGTATATAATCAGCATCTTTACGTGTTCTAAAGCAGAATTTTGTAACCTGATTACTATCCTTAATATTCAAAAATTATCGATTTGCGTGGGCGGTGGGCGTGGCACGTCAAATTTGAAATAAAAATCATCTGCGCATGATTTACAGGAACTATCATGCCGAGTTTGGTGTCTGTAACTGTAAATTTTTCCTTAATATTCGTAAATTATCGATTTGCGTAGGCGGTGGGCGTGGCACCTCAAATTTGAAACAATCTTTATCTGCGCATTTCTGTAACTGTAATACTTTCCTTAATATTCAAAAATTATCGATTTGCGTGGGCGGTGGGCGTGGCACGTCAAATTTGAAATAAAAATCATCTGCGCATGATTTACAGGAAATATCATGCCGAGTTTGGTGTCTGTAACTGTAATACTTTCCTTAATATTCAAAAATTATCGATTTGCGTGGGCGGTGGGCGTGGCACCTCAAATCAAAATCATCTGCGCTTGATTTACAGGAACTATCATGCCAAATTTGGTGTCTGTAACTGTAATACTTTCCTTAATATTCAAAAGTAATCGATTTGCGGTGGCGGTGGACGTGGCACTCCAAATTTGAAATAAGCTTGATCTGCGTATGGTATACAGGAACCATCATGTCAAATCTAGTGTCTCTAGCTTTTGTAATAGCTGAGATCTTGACGTGTATTCAAAAAGACGGACAGACAGACATGGCTCAATCGACTCGGCTGTTGATCCTAAGCCAGAATATATATGCTTTATGGGGTCTGCCATGACTCCTTCTGCCTGTTACATACTTTTGCACAAACTTAGTATACCATTTTGACCATTTTCAATGGTCAAATGGTATAAAAATTGATCTAATAGGAAAACGTTTCATAAATGGAGGAGCAATATGTGCAGAACTTCTCGTTCCCTTCATTCGGTATGCATTTCGTCGGTATGAGTGATATTACTGAGCCCAAGTCAATTACAAATTTAATGTTGGTTTAACGATCGTAGATATGGATTCGATTCTCTTGGGAGAGAAGAGGAGGTTTTGTACTATCACAAACCGCTTGCTCAGTTTCCTTGCTGTGCGGCCAAGGTCACAAACAAGTCTGCACTCAGTCCATTGGGGATAACCTGGTGGGATAAACAATTTTTTTCGGAGCATTCATTGAGTCCTGCTAACCTTTTTTGGAAACGGTTTGCTTTGCGACATTTTTGAGAATTTTTTGTAGGACGCCATGACAACCGCTTTCATAAGGTTTTCGGCAGATCACTAAGTTCCTCTATTGGGGTTGGTCGCACGATTTTTAGTACACGCTGTACTTGTCGAGGAAGGAGGTACAGCCAGCGAACGCGTAGCACGTCTTAAGACGCACGTCGTCCTGCAAGCATCCTCATCTCGCATAGTAGTTGCTATGGTAATCTATTGCTAAAATCGAGCTCAGATAATGCTCTGAGGAGATGGCGATCTGCGGACAGAGTGAGTCGCTTGAGACTGCATGTCTCTAACTGCTCGTATTTGTTGGTCTCCGGTGGATTTGTTAAGAAGTCAGGTAATTAAGACTTGCTGTCTGAATTCGATGCGTGTATTAGGTAATAATAAAGCGTATTGTCAGATAAAATGCAGAAGCTGTGAAATTGAAACTTAAACAAGTGAGAACGGCTAAAGTCAAGTGTATAAGACCATGGATTTTTCAAGGTTATAAAAAAAAAATTTTGAAAACTGTTATTGGTAAAAGTGCTTTTCAAAGGAAAAAATAAACAACACATATAAATTTCAGTTAGACGCCAAGCAGTTGGAAAAAAAACACTGTTTGGAAAAAACACTGCTTACTTGCTTGCAGGGGGCGCAGTGCAAATCTATATGAAACGTTGAATAACTTTTATGTTCATTATCCGATCGGAACCAAATTTTCAGCCATCGTTTAGGTGGTGATAGTTATCATTCACACCAAAACTGAATACACTAGCTTTATTATTGCGCTTGCTATACAGTTTATCGATTTCCGGGGCGCTAAAAGCTAGAACCACCAAATTTGGTGACAACACCTATGTGAATCATACGTTGTAAAATTTTTATTAAAAATTAGGACACGCCTACTGCCGCCCCCGCAAATCGACATACCGTATAGCAAGCGCAATAATAAAGCTAGAGTATTCAGTTTTGGTGTGTGTGATAACTATCACCACCTAAACGATCGCTGAAAATTTGGTTCCGATCGGATAATGAACAAAACAGTTATTCAACGTTTCATATAGATTTGCACTGCGCCCACTGCAAGCAAGCAAGCAGTGCTTTTTCAACTGCTTGGACTGCTTGGCGTCTAACTGAAAATTATATTTGATGTTCATAGTATTTCTTTAAAAAACACGTTGAATAACAGTTTTCTCAATCTGAGCTTTTTCATAAACTTAAAACATCCATGGTCTTATACAGTCAACACTAGACTGTAGCCGTTCTTACTTGTTTTGCATGTTTCAGGTATAACATCGTAAAAAGTAGGTAAAGGATTGTCCCTTTTGTTTCAATTGAAAGATGTGTTTATTAGTTGTCGAAAGAGATCATAAATCATTCAACATTTTAACGGGTTTTCAGGTAAGTCTGTTTTGCAAAGTTTCCATTTTGACAATATTTTGCAACTTTGAGAGCGATTTAAGAAAAAACACCAAAAAGTACTTTTTTATATTTTCATATGGTCTTTGAACTATTTATATTTTTATTATTTTATTTTTATATTTTCATACAGGTAGATGAAAACACATTGCCTGCCCTAATCTGCCTTTGCCTTAAAATGACAAGGTTGTATAGGGTGCATATTATGAGTACCTCGTTATTTTATGAGGTTGTGTATTTTCTTAACTTAAAAGCTATCTTTAAGAAACTTAGCACCCATACTTTTTATAGGTGTACGATCTATATATGTCGGGACGAGCTGGATCAGACCGATATATCGCATGGCTGTTATATAATCTATCGGCCAATTATTGTTATTTTTCAGAATATTGCAGTCAAATTTGTCATATCTTACTTCAACTATGTTTTTAAGATGCTGTCAGAGTTTCATCAAAATCGGACCACTATATCATATAGCCGGATAGCAACTATTCGTGGAAATGAGTGTTTTTCATGAAAAATCTATATTTTTCGTCGAAACAACCATTCTTTTTCTTTTCCAATACAAATTTTCAAAGTACAGATTTGCCCTGGTGCAATTTGATATATATCGAACCACTATACAATATAGCCGCCATAAGAATAATCAGTCAAAATCAGGTTTTTTAGTAAAAATACTATGTTATTTTTGGAATATTGCACTTAATCCTTACCAATTAAGGTAAAACATTAACCCACATATTATTTATCAATATATCAGAATCAGGTAACCATATCCCAACGTTTTTATACGAACAATCTATCAAAAATTAGGATTTACAAAAAAAAGTTTTTTCTGGTTTTTCGTTTTGATTTGCTAAAAAACTCTAAAAACACTTCAATTATTGTAGCATTAAGCCAAAGAAAATGTAAAATCGTTGAATTTTTTCATTCTTGGTACGAACAAGTAAGAAAGCTACAGTCGAGTGTGCTCGACTGTAATATACCCGCTACCCAGCTACTCGTACATCATTTATTTGCGGAACAAAACAACGGCTACAATCAAATTTTGACCGTAAAAGGCTTTAGACTTATAATATCTATGCAAAGTCAAAATCTAAATTAAAAAAAAAAACATTTTTGCACACATTTAATTTTTGATGCGGGCGGGACTCGAACCTGTAAATGCATAATAGTACTGTTCGTTTTGCAGTCCACAACTTAACCCATTTCACCACCGTACACGCACACACGATTCGACACAATGCTGCTATGCTTACAGCTTTGGAAAACGTTAAGCTGAATAACTTCTGTGTTTATTATCCGATTGTTACCAAATTTTCAGAGATCATCTGGCTAGCCATAGTTATCACATAAACCGAAAATGAGCAATATGGCATCAAAATTGCGCTTGTAATCAAATTTTTTTTATTTACAGGGGCGGAATGGGGCGTGGCCAAAATCCAAAATAAACTTGATCAGCGTGCAATAATAACACATACTGTCACCAAATTTGGTAGTTCTAGCTCTTATAATAGCTGAGATCTAGATTTTCACACGGACAGACAGACAGACAGACGGACAGACAGACAGACGGACCGACAGACATGGCTATGTCGACTCGGCTGTTGATCCTGAGCCAGAATATATATACTTTATAGGATCGGAGGTGTCTCCTTCTGCCTGTTACATACATTTTCGGTTTGAACAAAGTTATAATACCCTTCTACTCTATGAGTAGCGGGTATAAAAAAAAAACATTTTTGCACACATTTAATTTTTGATGCGGGCGGGACTCGAACCCGTAAATGCATAATAGTACTGTTCGTGTTGCAGTCCACAACTTAACCCATTTCACCACCGTACACGCACACACGATTCGACACAATGCTGCAAGCAGTGCTGCCGGCAGCGCTGCTTACAGCTATGGAAAACGTTAAGCTGAATAACTTCTGTGTTTATTATCCGATTGTTACCAAATTTTCAGAGATCATCTGCCTAGCCATTGTTATCATGTAAACCGAAAATGAACAATATGGCATCAAAATTGCGCTTGTAATCAATTTTTTTCGATTTACAGGGGCGGAAGGGGGCGTGGCCAAAATCCAAAACAAACTTGATCAGCGTGCAATAATAACACATTTTGTCCCCAAATTTGGTAATCCTAGCTCTTATAATAGCTGAGATCTAGATTTTCACACGGACAGACAGACGGACAGACAGACAGACGGACAGACGGACATGGCTATATCGACTCGGCTGTTGATCCTGAGCCAGAATATATATACTTTATGGGGTCTGAGGTGTCTCCTTCTGCCTGTTACATACATTTTCGGTTTGAACAAAGTTATAATACCCGTCTACTCTATGAGTAGCGGGTATAAAAACATGACTACACGTATATTAGCCCAGTAAAATTTTTTTAGTTTGACACCCTATTAAAAAGCATCTATTTGTCTTACAAATTTGGCCAAGCAATCATTTTAAAGCAGCAAGAGTTATCCGTTATATGTAATTTAAAACATGAAATTATCTCTGTTTCAACTGATATCTTGATGCGTTTTTTTATTTCAATTAATTATTCTTACAAATTTAGCTCACATTAATTTTTTTCCTAGGAGATGCGTGAGCCTCTCAGGACGGACACTTACGTCTGCTATCGGAATCCTGGCTTTTGTTCGAGTGTCAGCAATTGCAATACCCAATTATCGCACACTTGAAGTGTTGAGGGACGATTGCAATATCTGGTTGTCGTGCACTTTAGATCGTTAACAAGGATGCATTCGCGGACTTGTAACTTAGTAACACTTTTCTTCATAGGCTGTTACAATACCTGATTATTATGCACATCAGATCGTTACAAGGAGATACTTTGCGCACTTGCGTTTTGATGGGACTCAGTGGAACTTTTAGGAGCAATTGCAATGCCTGATTGTTTGACACTTTAAGGATCACTATTCACAAGGATTCCTGCTCACAAGTATTACCGCTTTGACCCGAAACTGTAATGAGGATATTTATTTTTTTGTGCGTCGCGAACTTTTACCGGGTCCTTGCTCAGGAGCCAGTTAAAAGTTAAAATATTTTTGTACGAAAAAAACAGGAAAGATAGGCTACTTTCGGCTTGCCGAAGTTTTTATACCCTTGCAGTTGCTCCAAGTATTAAATCGACCAAAAGGTTCTATAGGAGCTTTACTCATTCCGACTTTTACAACGTGCAGCAATGAGAAGCATGTATATCAAGTTTAATCAAGATAGATAGTTCAACTCCTCTATTGAGGCTGATTAGGAAATTATAAAGGATGTTATTAACAAGTAGACATCAAACCTAAAGCATCGCTTTGCCGCTGCTGCTACTCTACTGTTCCTTGTTCGTGTTCCCTAGATGTCATTAATCGCGTTCGCTGCCGATGTTGGTGCAATATGATCCCGCATTGTGGAGCTTCTATGTGGCTTTTAGTTATTGGTGTCTTCGGGGGTTTTAACCTGTGCCGGCTGCATTGATTGTTGGCGGGATTTCGTCACGCGCTTACTGGTCCCACGGTAACTTACTGGAAAGTGCATGGTTAAGGCTCTTGCTTTGGTGGCTCGTCAGCATAACGTTGAGAGGAGCTGCTTCATTCTTAGCGTGTGTGTGTCGGGGAGAACAAGAAAGCAAAGCTTACTGCTATGATATTTTCCCAGCGGCGCCACGTTTTAAACAAGTAACGAAAGCCATAGTCGAGCGCGCCCGACTGTAAGATACCATTCGACCAACTTTGTAGTTGCACTAACTAGTACAAACACTCTCTCACACACACATACAGACACACACAAAGGTTAAGACAATGCAGACGATATGCTGAAATGACGCGGGCAACGGAACTATGAAAAACGTTTTCTTTAATAACTTCTGTATTTATTGCCCGATTTTGGCATGGGTGTATATAATCAGCATCTTTACGTGTTCTAAAGCAGAATTTTGTAACCTGATTACTATCCTTAATATTCAAAAATTATCGATTTGCGTGGGCGGTGGGCGTGGCACGTCAAATTTGAAATAAAAATCATCTGCGCATGATTTACAGGAACTATCATGCCGAGTTTGGTGTCTGTAACTGTAAATTTTTCCTTAATATTCGTAAATTATCGATTTGCGTAGGCGGTGGGCGTGGCACCTCAAATTTGAAACAATCTTTATCTGCGCATTTCTGTAACTGTAATACTATCCTTAATATTTAAAAATTATCGATTTGCGTGGGCGATGGGCGTGGCACCTCAAATCAAAATCATCTGCGCATGATTTACATGAACTATCATGCCAAATTTGGTGTCTGTAACTGTAATACTTTCCTTAATATTCAAAAGTTATCGATTTGCGGTGGCGGTGGACGTGGCACTCCAAATTTGAAATAAACTTGATCAGCGTATGGTATACAGGAACCATCATGTCAAATTTGGTGTCTCTAGCTTTTGTAATAGCTGAGATCTTGACGTGTATTCAAAAAGACGGACAGACAGACATGGCTCAATCGACTCGGCTGTTGATCCTAAGCCAGAATATATATGCTTTATGGGGTCTGCCATGACTCCTTCTGCCTGTTACATACTTTTGCACAAACTTAGTATACCATTTTGACCATTTTCAATGGTCAAATGGTATAAAAATTGATCTAATAGGAAAACGTTTCATAAATGGAGGAGCAATATGTGCAGAACTTCTCGTTCCCTTCATTCGGTATGCATTTCGTCGGTATGAGTGATATTACTGAGCCAAAGTCCATTACAAATTTAATGTTGGTTTAACGATCGTAGATATGGATTCGATTTTCTTGGGAGAAAAGAGGAGGTTTTGTACTATCACAAACCGCTTGCTCAGTTTCCTTGCTGTGCGGCCAAGGTCACAAACAAGTCTGCACTCAGTCCATTGGGGCTGAACCTGGTGGGATAAAAAAATTTTTTCGGAGCATTCATTGAGCCCTGCTAACCTTTTTTGGATACGGTTTGCTTTGCGACATTTTTGAGAATTTTTTGTAGCACGCCATGACAACCGCTTTCATAAGGTTTTCGGCACGATCATTAAGTTCCTCTATTGGGGTTGGTCGCACGATTTTAAGTACACGCTGTACTTGTCGAGGAAGGAGGTACAGCCAGCGAACGCGTAGCACGTCTTAAGACGCACGTCGTCCTGCAAGCATCCTCATCTCGCATAGTAGTTACTATGGTAATCTATTGCTAAAATCGAGCTCAGATAATGCTCTGAGGAGATGGCGATCTGCGGACAGAGTGAGTCGCTTGAGACTGCATGTCTTTAACTGCTCGTATTTGTTGGTAATTCAGACTTGCTGTCTGAATTCGATGCGTGTACTAGGTGATAATAAAGCGTATTGTCAGATAAAATGCAGAAGCTATGAAATTGAAACTTAAACAAGTAAGAACGGCTACAGTCAACTGTTGACTGTATAAGACCATGGATTTTTCAAGGTTATAAAAAAAATTAGGTTTAGAAAACTGTTATTGGTAAACGTGTTTTTCAAAGAAAAAAATAAACAACACATATAAATTTCAGTTAGACGCCAAGCAGTTGGAAAAAAAACACTGCTTGAAAAAAACACTGCTTGCTTGCTTGCAGGGGGCGCAGTGGAAATCTATATGAAACGTTGAATAACTTTTATGTTCATTATCCGATCGGAACCAAATTTTCAGCCATCGTTTAGGTGGTGATAGTTATCATTCACACCAAAACTGAATACTCTAGCTTTATTATTGCGCTTAATAAAAAATGTACAAAAAATTTTTGGTGGCTCTAGCTTTTTTAGTTTTTGAGATATAGGTGCTTGCAATGCGGTTTTTCGATTTGCGGGGGCGAAAGTGGGCGTGGCCCAAATTTTAATAAAAATTTTACAGCATATGATTCACATAAGTGTTGTCACCAAATTTAGTTGCTCTAGCTTTTTTAGTTTTTGAGATATAGGCGTTCATACAGACGGACAGACAGACATGGCTTAATCGACTCGGCTAGTGATCCTGAGCAAGAATATATATACTTTATGGGGTCGCAGATGCCTCCTTCTACCTGTTACGCACATTTCGACAAACACTATAGACCATGTATTTTTTTAAAATCCATGGTCTAAAAACTAACTTTACGTTTTGCTTACAAGAAGGAAGCTTGCAGACACCGGCATCGGTTGTTGCAATTGCGTTGATGGTTTGCTAAATTTACACCAGAATCTGGGGATTGTCAGGCGTCTGCTATATTTTCTTGCACGATTTCTTCCATGGTTTCCTGCATATGTTTAAAACTTCACGTGTTTTATTGTAAGGATAGGCGGCTGTGATTAAAACTAAAACTTGCATTTGTTTGAAATGCTTAATAAAATAAGTTAAGGCCACATATTATAAAAACACACAGCCAGCCAAATCCCAATCATGACAGCAGCGCATGCAGCACATCGTCCGCGCGCAGACAGTCAGCGAATTTCTAACAAGAAGAACAAGCCCAGGGTAGCCCGTTGAGAACAACGAAGTCGCAGCTCAACACTATCAACAAACAACAGCCCAGAAAAAACAGGCGCATTGACTCCAGCTACGACGGCAGTGCATCCGCTACGTGTGCTGCGTCAACAGTAAGTTTGCACTAGCTAACGTCATTGGCCACCATCAGCGACAACGGCACAGCTACAGCCATGTTATGTTGATCAGCGACGTCGCACAGTTGCGCATTTTCTCAATCGAGATGGCATGATTCACATAAGTGTTGTCACCAAATTTAGTGGCTCTAACTTTTTTAGTTTCTGAGATATAGGCGTTCATACAGGAATAAGGAGGAGCAATATGTGCAGAACTTCTCGTTCCCTTCATTCTGTATGCATTTCGTCGGTATGAGTGATATTACTGAGCCCAAGTCCATTACAAATTTAATGTTGGTTTAACGATCGTAGATATGGATTCGATTCTCTTGGGAGAGAAGAGGAGGTATTGTACTATCAGAAACCGCTTGTTCAGTTTCCTTGCTGTGCGGCCAAGGTCACAAACAAGTTTGCACTCAGTCCATTGGGGCTGAACCTGGTGGGATAAAAAAATTTTTTCGGAGCATTCATTGAGTCCTGCTAACCTTTTTTGGATACGGATGTAGGACGCCAGGACAACCGCTTTCATAAGGTTTTCGGCACGATCACTAAGTTCCTCTATTGGGGTTGGTCACACGATTTTAAGTACACGCTGTACTAGTCGAGGAAGGAGGTACAGCCAGCGAACGCGTAGCACGTCCTAAGACGCACGTCGTCCTGCAAGCATCCTCATCTCGCATAGTAGTTGCTATGGTAATCTTTTGCTAAAATCGAGCTCAGATAATGCTCTGAGGAGATGGCGATCTGCGGACAGAGTGAGTCGCTGGAGACTGCATGTCTTTAACTGCTCGTATTTGTTGGTAATTCAGACTTGCTGTCTGAATTCGATGCGTGTACTAGGTGATAATAAAGCGTATTGTCAGATAAAATGCAGAAGCTGTGAAATTGAAACTTAAATAAGTAAGAACGGCTACAGTCAAGTGTTGACTGTATAAGACCATGGATTTTTCAAGGTTATAAAAAAATTAGGTTTAGAAAACTGATATTGGTAAACGTGTTTTTCAAAGAAAAAAAATAAACAACACATATAAATTTCAGTTAGACGCCAAGCAGTTGGAAAAAAAACACTGCTTGAAAAAAACGCTGCTTGCTTGCTTGCAGGGGGCGCAGTGAAAATCTATATGAAACGTTGAATAACTTTTATGTTCATTATCCGATCGGAACCAAATTTTCAGCCATCGTTTAGGTGGTGATAGTTATCATTCACACCAAAACTGAATACTCTAGCTTTATTATTGCGCTTGCTATACGGTTTATCGATTTGCGGGGGCGGAAGTAGGCGTGTCCCAAATATTAATAAAAATTGTACAAAAAATTTTTGGTGGCTCTAGCTTTTTTAGTGTTTAAGATATAGGCGCTTGCAATAGGGTTTTTCGATTTGCGGGGGCAAAAGTAGGCGTGGCCCAAATTTTAATAAAAATTTTACAGCATATGATTCACATAAGTGTTGTCACCAAATTTAGTTGCTCTAGCTTTTTTAGTTTCCGAGATATAGGCGTTCATACAGACGGACAGACAGACATGGCTTAATCGACTCGGCTGGTGATCCTGAGCAAGAATATATATACTTTATGGGGTCACAGATGCCTCCTTCTACCTGTTACGCACATTTCGACAAACACTATAGACCATGTATTTTTTATTTTTTATTTTTTTTTTTGTTGCAATTGCGTTGATGGTTTGTTAAATTTACACCAGAATCTGGGGATTGTCAGGCGTCTGCTATATTTTCTTGCACGATTTCTTCCATGATTTCCTGCATATGTTTAAAACTTCACGTGTTTTATTGTAGAGATAGGCGGCTGTGATTAAAACTAAAACTTGCATTTGTTTGAAATGCTTAATAAAATAAGTTAAGGCCACATATTATAAAAACACACAGACAGCCAAATCCCAATCATGACAGCAGCGCATGCAGCACATCGTCCGCGCGCAGACAGTCAGCGAATTTCTAACAAGAAGAACAAGCCCAGGGTAGCCCGTTGAGAACAACGAAGTCGCAGCTCAACACTATCAACAAACAACAGCCCAGAAAAAACAGGCGCATTGACTCCAGCTACGACGGCAGTGCATCCGCTACGTGTGCTGCGTCAACAGTAAGTTTGCACTGGCCAACGTCATTGGCCACCATCAGCGACAACGGCACAGCTACAGCCATGTTATGTTGATCAGCGACGTCGCACAGTTGCGCATTTTCTCAATCGAGATGGCATGATTCACATAAGTGTTGTCACCAAATTTAGTGGCTCTAGCTTTTTTAGTTTCTGAGATATAGGCGTTCATACAGGAATAAGGAGGAGCAATATGTGCAGAACTTCTCGTTCCCTTCATTCTGTATGCATTTCGTCGGTATGAGTGATATTACTGAGCCCAAGTCCATTACAAATTTAATGTTGGTTTAACGATCGTAGATATGGATTCGATTCTCTTGGGAGAGAAGAGGAGGTTTTGTACTATCACAAACCGCTTGCTCAGTTTCCTTGCTGTGCGGCCAAGGTCACAAACAAGTCTGCACTCAGTCCATTGGGGCTGAACCTGGTGGGATAAAAAATTTTTTCGGAGCATTCATTGAGTCCTGCTAACCTTTTTTGGATACGGTTTGCTTTGCGACATTTTTGAGAATTTTTTGTAGGACGGCATGACAACCGCTTTCATAAGGTTTTCGGCACGATCACTAAGTTCCTCTATTGGGGTTGGTCGCACCATTTTAAGTACACGCTGTACTTGTCGAGGAAGGAGGTACAGCCAGCGAACGCGTAGCACGTCTTAAGACGCACGTCGTCCTGCAAGCATCCTCATCTCGCATAGTAGTTGCTATGGTAATCTATTGCTAAAATCGAGCTCAGATAATGCTCTGAGGAGATGGCGATCTGCGGACAGAGTGAGTCGCTGGAGACTGCATGTCTTTAACTGCTCGTATTTGTTGGTAATTCAGACTTGCTATCTGAATTCGATGCGTGTACTAGGTGATAAAAAAGCGTATTGTCAGATAAAATGCAGAAGCTGTGAAATTGAAACTTAAACAAGTAAGAACGGCTACAGTCAAGTGTTGACTGTATAAGAGCATGGATTTTTCAAGGTTATAAAAAAAATTAGGTTTAGAAAACTGTTATTGGTAAACGTGTTTTTCAAAGAAAAAAAATAAACAACACATATAAATTTCAGTTAGACGCTAAGCAGTTGGGAAAAAACACTGTTTGAAAAAAACACTGCTTGCTTGCTTGCAGGGGGCGCAGTGGAAATTTATATGAAACGTTGAATAACTTTTATGTTCATTATCCGATCGGAACCAAATTTTCAGCCATCGTTTAGGTGGTGCTAGTTATCATTCACACCAAAACTGAATACTCTAGCTTTATTATTGCGCTTGCTATACGGTTTATCGATTTGCGGGGGCGGAAGTAGGCGTGTCCCAAATTTAAATAAAAATTTTACAGCATATGATTCACATAAGTGTTGTCACCAAATTTAGTTGCTCTAGCTTTTTTAGTTTCCGAGATATAGGCGTTCATACAGACGGACAGACAGACATGGCTTAATCGACTCGGCTGGTGATCCTGAGCAAGAATATATATACTTTATGGGGTCACAGATGCCTCCTTCTACCTGTTACGCACATTTCGACAAACACTATAGACCATGTATTTTTTTATTTTTTATTTTTTTTTTTGTTGCAATTGCGTTGATGGTTTGTTAAATTTACACCAGAATCTGGGGATTGTCAGGCGTCTGCTATATTTTCTTGCACGATTTCTTCCATGATTTCCTGCATATGTTTAAAACTTCACGTGTTTTAATGTAGAGATAGGCGGCTGTGATTATAACTAAAAACTTGCATTTGTTTGAAATGCTTAATAAAATAAGTTAAGGCCACATATTATAAAAACACACAAACAGCCAAATCCCAATCATGACAGCAGCGCATGCAGCACATCGTCCGCGCGCAGACAGTCAGCGAATTTTTAACAAAAAGAACAAGCCTAGGGTAGCCCGTTGAGAACAACGAACTCGCAGCTCAACACTATCAACAAACAACAGCCCAGAAAAAACAGGCGCATTGACTCCAGCTACGACGGTAGTGCATCCGCTACGTGTGCTGCATCAACAGTAAGTTTGCACTGGCCAACGTCATTGGCCACCATCAGCGACAACGGCACAGCTACAGCCATGTTATGTTGATCAGCGACGTCGCACAGTTGCGCATTTTCCCAATCGAGATGGCATAAATCACTTTTTTGATGAGCGAACTGATAATGAGTGATATACGTATCTAAAAGAGAAATCTCCAAGGATTGCAAAAATGCAACAATTGTGTAAGTCGGTTAAGCCGTTAAAAAGATATACCCTTCAAAGTTGACCGATTTTCATGTGTCGGGGAAAAACACAATTTTTGGGATTTTTAATAAATGATTGTAATAATGGATGCGTAACTCGCTGCGTTCTTCGTTGAAAACTGCTATGGCCTTTTTGTTTATCAAGTCTCGAATCTGAAGATCATCTTTCGTCCTCATTTTGACACCAACCAGTACCTCAAAAGGCGTCGTATTAATGCTTCTGGTAAACGTTGAGTTGATCGCCTGCTGCACTCTGTTAACATTGTGATACCATTTCGTGGGGTCATCGATACTTAACTTGGAGAGTACTGAAATTATAATAGAATTTAGTCGCTTAACCTGTTCGCTTACCCGTGGTAAGCCAGTAGTCGTCTTCACTAGCTTGATTTCCTCGTCGTCGCAATATTTCACAAAGTCTTGCGATGTAAATGCCGAGCCTCTATCCGAAATAATGAATGCTGCGTTGCCAAAGTTAACACTTTGGTTGCGGAGCTTCACAATCACCTCGTTTGCTGTGGTTGACTTCGTTGGACAGAGCCAGCAAAATTTCGTAAAAGAATCGATTATAGCCAAAATGTGTTTGTAGTCCTTATGCGTTGACTCAAGCGGACCCAAAAAGTCAACATGGTATGTAAACAATGGGACGTCTTCTTTCTGGAGCGGGTGTAGCAGTCCTTCTTGTTTGCCTCGTTTACGATCCGTCAAAATGCACGGATATATTTTTAGACCATGGATTTTAAAAAATACATGGTCTATTGTGTTTCTTTCAGAAGAAGGCATCTGCGACCACATAAAGTATATATATTCTTGCTCAGGATCACTAGCCGAGTCGATTAAGCCATGTCTGTCTGTCCGTCTGACAGTCTGTTCGTCTGTATGAACGCCTATATCTCAGAAACTAAAAAAGCTAGAGCCACCAAATTTATTGGCAACACTTATGTGGATCATACGCTGTAAAATTTTATTATAATGTGGGCCACGCCTTGTTCCGCCCCCGCAAATTGAAAAACCGTATTGCAAGCGCCTATATCTCAGAAACTAAAAAAGCTAGAGCCACCAAATTTGGTGACAACACTTATGTAAATCATACGCTGTAAAATTGTTATTAAAATTCGGGACACGCCTACTTCCGCCCCCGCAAATCGATAAACCGTAAAGCAAGCGCAATAATAAAGCTACAGGATTCAGCTTTGGTGTGTATGATAACTATCGCCACTTAAACGATCGCTGAAAATTTGGTTCCGATCGGATAATGAACATAAAAGTTATTCAACGTTTCATAAAGATTTGCACTGCGCCTACTGCAAGCAAGCAAGCAGTGTTTTTTCCAAGCATTGTTTTTTTCCAACTGCTTGGACATTTTGGCGTCTAAATACACGTTTACCAATAACAGTTTTCTAAATCTGATTTTTTTCATAACCTTGAAAAATCCATGGTCTTATACAGTCAACACTTAACTGTTGTCGTTCTTACTTGTTTAATCTTGTCTTCAACGTGTGGTATAAAAAATTCTCGGGAAATTAACTTATTTGTCTTCTTAGCAGCAAAATGACCTCTGTCATGGGCACTGCTACTAGCTCATCGCCACCTACAAGTTTGTACAACATACCAGATTTTTAATAGTAGTCATCGTATGTCTTATTTTCATCGCTTAAAATTCTTTGATGGCTTTTATCTCGTCGCGTGCTTGCGCATCTTTCAAAGCAGTACTAATGCTATCCTCTCTTATAAGCATTACAGGATACCGGCTGAGAGCATCGACATGCTTCATTCTCATGCCAGATCGATGTTCAACTGTATAGTTATATGTACTCCTGCAGAAAAAGAATCCAGTGAGCCACCCTGGTGTATAAACTTTGTTTTCTAAAGTTTTCGTAAAAACGTTGCAGTCAGTTACCAGTTTAAAATGAATGCCTAACAAATACACCCAAAACTTAGTCAAAGCTTCGATGACCGCCAATATTTCTAACTCATAGCTGCTGTACTTACGTTGTGCATCCATGGTCTTCTTTGACATAAAATAAACAGGATGTAATTAACCATCGTCGACGTTTATCTGTAATAAAACTGCTCCGACTCCATCAATAGACGCATCTGTGTGCACTTCCGTTTCGTAAGACTGATTATAAATATTTAAAACAGCGCTCTCAGTTAGCAACTTCTTCAAAATATTAACTGCATATTCTTCGTAAAAATCAAATCTAAATTTTGCCTTTTTCTTTCTCAACTCACTTAAAGGTCTAGCTATGCCTGCGTAATTTGGTATAAAATTTCTGAAATAGCCCGTCAGGCCCAAAAAACTTGCTACTTGCTTAATGGTTTGTGGCATCTTGAACTTGGATACAGCTTCGATTTTCTCGGGTGAGGGGTAAATTTTGCGATTTTCTATAACATGGCCAAGAAATCGAATGTCTTCAGAAAATTGATTTTTTATACAATGGATTTTTAAAAAATACAAGGTCTATTGTGTTTGTCGATATGTGCGTAACAGGTAGAAGGAGGCATCTGTGACCCCATAAAGTATATATATTCTTGCTCAGGATCACTGGCCGAGTCGATTAGGCCATGTCTGTCTGTCCGTCTGTCCGTCTGTATGAACGCTTATATCTCAGAAACTAAAAAAGCTAGAGCCTCCAAATTTGGTGACAACACTTATGTGAATCATACGCTGTAAATTTTTTTTTTAAATTTGGGATACGCCTACTTCCACCCCCGCAAATCGATAAACCGTATAGCAAGCGCAATAATAAAGCTAGAGTATTCAGTTTTGGTGTGAATGATAACTATCACCACCTAAACGATGGCTGAAAATTTGGTTCCGATCGGATAATGAACATAAAAGTTATTCAACGTTTCATATAAATTTCCACTGCGCCCCCTGCAAGCAAGCAAGCAGTGTTTTTTTCAAACAGTGTTTTTTCCCAACTACTTGGCGTCTAACTGAAATTTATATGTGTTGTTTATTTTTTTTCTTTGAAAAACACGTTTACCAATAACAGTTTTCTAAACCTAATTTTTTTTATAACCTTGAAAAATCCACGATTTTAAAAAACACGATTTTAAAATCGATTGTAATGAATATATTTGCATCTTGCAGACGATCCAACTGATCCTCGATGAGCGGTAATAGGAAATGGTTTTTTACAATTACTTTCTTAATTCTGCGATAATCTACACACAACCTTGCAGAACCGTCGCGCTTTTTTACGAGTACTATGGGACTTGTAAACTCGGATGTTGACTCTTCAATTATGTCATTCTCAAGCCACTCCTCAATCTGTTCATCAACAATACGCGTTTCCGTAAAAGCAAGTCTGCGAGGACTTGAAAAAATAGGCAGTTCATCATTTAGCACGATACGCATTTCTACATTTGTTGTTTTTGTTTTGACTGGTTCATAGCTCGAAATTAGCTCGCGCACCTCTTGCTTAGCATATTCACTCGCATCATCGTTAATGTCAAATAACTTATTGTCCACTTCAACATAAATGTTTAGAATATTTTGTTCGTCATTGATCTTATTTTTTCGCACTTGCAAGCCATAACAATTAAAAACAATCTCTGCGTGTATACATACAATGGCTCACAGCTTATTTCAACCAGCATATATTCAAAACTTTAGAAACGTATAAAAAATTAACCAAAAGCGATATCGCAATAGTTTAAACGCACGATACCTTGTTAGGGTCTAAACATATTATTTATACATTCAATACATTTGGCTATATATACAATGGCTATGCCTTTTTCCTTATATTCCATATTCTTTGCATGTCGCAATAACTTCCTTCAAGTGTTGCACAGCGTCTTGTTCGGTCTTAAAGGGGATAATAATATCATCTACATAGGGCAATGCAATGCCTCTGCGTGACAGATCCCGAAATATCGCATTGACGTGGCGCTGAAAAACGCCTGCCGAATTGGAAAATCCGAAGGGTACTTTCAAAAACTGATATTGGCCTCGGTGTGTCACAAACGACGTATATTTTCTGCTCGATTCAGCAACTGGTACGTGAAAAAACACGATTTTAAAATCGATTGTAATGAATATATTTGCATCTTGCAGACGATCCAACTGATCCTCGATGAGCGGTAATAGGAAATGGTTTTTTACAATTACTTTCTTAATTCTGCGATAATCTACACACAACCTTGCAGAACCGTCGCGCTTTTTTACGAGTACTATGGGACTTGTAAACTCGGATGTTGACTCTTCAATTATGTCATTCTCAAGCCACTCCTCAATCTGTTCATCAACAATACGCGTTTCCGTAAAAGCAAGTCTGCGAGGACTTGAAAAAATAGGCAGTTCATCATTTAGCACGATACGCATTTCTACATTTGTTGTTTTTGTTTTGACTGGTTCATAGCTCGAAATTAGCTCGCGCACCTCTTGCTTAGCATATTCACTCGCATCATCGTTAATGTCAAATAACTTATTGTCCACTTCAACATAAATGTTTAGAATATTTTGTTCGTCATTGATCTTATTTTTTCGCACTTGCAAGCCATAACAATTAAAAACAATCTCTGCGTGTATACATACAATGGCTCACAGCTTATTTCAACCAGCATATATTCAAAACTTTAGAAACGTATAAAAAATTAACCAAAAGCGATATCGCAATAGTTTAAACGCACGATACCTTGTTAGGGTCTAAACATATTATTTATACATTCAATACATTTGGCTATATATACAATGGCTATGCCTTTTTCCTTATATTCGTAGCAGATTTCAATTTAGTTTTGCTCAATTTCGTTTGAAGAAGCTGAACAAAAATTCGATTGCCAAAATGGGACCACGTACAACAATAGAGCAGCGCGAGCTCGTCTTAAAACATTTTAAAAATGGACATTCGCGTAGGAAAATTGCTGAAATGGTGTCGTTAAGTGATTCCACGGTCCAGAGCATCATTTATCGTTTTGTTCGTGAAAATAGGACTCATGACAAGGGAAGAAATGCTTCGAACAAAATGTTTAATCAAACGGACGATTAGGAAAATAAAGAATAATCCAAGATTATCGGCTCCAAAAATTGGCATTGAGGTGGAAGCCGAGTTGGGAAAGAGTTGCCACCCAGAAAAAATTCGGCGTGTGCTCCGTGAGCATGACTTTAATGGCAGAGTTGCTCGGAAGAAGCCAATTATAAGTGCTAAAAACATTAAGAGCCGTCTACAGTTTGCAAAAGAGCACTTGAGCAAGGACTCTGACTTCTGGAACACAGTCATATTTGCTGACGAGTCCAAATTTAACATTTTTGGCTCAGGCGGTACTTCCTACGTGTGGCGTAAGCAAATACTGAGCTGCATACTACAAATTTTTAAAGCCACAGTTAAGCACGGTGGTAGAAGCGTTATGGTATGGGCCTGTATGGAAAAAACTCTTTACCTAGAGATTTTAAAGGCAAACTTATTGAAAAGTGCCGAGAAATTGGGCATACGGGACAATTTCCGATACTACCAGGACAACGACCCAAAACATAAGTCGGACATTGTTCAGACCTGGCTAGTATGGAATTGTCCACTTGTCATGCAACCGCCAGCACAGTCACCGGAAATCAACGTTATTGAAAATTTGTGGGCCATTTTGGATACACAGGTTCGCAAGCGCCAAATTTCTAACAAAGCAGACCTAAAAGCGGCGTTGCTAGATGAGTGGTCCAAAATTGCTCCAAAAGTCACGCAAAAGTTAGTGGACTCCATGCCAAAAAGGCTTAAAATGGTGGTGGACAATAAGGGTGGTCATACCAAATATTAGCATAATTAAAATTAGTTCTTAGGATAAGATAAAGATTGATATTTGCAGCTGGTTGAAATAAGCTGTGACTTCCATTTTTGTTATTATTGTATTTCATTATAAGTTAAAAAAAAATCTAAAAGAATATTTAAATTAAATTAAGCATATTAATAAAAATTTAAGTTCAAAAAGGAAACGCTGTCCGTTTAAATAATTTTCATAAAGTGTTTAGTTTAGGTGTGACAGTCCATTGAAGTCTAGGATAGGCACTGATTGAAATAAGCTGTGAGCCACTATAGCTGTTCTCCGATAATTAATTGCATGGAATTTGATTGGTACGACACAAAAATCTAACACATAATCTTCTTCATCAATCACAATTGTTTGTTTAAATTGTCCACTTGGTTTTATTTTATTAGATTCGCGGTCACTACCGAATACAATTAGAACGACATTGCAGCTTTCCAGCTTCGGCTTGCCAATATCACAATAAAAATCTTCCCGTATGATATTGAACTTACTGCCTGTATCGAATAATGCCGTACACTTTTTATATGGAATATAAACTTCTTTGCTGGTCAAATCATTTTTAGAAATCAAACTGGGGGTATTCGTATTTAAAACATTTTTGTCAATTGTTGCGCACTCTTTACAAATATGTCCATACTGATTACATTTGTAACACTTTCTGCCTTTTTCTTTATTTGGCAATTATTCAGCACATGCCCTTTTTCACCACAGTTGTAGAATTTCATCTCTTTTTTCGCGTTTTTGATGACAATCTGATTTTTCCTGTCGTTTTCTTTCACACTGTTCTCGTTGCGCTTGACTTGTCTCTCTCACTCTGATTTTCCTTTGCAATTATTGTTCCGAAACACTTTAGTTTGTCTTTAAATTGACTTATATTTGTGGCACCATATAATATTGTTTTATTTACACCTTTTTCGTCGATGCCGTCAATTAAATACTGTATGAAAGCATCATCTTCAATTTTACCTCGAGAAGCAATATCTTTCATTCTATGAAAGTACTCGAAAACACATTCGTTGTTGCCACTTTTCGTTTGCACGAGTTGCTCGTGAATTAGCTTACTGCTTACACTCGACTTAAATTCGGATAGCAATGCTATTTTGAGGGAATTACACGAATTTAAACCTCTCCTGGTCAACACAAACAGTTTTGCAATTCCTTTTAGTGATTTTTTTGCAAACAGAAATTTCTGGAAGTCATTCCAATACATGAGCGTCGCCTGTTCTTCGAATTCTTCTATCCATACTTCGACTGGAATAGTGTTAGTACCATCATAACTGCGTATGCTCTCTTCTACGTCGCAAAAACTGATCGCAAAGAGTGGCGTCGACATTCTGTCGTTTTCTGTAAATACGTTGCGCCTAGTATTCATTTCGTCTACTCCGTGCACATTTTCATCACTTCTTTCGGCATTCGTTTTCCCGCTCGGCGTCTTTCGACTTCGTCGACTTCGGTTGACGCCAGTAAACTGTTCATCTTCAAATTGCAAAAAATGTGTACATGCACGTCTTCGTTTTGGTACCCTATGCCTAGCACGTTGCATATTGAAACAAGGTCAGCCTGCGTAAAATTATTAACTGCGTATTCCCTCTTTGCACTATATCTCTGGTCGTTTTTGGCAAAATCGAAACCAGTAAATTTCCGTAATCTTTGACGATTACTTCTGTCTCCTTCATTCTCGAACACAAACTTATGCAGTGCAGCAATGATTTCTTCCTTGCTTGACCGTAAGCTAGCACTTATGAAATTATTTAAACACTCCATTGCAGTAAAAAAAAATTTAGACTGTATTATTTTTTGTTACAACTTCAACTTTTGTTTAATGTCATCAATTTTGTTGACATATGTTCAATACCGTTCAGATTTTTTTAAATCCCGTTCACATTTGCTCAATCCCGGACGAGCGCCCAAAATGTGGAGTTTTATTATATAGTATTAACTTTATTTGTATTTTTTATATATAAATGATATAGAATATAATAATTAGTCGTCGTCTCACGGTTACGTCTTCACCGCCATCTTTATCGTCGTATTGTTGTCGTTCTCGTAGCCACACAGGCAGAACGCACAACTTACTTCTTCAACGAGCAAACAACAACTCTGCTGCCGTCGTACAGCACTTCGCTCTCCTCTCGTTGCGCTCTTGCTCCTCGTTGATCGTCGTCTTTGCGAATTCGCGACCTCGCTAATTCGCCACCTTTTTCATCCGTAGTCGTTGCTCTTCTCCTGCTGGTTGTTCTTGTTATCATCGTTGTCGCTGTCTAGAGATCAGCTGTTCCATACTAGTGGGATTTGGATAAACAGCCAAACACCATTCCCACATATATATATTCTGCCTCAAGATCAACAGCCGAGTCGATTGAGCCATGTCTGTCTGTCCGTCTGACCGTCTTTCCGTCTGTCTGTATGAACGCCAAGATCTCAGCTATTACAAAAGCTAGAGACCCCAAATTTGACACGATGGTTCCTGTATACCATACGCAGATCAAGTTTATTTTAAATTTGGAGTGCCACGCCCACTGCCCGCGCAAATCGCTAATTTTGGAATATTAAGGAAAGTATTACAGTTACAGACACCAACTTTGGCATGATAGTTCCTGTAAATCATGCGCAGATGATTTTTATTTCAAATTTGAGGTGCCACGCCCACCGCCCACGCAAATCGATCATTTTTGAATATTATGGAAAGTATTACAGTTACAGACACCAAATTTGGCATGATGATTCCTGTAAATCAAGCGCAGATAAAGATTATTTAAAATTTGAGGTGCAATGTTGTTGTTGTTCATCTGCACGTGTGATTATGTTGGTGTTTTTGTTCTTTCTGCTACCTGCGCTTGTGGCGATATGTTCTTATTACATTACCACGCCATGTCGGGCTTTAACTTATGTAACAGGCAGAAGGAAGCGTGACAGGCCCCACAAAGTTAATATATTCTTGCTTCATAGTTTAGCCAATACAGCCATGTCCGTCTGTATTTCCACCTAGCTGTCTGTTGTTCCACCTAGCTGTGTGTGTTAAACACGGAACTCAGCTATTATAAAAGCTAGAGACACCAAATTCAGTGAGAAATTTTATAAATATCATACGCCTGACAAGTTTATTGATATTTTCTCAGCGGCGCCATGTATTAAAAAATGTATCTAATAGGAAAACGTTTCATAAATGGAGGAGCAATATGTGCAGAACTTCTCGTTCCCTTTATTCGGTATGCATGCCGTAGGTATGAGTGATATTACTGAGCCCACGTTAATTACAAATTTAATGTTGGTTTAACGACCGTAGATGTGGATTCGATTCTCTTGGGAGAGAAGATGAGGCTTTGTAATATCACAAACCGCTTGCTCAGTTTCCTTGCTGTGCGGCCAAGGTCACAAACAAGTCTGCACTCAGTCCATTAGGGCTAAACATGGTGGGATAAAAACATTTTTTCGGAGTATTCATTGAGTCCTGCAGACCTTTTTTGGATACGGTTTGCTTTGCGACATTTTTGAGAATTTTTTGTAGGACGCCATGACAACCGCTTTCATAAGGTTTTCGGCAAGATCACTAAGTTCCTCTATTGGGGTTGCTCGCAGGATTTTAAGTACACGCTGTACTTGTTGAGGAAGGAGGTACAGCCAGCGAACGCGTAGCACGTCTTACGACACAGACGCATAGACACTATCAGACGTAGCTAAACACTATCAACAAACAACAGCCCAGGAAGAACAGGCACATTGACTCCAGTTACGACGGCAGTGCATCCATCATGACACCATCAGCGACAACGGCACAGCCACAGCCATGCTATGTTGATCAGCAACGTCGCACAGTTGCGAGGTGCGATCCTTTTCCCAATCGAGGTGGCATAAATCACTTTTTTGATGAGCGAACTGAGAATGAATAATATATGTATCTCAAAGAGAATTCTCCAAGGATTGCAAAAATGCAACAATTATGTAAGTCGGTTAAGCCTTTAAAAAGATATACCCTTCAAAGTTTACCGATTTTCATGTGTCGGAGAAAAGCACAATTTTTGTAATTTTTTTTGCATGTTTCAGGTAGAATATCGTAAAAAGTAGGTAAAGGATTGTCCCTTTTGTTTCAATTAAAAGATGTGTTTATTAGTTGTCGAAAGAGATCATAAATCATTCAAAATTTTAACGGGTTTCCAGGTAAATCTGTTTTGCAAAGTTTCCATTTTGACAATATTTTGCAACTTTGAGAGCGATTAAAAAAAAATTACTTATTTTATATTTTCATATTATGGTCTTTGAACTATTTACTACCTGTATGAAAACACATTGCCTCCCCCTATCTGCCTTTGCCACTGCTAGAGGAAAAAATAGTAAAATTACATGGTTGTATAGGATGCATATTATGAGTACCTCGTTATTTTATGAGGTTGTGTATTTTCTGAACTTAAAAGCTATCTTTATGAAACTTAGCACCCATACTTTCTATAGCTGCACGATCTATATATTGTTACGGACTGCTTTCTTCAGGACTGTGCCGGCTAGCTCAGCTACACAAGGGGAGGGGTTTTTCCCGCTGCCCTTCAGTACGCACCAAAATGCCGATGAATTTCGATACTTACGCATCACGCCTCACACAATTACATTCTACGTTAAACAACAACGTTTGGTGGCTGAAATTGGTCACCGCGCACCTACCCAACCATGTGATGTTCCTGCTCGCGGTTTCGGAGCATCACCCTAGCCGATTCGTCCGATCCTGACCCGCTACACCGCCCCATCTCCCTAAGTGACGAGACTTAACCGATCATATTTTATTTTAATTCACATTATTTCTCATAAAACTTGCCTATACAAAAACCTACACAAACCTAACAACGTCTAACACAAAAATAAATATTAAAATAATTATAAACTAAATTACGCTAAAGGTTCGGGGATCTGCGCTTCTGCTCTTCGCTGCTGCTGTGACGGCGTCTTTTGCGCGCTGCGCCCTAGCTGTGGGCGCTGACGAGGATGGTGCCAAAGGATGCGGGGTCAAAGTAAACTGGTCTCCCGGCGGAACTCCGCTTGGACTGAACTCACCAAGAGACTGCTTCTTTCCTTTCTTCCGCTAATGGTCGTCGCTCCTTCGCGGTCTCGCTCCTGGGTACCAAAACAAGTTTTATTAAATTTTGAAGAAAGTAAAAAGCAACTTCAGAAAATCACACACGCACTTTGTACAAATTGAGTGCAGCTCAAATTCTTCGCCCGCTGGTCACAAATAATCTTCACGACTGAGGCCCAAAAATAAAACCGTTGGCGGTCACAAACTTGGGCCTTCGGGCATCTAACCGACAGGCCAAACAGCGGTTCTCCCTAACGGTGAGTGGGGGTCGCTGACCGAATTGGCTTAAGAGAGAATCTCTCTCAAGGCCATTTCTTCCCGCTAACCCTGCCACCGCTGGTTTTCACTGCTTGCTCTGTCGGCAGATGTCCCAATTAGAGATGGGCGCGGGCCTGTTTTTTGAGGCCCGGCCCGGCACTTTTTTAAAGGGAGCCCGGCCCGGAACTTTTTTTTTTTCAAATATAACAACCAAATTAAGTAAATATTACAAAACAAACAAATATATTCAGTATTATATGCATATTTATTGTATTACTTATTATAAAACATATTTTTCTATTTCATTTCACTTAAAAATTACAACAAACAAAAAAATGTAACTTAATAATTCATTTAATGAAGTTGATCTTTTAATTTGTTGTACTCGTCTACGATAATCCTGCCACTAAGTTTTTTCCTTGAAGCAACAATGTCTGCGAAATGGTGTCTGCCAAAATCTGCTCCAATATTAATCAAGGCTTGTGCGTATTCCTGGAAACCGGAACCTTAAAAAAATTTTGTTTATATAAAATTTTATATTTACAAAACATAAGTATTAAGCATATTGCTTACACTTACCTTCAGTAACGCTAAGAGAATGCAAATCTTTTGCAACAAGGTCCAGTTGTTTACGAGCCAGATTATCGATGACAGTGTTTGGCAAAACTTTAACTGCAAAATCGGACATCTTTCGCTGTGTGGTTTCAGACACCGACGAATTTCGCAAAACACATTTATGTCGGCTCGATGTGCCTCTACCGTTCTTTTGCTGGTATGAAAGAACTGCTTTGCAATCGATGCAGCAAACAAATTGAAGCACAATATTGTTATATTTAAGTAATTAAAACTTTTTCCACATTTCACTTTTACTGTCTTCATTCGGAATCATTTCCATTTTTTTGTCTTTTTTCCGATTAGCTTCGAAGATTTGAAGCTTATCCATTTTGCAACCGAGTTTTACGGCATGTGTTTTCGATGTTAGGGGTGTGCAATAATTATGAATTAGAGATGTGTAAAGACCGATTTGTAAGCATGTTTCTATTTAAATATTTAAACAATACTGACATTCATAAAAAAGATACCGATTAAAACATCATTACATTTTTTGCTTTCAAGCACGCCGGGCCTTCCGGGCTTTTACCCCTAGGCCCGGGGCCCGGCGGTCCGGGCCCCAGTAGCTGGTTTTAGGCTCCTGGCCTAAAATTGTCGAGGCCCGGGGAGGCCCGGGGACCGCGCCCAACTCTAGTCCCAATACCAGGGCAGCTGTCTCTACCGATAGTTTTCATATCGATATGAACAGCTGTTTACGCAAAATGCAACAGCACCCAATATTTCGAGGGACGCCGCTGATCCGGCAGACGGACGAAATAATTGGGGCATTTTTCATATCCATTGGTTCGCCCTGGTCACGGCCGGCACAGGCGATGATGCGCAGTCCGTCAGGCGCCAACGCGGGGCCCACGATCCAAAAGCCGGGCAAATTTCTGCTGCGCCCTGGCGTCGGTAAATATTTCCACGTTCCATGTGTTTTGTTGTTGTTGGTGTGTTCGTGCTTCAATTCAGACGCTGCTTCGACTTCAGCCACAGTTTAGGTGCGGATGTCTTTGGCGTGATAAACTCCCAGCCGTCGTCCTTGTAGGTCTTCCAGCAGATCACGAATTTTCGGGCGAACTTTGCGTTGAAGTTTCTTGGGAAGTCACTCAACACAAAGTTTCGGCGGTAAACTTCTTGACCGGGCACTGCGCGGAAGTTTCTGGCCTTTTGGTCGTAGCGCTGTCGGCTCACCTCGTACGACTGGTCGAGTTTATCGCGCACCTTGGCATGTATTATCGCCAGCCTATCCTTCGGACTCATGTCATCCACCTCATGGTCACACAGAGACCCTAGTTTTCGGGCCAGCTTGTAGCTTGCCCCGTTCAGATACAGGTGCTGGCCGAAAACGGTGAAGAACGGTGTTTGTCCGGTGGCCGTGTGGATAGAGTTCCGGATCGCGACCTCCCCCACTCCCTGTGGTCTCATTCGAGGTAACTTCGGATCGCCGACAGTATGCTGCGGTTCACCCGTTCGGCCGCGTTGCTGGATGGTGAGTATATTGGTGTCCTGACGTGCTTGATACAGAAGTTTTTTATCATTTCCTCAAACATATTAGGGGTAAATTGTTTCCCATTGTCGGAGTGTATCACCGCTGGCACTCTGAACTTGAAGAAGACTTCATGCACCAGGAACTTAAGGACCGCGGCCGCGGACGCCTCTCGCATCGCCTTCAAAAATGTATATTTTGAGAAGTGGTCCACCACTATGAAAATATAGGCGTGTATTCAACTTCTGGAACGGCCTCTCGGTGTCCACCTTTTCGCCGATGCTCACCTGCATGCGATGATTCGGCGCCTTTGTCTCCTTGCAGATGTCGCGAACCTGTAGGGCCATTCCGGGCCAATAATATAGGCGGCGCGAACCTCCAGAGTCTTCGCCTGTCCTCCATGGGCTGCGGTTGGCTCGGCGTGTGCGTCAGAGCACCTGGAATCCAGAGTTTCCACTCTACTACCACTCCCCTGCATCGCTGACATGCTGCTGGGTGGTCCGCTTGTATAGCAGGCCATTCTCCACCTTCAGGTCGGGTAAGTGTGGTTTATTTTTTTCTGCCTCACGTATCAACTCCACATAGTCTTCCTCCTCAAAGGCCGTCGTCTCGAAACCCAGGAGATCGGTGGGGTCCATGAAGACATCCTCCACGTTACGCGACAACGTATCGGCCACTACATTCTCACTGCCTTTGCGCTGCTCGATGGAAAGGTAAAATCCTTGCAGCTATAGTGACCACCTTGCTAGTCTGCCGGAGAGGTCCTTCATCGACATGAGCACCTTCAAGCTGGCGTGGTCGGCTATGCAGGTAAACGCCATCCCCTCGATATACGGCCTGAACTTCCGTGTGACTAGAATGGCTGCCAGGCACTCCTTCTCGGTGACGGTGTAATTCACCTGGTGCTTATTCATCTTCGCCGAGAAGAAAGCGATCGGCCGTTCCTGTCCTTCCCCGTCACGCTGAAATAGTACTGTTCCAACTCCCACGTTTGATGCATCGCATTGCACGTAGAAGTGCCGCTTGAAGTCTGCGTGGACCAACACAGGTGCGGTTGTGAGGGCTTCCTTGAGGCGCATCACAACCCTTTCTGCTTCCGAACTTAACTCAAATTTCTTGTTCGTCTTGGCAAAGTCTTTTATGAACCGGCGGTACCAGACAGCCATCCCCAGGAACGCTCTGACCTCCTTCACTGACTTTGGATTTGGGACCAGTTTAATTGCCACGACTCTGCCTGGGTCCATCTGGAGGAGACCTTCGCCCACAATGAAGCCTAGGTACCGTAAGTTCTTGAAGAAAAAATTCGATTTTTTTAACCCAATCGGGAATCACCTTATCCATCAGCCTCACCAGTCGTTGCGCCGCATTGCAGAGTCCTAAGAGCATGACGCGGATCGGGTATAGAGGCCGGCCTGGGACAGTGAAAGCCGTGTATGCCCTGGATTTCTCCTCCAACTCAATTTGCCAAAAGGCGAATTTGAGGTCGAAGCTGGAGATGTTCACCGTCTGGTCCAGCCTGGAAAGGATCCCCTCGACGCTAGGTAGCGGGTAAGCGTCTTTTATTGTTAGAGCATTTAGCTTTCATGCATCTAAGCAAAATCGATTCCTCCCAGGCTTCGCCACGACTGTTATCCGTTTTCTCCAAGGGCTCTTGCTTTCCTCGATGACTCCGAGCGCTATCATCTTATCCACTTCCTCCTCAATCACCGTTTGCCTGGCTGGTGACATCGGATACGGTCGGTCTTTGAAGATCTTCGCTCCTTCAACGAGTTCGATCGTGTGGACATCAACACTAGTCCTGCCGAGGCCATGCTGCTCAAAGGTGAGAAACTCACGCTGTACCTGCTCCAGCCGTTCTTCCTGCTCCGCCGACAATTTCCACTTTTCAGGAACGATCCTGGTTCGGTATGGCACCTTTACCGATGACTTTAGGAGCCAGCTGAAACATCTGCCAGAAGTCGACTCCGAGGTAGGCCCTTTGTTCCAAATATGGACAAATAAAAAAATTAACGGTTTTCACCTTTGGTTCATATTCTACAGGCAGCTCCACGCGTCCGATGATCGATCGATCTTCTCCTGCGGCAGTGCGTACTTGCGAGAAATAGCGGATCATCGGTACTTGTAACCGGTCCAGCAGCTCGCGACTGCCACGACAAAGCAGGCTCACGGATGCTCCGGTGTCCAGCAGTCCCCTCACTGTCTCGCCATTTATGATGTTCTCGGCGTATGGCCTGGGGTCTTAGTCGTGGCTTCGCATCACGGCCGCCGCTACCTCCCTACGCCTGCTTCGTCGCCGCTTGAACCGCTGCCTCAAAAGGCGAGGCCGGGATATGAGCCGCATGCCCGCCACCTGATGCTCCTCGAAGATTCGTCTTCTGGCTTCCAGATATCGACGCATCCTCTCTTCAAAAGTTAGCAGTGTACGTTTTCCATCTGTTGTTTCATTCATGTTTTCATTCTCTGTAATTTTATTTTCTATATTTTCTTTTGCTTTTATGGCTAATGGAGTTTCTTCTTGGCGGGACTCATTTACGGGCGCGTGTTTCCCGTCCTCATCACGCCCAGCCGTGCGTTTCCCGCGCAATCCGGGCACTTCGGAGAAACGGTATCTGGTCTACCGCACCGGTAGCAGAATAATCTTCGGGATGAAAAGGTGTCCTGCTGCTCCGCAGTTCCAGCACCCTGGCCTGTCTGGAGCTTTCTGAGGCCACTTGCGCAGTTCCTCCACTTGATCCGGTGGTTCCTCAGGTTCCGGGCCAACCACCTCGTGGACGCGAAGCCTCGTGGGAGCCGAAAACGCTGCCGGCTGAGGATACGAAGTCCGTCCTCGACGTCCAAAACTTCGCTCGACGTCCGCCGCTTCGTCCCGGAGTTCGTCCACGGTAAATATTTCCATGGCGTAGACGTAACGAGCGATGTTCTCTCGGAGACCCTTTTTTATGATTTTGACAAGGTGTCTCTCCGCCATGGGCTTGCCCAGCCTCGATGCCAGCCGTCGCATGTGGTGGATGTAGTCCTCCACGGTTTCTCCGACCTGCTGTTCCCGCTGCAGCAACTCATGCATCCTGTCGTGCTCTGTCTGGTAGCTGCGGAAACGGTCGAGGAGGGCCTGACGCAGTTGCATCCAATTGTCAAGGGTGGAGTGCCTAACGTGGATCCAATACCACTCCCTCGCTCGTCCAGTTAGGAGCACGTGGAAGGAGCGCAACACCTCCGCCCATGGACACCTGTACTGCCTCTGGAGTAATTCAATCCGGAAGATGAAACCCTCGACAGAGTTGAACCTGTCCTTGTCGTCGAAGGACAAGCCCCATCGCTCCACTCGGGTGTGCTGTGCCGATTGCGGACTATTGGCGTAACCTGACTCGTCGGCTGGCCTGCGAGCTGCCTCCCGCCCTTGTTGGAACAGACCGCGCCATCTGCCAGGTTAAAGCCTTGGACCCCACTCCGGGCACTTGCTGTCTTCCGGCCACTCCTTCGGCTGCATCCTGGGAGGCTGCATCGGAGGTCGCTGTTCTGGTCGGGTGATAGTCTTGGGAACGGCGCCGCGGGTCACGTGGGTCTCGACTCCAACATCCTTGTCGACTGCGGCGCTGCACCTTGGCTCTAACTCGGCCTCAGCTGGTCTCAGGACATCGTTCATCAACTTCATGAGCTCGAGGAAGCCCTGTCGTAGCTCTTCCTACAGCGTCTGCCCGATCTCGCTTTCCACAGAGTGCCGGTACGTTTGCGCTGCTTGCGCAATAGATGCATTTACCGCAGACCTCTCCGTTGAGTCCAATTTAATGTTTTGCAGACCCGCTTCCAGCTGCATGTGTGGTTCCTCTGGACGTGTGTCTTCCTCTTTGTCTCCTGGCCGTGGAACCACTTGGACTTGTCTTTTAGGCGTCC
The DNA here is from genome assembly GCA_018904095.1 of Zaprionus ghesquierei. Lineage (NCBI taxonomy): Eukaryota > Metazoa > Arthropoda > Insecta > Diptera > Drosophilidae > Zaprionus > Zaprionus ghesquierei. Next base: position 65,418 of record JAEIGP010000710.1, read on the forward strand.
GCAGCAGTCCTCCTCTTCCCACTGACACCTGGAAACCTGCTGCGCCCTCTCCATCAGTGGACCATGTCACATCCTGTGTCTCTGGTACTGACCCCATTGACCTCAGGTAAGGACCACCAACAACCTTTTTGTCATCAGACATTGTAAACTATTTTCCTAACTTTCAGGTGCCGTTATTACTTAATCGTGCGTGTGCGGCTGGGTATTAATTTACTTAAAAATAATTCTATACTTAAATCAATAAATAAACAATAAATAATGCTAAAGAAATAAATAATTTAAATAATGCTAAATAAATAAATAAATATGAATTAAATATATTCCACACTCAAAGGATTTTTTTTTTTCCAAAATTTTTAACAAACAACAAAGGAAGGGAGATGAAACGACTTCGCTGTCGGTGGACTCTGATCGACTCTGCACTTAATGTTGTTGTGTGACGAACAAAACACACTTGCCGTTCGTCAACTGGTCAAGCTGTCACACTTGTTGACAGTTGCCACTTAAGGAGGCGTCTGGTGTTCGATCGGATCCGATTTCACTGGGTGTGCGTCCCTTTAGCCCGTGAGAAGGTGCATCACATTTAGCCCTAGGCATTTACAGGTCACCTATCCTCATTCAGCCCCATTGGCCGAACTAAAGGACACAGACGCCCAGCGAAAACAGACGATCTACTATATTAAACACAGACAAAACAAATAACAAAGTTCCATGTATACACATATAATACACGCAACACATTTGGATGGTGGACATGGCCCAGTGCAAGTACGCTGCACAATGTTCTCACTTACATGGTAGAACATGACTCGCGCCTTGCCTGGCAACACGCCTCCACATTCCAAATACCTCCATTCACTTTTGTTTCCCAGTCCACTACCTCCTGCGCAAACGTGAAGTTCATACTTCCAACGTGCCGCAGTTTGTAGCGGACTGAGCCACAAAAGCGAATCTACCGCGAGGCATCTAAGTATCTCCATTCATCGGCCGGTAGAAATTAATCGCCGTATTTATTCTTAATACCGACGCTTCATTTCTACCGTTTTTTTTTTTTTTTTTAAACCGATTGGGCGCCAATTTGTTACGGACTGCTTTCTTCAGGGCTGTGCCGGCTTGCTCAGCTACACAAGTGGAGGGGTTTTTCCCGCTGCCCTTCAGTACGCACCAAAATGCCGATGAATTTCGATACTTACGCATCACGCCTTACACAATTACATTCTACGTTAAACAACAACAACAACGTTTGGTGACCGAAATTGGTCACCGCGCACCTACCCAACCATGTGATGTTCCTGCTCGCGGTTTCGGAGCATCACCCTAGCCGATTCGTCCGATCCTGACCCGCTACACCGCCCCATCTCCCTAAGTGACGAGACTTAACCGATCATATTTTATTTTAATTCACATTATTTCTCATAAAACTTGCCTATACAAAAACCTACACAAACCTAACAACGTCTAACACAAAAATAAATATTAAAATAATTATAAACTAAATTACGCTAAAGGTTCGGGGATCTGCGCTTCTGCTCTTCGCTGCTGCTGTGACGGCGCCTTTTGCGCGCTGCGCCCTAGCTGTGGGCGCTGACGAGGATGGTGCCGAAGGATGCGGGGTCAAAGTAAACTGGTCTTCCGGCGGAGCTCCGCTTGGACTGAACTCACCAAGAGACTGCTTCTTTCCTTTCTTCCGCTAATGGTCGTCGCTCCTTCGCGGTCTCGCTCCTGGGTACCAAAACAAGTTTTATTAAATTTTGAAGAAAGTAAAAAAAAACTTCAGAAAATCACACACGCACTTTGTACAAATTGAGTGCAGCTCAAATCTCAAATCTTCACGACTGAGGCCCAAAAATAAAACCGTTGGCGGTTACAAACTTGGGCCAGCGGTTCTCCCTAACGGTGAGCGGGGGTCGCTGACCGAATTGGCTTAAGAGAGAATCTCTCTCAAGGCCATTTCTTCCCGCTAACCCTGCCACCACTGGTTTGCACTGCTTCCTCTGTCGGCAGATGTCCCAATACCAGGGCAGCTGTCTGTACCGATAGTTTTCATATCGATATAAACAGCTGTTTACGCAAAATGCAACAATATGTAGGAAAGAGCTGGGTGAGACCGATATATCGCATGGCTGTTATATAAACTATCGGCCAATTATTGTTATTTTTTAGAATATTGCAGTTTTTAAGATGCTGTCAAAGTTTTATCAAAATCGGACCACTATATCATATAGCCGGATAGCAACTATTCGTAGAAATGTCTGTTTTTCATGAAAAATCAATATTTTTCGTCAAAACAACCATTCTTTTTCTTTTCCAATACAAATTTTCAAAGTACACATTTGCCCTGATGCAATTTGATATATATCGAGCCACTATACAATATAGCCGCCATAGGAATAATCAGTCAAAACCAGGTTTTTTTTTTTTTTAAATACTATGTTATTTTTGGAATATTGCACTTAATCCTTACCAATTAAGGTAAAACATTAACCTACATATTATTTATCAATATATCAGAATCAGGTAACCATATCCCATAGTTTTTATACGAACAATCAGTCAAAAATTAGCATTAACAAAAAATGTTTTCTGGTTTTTGCGTTTCGAGTTGCTGAAAAACTCTAAAAACACATCAATTATTGTAGCATTAGGCCATAGAAAATGTAAAATCGTTGAATTTTTTCTTTTTTGGTACGAAAAACATAACTACACGTATATTAGCCCGGTAAAAAATGTTGAGTTTGACATCCTATTAAAAAACATATATTTGTTTTACAAATTTGGCCAAGCAATCATTTTCAAGGCATTAATTTTTTTCCTAGGAGATACTTTGCACCTTTGCGTTTTGATGGGATTCAGTGGAACTTTTAGGAGCAATTGCAATGCCTGATTGTTTGCCACTTTAAGGATCACTATTCACAAGGATTCCTGCTCAAAAGTATTACCGCTTTGACCCGAAACTTTAATGAGGATATTTATTTTTTTGTGCGTCGCGAACTTTTACCAGGTCCCTGCTCGGGAGCCAGTTAAAAGTTAAAATATTTTTGTACGAAAAAAACAGGAAAGATAGGCTACTTTCGGATTGACGAAGTTTTCATACCCTTGCAGTTACTCCAAATATTAAATCGACCAATAGGTTCTATAGGAGCTTTATTCATTCCGACTTATTTACAACGTGCAGCAATGAGAAGCATGTATATCAAGTTTTATCAAGATAAATAGTTCAACTCCTCTATTAAGGCTGATTAGGAAATTATAGGGTCGAATAAGTCTCCTGAGGTGCGTTGCAAACTTCTGGCCAAAATGAATATACCCTCTGCAAGGGTATAAAACTGATATTATTAACAAGTTTATTAACAAGTAGACATCATACCTAAAGCGTTTGCCGCTGCTGCTACTCTACTGTGTCTTGGTGTTCCCTAGATGTCATTCATCGCGTTCGCTGTCGCTATAGCTGCTCTACGTTCATCGGCATTGGTTGCCGGTTGGTGCAATATGATCCCGTATTGTAGAGCTTCTATGTGGCGTTTAGCTATTGGTGTCTTCGGTGGTTTTAACCTGTGCCGACTGCATTGATTGTTGGCGGGGTTTCGTCTTGCGCTTATTGGTCCCACGGTAACTTACTGGAAAGTGCATGGTTAGCGCTCTTGCTTTGGTGGCTCGTCAGCATAATTTCTACGGTCATTGACGCCTTGGTGTTCCATTTTCGGCTATGGTGTGTTGTCGATTCCACAGTCACCTGGTTGGCAGGTGCAGACTCAGCTCACGTGGCCGTCCGCACAAGTTGCACTTTTCCGATCATACGGTTATTGACAGGCAAAATTTTAGGTGCAATGTTGTTGTTGTTCATTTGCACGTGTGATTATGTTGGTGTTTTTGTTCTTTCTGCTACCTGCGCTTGTGACGACATGTTCTTATTACAGAACCACGCCATGTCGGGCTTTAACTTATGTAACAGGCAGAAGGACGCGTGGCAGGCCCCACAAAGTTAATATATTCTTGCTCCATAGTTGAGCCAATACAGCCATGTCCGTCTGTATTTCCACCTAGTTGTCTGTTTTAACACACGGAACTCAGCTATTATAAAAGCTAGAGACACCAAATTCAGTAAGAAATTTTATAAATATCATACGCATGACAAGTTTATTGCAAATGTGGAATCCATAGCTCCGCTGCATTCGCCTTGCAGCACATTGTGAAGTCCTCGTTGAGAGGAGCTGCTTCATTCTTAGCGTGTGTGTGTAGGCGAGAACAAGTAAGCAAAGCTTACTGTTATGATATTTTCTCAGCGGCGCCATGTATTAAAAAATGTATCTAATAGGAAAACGTTTCATAAATGGAGGAGCAATATGTGCAGAACTTCTCGTTCCCTTCATTCGGTATGCATGCCGTCGGTATGAGTGATATTACTGAGCCCACGTCAATTACAAATTTATGTTGGTTTAACGACCGTAGATGTGGATTCGATTCTCTTGGGAGAGAAGATGAGGCTTTGTACTATCACAAACTGCTTTCTTAGTTTCCTTGCTGTGCGGCAAAGGTCACAAACAAGTCTGCACTCAGTCCATTAGGGCTAAACCTGGTGGGATAAAAACATTTTTTCGGAGTATTCGTTGAGTCCTGCTAACCTTTTTTGGATACGGTTTGCTTTGCGACATTTTTGAGAATTTTTTGTAGGACGCCATGACAACCGCTTTCATAAAGTTTTTTGGCAAGATCACTAAGTTCCTCTATTAATTAATTAATTAATTATCACACATTTAATTCCATTAAGAAACTCTGCACATGTTTATCCGCCACCTATTGTTTAAATTAGATCTATTTTTGAATAGCGCCATCTACATGTGAAAACTGCATAGCTTTACACATGCTACGGCTGAAACGAAGCATCGTGACAATGACGTCACGACGCGCAGCACAGGCGCAAGCAGTGAAACTACGGAAAACGGAAACATGGATAACTTCTGTGTTAATCCGATTGGATTGTAATTTGGGGAATAGATTTCTATTGCAATTATTTATGTTCATACCAAAGCAGAAAGCTGTAACTTCAATACTTCTCCTGATAATCGAAAATTATCGATTTGCGTGGGCGGTGGGCGTGGCATCAAAAATTGAAAGTAAACTTGATCTACCTATGGTATACAGAAACCTTTATGTAAAATATGGTGTCTCTAGCTTTTGTAATAGCTGAGATCCAGACGTTCAAACGGACAGACAGACGGACATGGCTCAATCGACTCAGCTAGTGATCCTGAGTCAGAACATATATACTTTGTGGGGTCTGCCACGCCTCCTTCTGCCTGTTACATACATTTGCACAAACTTAGTATGTAGTATGGCATAAAAATAGTAAAATTACAAAGTTGTATAGGGTGCATATTATGAGTACCTCGTTATTTTATGAGGTTGTGTATTTTCTGAACTTAAAAGCTATCTTTATGAAACTTAGCACCCATACTTTTTATAGGTGTACGATCTATATATGTCGGAACGAGCTGGATCAGACCGATATATCGCATGACTGTTATATAAATTATCGGCCAATTATTGTTATTTTTAGGCCATGGATTTTAAAAAAATACATGGTCTATTGTGCTTGTCAAAATGTGCGTAACAGGTAGACGGAGGCATCTGCGACCCCATAAAGTATATATATTCTTGCTCAGGATCACTAGCCGAGACGATTGAGCCATGGCTGTCTGTCCGTCTGTATGAACGCCTATAACTCAGAAAACAAAGCTAGAGCCACCAAATTTGGTGACAACACTTATGTGAATCATACGCTGTAAAATTTTAATTAAAATTTGGGTCATGCCTACTTCCGCCCCCGCAAATCGAAAAACCGTATTGCAAGCGCCTATATCTCAGAAACTAAGAAAGCTAGAGCCATTAAATTTGGTGACAACACTTATGTGAATCATACGCTGTAAATTTTTATTAAAATTTGGGACACGCCTACTTCCGCCCCAGCAAATCGATAAACCGTAAACATGAAATTATCTCTGTTTATACCATTTAACCATTGAAAATGGTCAAAATGGTATACTAAGTTTGTGCAAAAGTATGTAATAGGTAGAAGGAGACATGGCAGACCCCATAAACTATATATATATATTCTGTCTCAGGATCAACACCCGCGTCTGTCCGTCTGTCTGTCCATCTGACCGTCAGTCCGTCTGCCTGTACGATCGTCAAGATCTCAGCTATTACAAAAGCTAGAGACACCAAATTTGGCATGATAGTTCCTGTAAATCATGCGCAGATTATTTTTATATTAAATTTGAAGTGCCACGCCCACCGCCCACTCAAATCGATAATTTTTGAATATTAAGGAAAGTATTACAGTTACATACACCATATTTGGCAAGATGATTCCTGTAAATCATGCACAGATAAAAATTGTGTCAAATTTGAGGTGCCACGCCCACCGCAATCGCTAATTCACGAATATTAAATAAATATATTAAGTATTTAGGTTACAGATTCCTGCCCAATCCCAAAATCGGGAAATAAATACAGAAGTTATTAAAGAAAACCTTTTTCAAAGTTCCGTTGCCCGCGTCATTACAGCATATCGTCTGCATCGTCTTAGCCTTTGTGTGTGTGTCTGTATGTGTGTGTGGAAGAGAGTTACTAATAGTAAGTGCAACTACGAAGTTGGTCGAATGGTATCTTACAGTCGGGCGCGCTCGACTGTAGCTTTCCTTACTTGTTTTAACGGATATCTTTATGCGTTTTTAGACCATGGATTTTAAAAAAATACGTGGTCTATTGTGTTTGTCGAAATGTGCCTAACAGGCAGAAGGAGGCATCTGCGACCCCATAAAGTATATATATTCGTGCTCAGGATCACTAGCTGAGTCGATTAAGTCATAACTGTCTGTCCGTCTGACCGTCTGTCCGTCTGTATGAACGCCTATATCTCAGAAACTAAAAAGCTAGAGCCACCAAATTTGGTGACAATACTTATGTGGATCATACGCTGTAAATTTTTTATTATAATTTGGGCCACGCCTACTTCCGCCCCCACAAATCGAAAAACCGTATTGCAAGCGCCTATATCACAGAAACTAAAAATGCTAGAGCTACCAAATTTGGTGACAACACTTATGTAAATCATACGCTGTAAAATTTTTATTAAAATTTGGGACACGCCTACTTCCGCCCCCGCAAATCGATAAACCGAATAGCAAGCGCAATAATACAGCTGGGAATGATAACTATCACCACCTAAACGATCGCTGAAAATTTGGTTCCGATCGGATATTGAACATAAAAGTTATTCAACGATTCATGTAGATTTCCACTGCAAGCAAGCAAGCAGTATTTTTTCCAAGCAATGTTTTTTCCAACTGCTTGGACTGCTTGGCGTCTAACTGAAAATAATATGTGTTGTTTATTATTTTTCTTTGAAAAACACGTTTACCAATAACAGTTTTCTAAATCTGATTTTTTTTTCATAACCTTGAAAAGTTCATGGTCTTATACAGTCAGCACTTGACTGTAGCTGCTCTAACTTTTGTTTTGTTATGTTGATACACTCTTCCCGAACATCTGTTCCAAGATTCCTTCTACGACTGGTCGAGTTAATCGCACACCTTCCCAGGGATGATCGCCAGTCTGTCTCTAAGACTCTTGTCATCCATTTCGTGATCACACAAAGACCCAAGTTTTCGGGCCAACTTGTAGCATGCACCGTCTTCATCATTTTCTCGAACATTTTAGAGGTGAACTGTTTGCCACTGTCGGAATGTATCACCTCCGGCACTCCGAAACTGAAGAAGACTTCACCAGGAACTCAATCAGCGCGGCAGTCGACGCTTCTCGCATCGCCTTCAAAAAGGTATATTTGGAGAAGTGGTCTACCACAATGAAAATATACGCGTGTCCTCTTCCTGACCGTGGGTATTTGGCTCGCGGCCTCTCGGTGTCCAGCTTTTCGCCGATGCCCACTTCCATGCGATGATTCGACACCTTCCTCTTCTTGCAGACGTCGTAGATACGCACAAAATTGCGAATCTGCATTGCCATTGGCGATGCAGGACTTCCAAGGTTTTCGCCTGTCCTTCATGGGTAGCAGTTGGCTCGGCTTGTGCTCACGCGATAAGCGCACCGGTCAGAGAACCTGGAATCCCCAGTTTCCACTCTGAGCTATGCACTACATCGCTTACGTCCTGTTGGGTGGTCCGCTTCTCCACTTTTAAGTCGGGTAAGTGTCGCTTGTTCTGTTCTGACTCAAGTACTAACTCCATATCCAGCAGATCGGTGGGATCCATGAAGATGTCCACCACGTTGCGCGACAATTATCCGTTGCGCGACCACCTTGCTAAGCTGACGAAAATGTCCTTCATCGACATGAGCCTCTTAGGGATCGCGTAGACGGTTATGCAGGTAAAAGTCATCCCTCGAACTTCCGGAACTTACGTATGGCTGAAATAGCTACCTGGTGTTTATTCATCTTCGCTAAGAAGAAAGCGATCGACCGTTCCTACCTTTCCCAGTCTCGCTGAAAGAGCACTGCTCGTACTCCAAAGTTTAATGCGTTTTAATGCGCATTGCACCTAGAAGAGACGCTTGAAGTCGGCGTGGACCAAAACAGGTGACGTCGACAGTGCTTCCTTAAGGCGGAGTACAGCCATTTCTACTTCCGGGCTTAATTGGGATCAGCTTAATCGCTTCGACTCTGACTGGGTCCATCTGGAAAAACCCTCCTTCCATCATGAAGCCTTAGCATTTAAATTTCTTGAAGCAGAAATTCGATTTTTCTAAGCCTATTTCATCCTGATTTCTTTAGGCACTGCGATGCTCGACTTAACTACTTGAGGTGCGTTTCAAAGTCCGGCACGAGGTGAACGAAGATATTGGTCCTGATCTCCGCGGGAATCACCTTATTCATTAGTTTCACCAGGCGCTGCGCCGCATTGCAGAGTCCGAAGGGCATGTCGCGGAACTGGTAAACAGGCCGGCCGGGACAGTAGAAGCCAGATTTCTCCTCCATCTCAATTTCCAGGTCCAGCCTGGAAAGGATCCCCCTCGACGCTAGGTAGCGGGTAAGCGTCTGTTATCGTTAGTGCAATTAGCTTCCGTGCATCTAAACAAAATCGGTTCTTTCCAGACTTCGCTACGACTGTCATCCGATTGCTCCAAGGGCTCTTGCTTTCTTCGATGACTCCGAGCGCTAGCATCTTATTCATTCCTTTCTCAATCACCGCTTGCCTGGTTGGACATCGGACGCGGTCATTGCCAAGGCCAGGTAAGGAACTCACGCTGTAGCTGTTCCAGCTGTCGGTGTAGTGCGTCACTTGATGCGTTGCACTTTGCCACCTGACGATCCTTTTAAGGTCTAGCATCTTGGTCGATGACTTTCGGAGCCAGCTCAAAAATCTGCCAAAATTTGGAGGTCAGTTTCAAATATGGACAAACCAAAAAAAATTCACCGTTTCACCTTCTCTTCACGATCCCATACTCCACAGGCAGTTCTACGCGTGCAATGATGGATCGATCCTCTCCTGCGGAAGTGCATACCTTAGAGAAATAGCGGATCATTGGTAACCTGTCTAGCAGCACCCGACTGCCATTGCCAAGCAGGCTCCGGTGTCGAACAATCCCGTAGCTCTTGGCGGGTTTCTTTTATGGGCGCGTGTTTCCCGTCCTCATCATGCCCAGCAGTGTGTTTCCCGCGCAGTCCGGGCATTTTTTAGACACTGTATCTGGTCTGCCGCATCGGTGACAGAACAGCTTCCTAGTCGATGAGTCACAGTCGCGGAAACTGTGTCCTGCTGCTCCGTAGTTCCAGCACCCCTGTCTGGCGCTCTTTGCCACTTACGCAGCTCTTCCACTTTCTTCGGGCTCCGGGCCAGCCACCTCATGGACACGAGGCCTTACAGGAACAGAAAACGCTGCCGGCTGAGGATACGGAGCCCGTCCTCGACGTCCGAAATTTCGCTCGACGTCAGATGACCAAATGTGTTCCCACTTCCGCCCCCGTAAATAAAAAAAAAAATTGATTAAAAGCGCAATTTTGTTTTTATTATGTTAATTATAGCTACCCAGATGATCTCTGAAAATTTGGTAACAATCGAATAATAAAGACAGAAGTTATTCAAGTCAACGTTTTCAATGCTGTAAGCAGCGCTGCCTGCAGCATTATGCCGAATAATGCGTTCGTGTATGGTGGTCAATTGGTTTAAGCGGTGGACAGTAAAGCGAAGAGTACTTTTATGCATTTACGGGTTTGAGTCCCGCCCGCGCGAAAAATTAAGTGTGTGCAAAAACTTTTTATACCATTGCAGATGGTATATTAATTTTGGTCAGAAGCACTTTAGAGGACATTTTCGACCCTATAAAGTGTATATATTTTTCATCAGCATCAATAGGGTAGTCAAAGTAGCCATGTTCGTTTGTCCGTCCGGACGCCCGCAACAGCGTTGTCGGCAAACTTAAGCATACGCGTGTTTACTTATATCAATGTTACACACAACAAAAAGGAAGGGAGGTGAAACGACTTCGCTGCCGGTGGACTCTGATCGACTCTGCGCTTTTTATACCATTCGACCATTGAAAATGGCCAAAAATAGTATCCTAAATTTGTGCAAAATTATGTAACAGGCAGAAGGAGACATGGCATACCGTATAAAGTATATATATATTCTGGCTCAGGATCAACAGCCGAGTCGATTAAGCTGTCTGTTCGTCTAACCGTCTGTCCGTCTGTCTGTATAAACGTCGATATCTCAGCTATTACAAAAGCTAGCCACACCAAATTTGACCATCATGTCAAACTGTTTTCCATACATGTGGGTGTGAGAGCGAGTTAGTATTAGTTAGTGCAACTACGAAGTTGGTCGAATGGTATCTTACTGTCGGGCGCTTGACTGTAGCTTTCCTTACTTGCTTTTTATGTGTTTTTATACCATTGCAGATGGCATATTAATTTTGGCCAGAAGTTTGCAACGCACCTTAGGAGACATCTCCGACCCTATAAAGTATATATATTCTTAATCAGAATCAATAGGGGAGTTGAACCAGCCATGTCCGTCTGTCCGTCGTCCGTCTGTTGCAACGCTAACTAGTCTCTCAGTTTTAGAGCTATCATGATGAAGCTTGGTATGCATGCTTCTTATTGCTGCACGCTGTAAATAAGTCGAAACGGGCCATTATAGAAGCTAGGACTTATGTACATATTTGGTGACAAAATATGTTATTATTGCACGCTGATAAAGTTTATTTTGGATTTTGGCCACGCCCCTTTACGCCCCTTAAATCGAAAAAAATTGATTACAAGCGCATATCGTGATGATGCCATATCGTTTTTGGTTTATGTGATAACTATGGCCAGCCAGATAATCTCTATTTGGTAACAATCGGATAATAAACACAGAATGTATTCACCTCAACGTTTTCCATAGCTGTAAGCAGCGCTGCCGGCAGCTTTACGGGTTCAATTTCCGCCCGCGTCAAAAATTAAATGTGTGCAAAAACTTTTTATACCCGCTACTCATAGAGTAGAACGGTATTATAACTTTGTTCAAACCGTAAATGTATGTAACAGCCAGATGCAGACATATCCGACTCCATAAAGTGTACGGTGTTCAATTGGGTTAAGTGGTGGACGTCAAAACGGGCAGTACTATTATGCATTTTCGGGTTCGAGTCCCGCCTTGGTGTTCCATTTTCCTTTATGGTGTGTTGTCGATTCCACAGTCACCTGGTTGGCAGGTGCAGACTCAGCTCACGTGGCCGTCCGCACAAGTTGCACTTTTCCGATCATACGGTTATTGACTGGCAAAATTTTAGGTGCAATGTTGTTGTTGTTCATTTGCACGTGTGATTATGTTGGTGTTTTTGTTCTTTCTGCTACCTGCGCTTGTGACGACATGTTCTTATTACAGAACCACGCCATGTCGGGCTTTAACTTATGTAACAGGCAGAAGGACGCGTGGCAGCCCCACAAAGTTAATATATTCTTGCTCCATAGTTGAGCCAATACAGCCATGTCCGTCTGTATTTCCACCTAGCTGTCTGTTTTAACACACGGAACTCAGCTATTATAAAAGCTAGAGACACCAAATTCAGTGAGAAATTTTATAAATATCATACGCATGACAAGTTTATTGCAAATGTGGAATCCATAGCTCCGCTGCATTCGCCTTGCAGCACATTGTGAAGTCCTCGTTGAGAGGAGCTGCTTCATTCTTAGCGTGTGTGTGTAGGCGAGAACAAGTAAGCAAAGCTTACTGTTATGATATTTTCTCAGCGGCGCCATGTATTAAAAAATGTATCTAATAGGAAAACGTTTCATAAATGGAGGAGCAATATGTGCAGAACTTCTCGTTCCCTTCATTCGGTATGCATGCCGTCGGTATGAGTGATATTACTGAGCCCACGTCAATTACAAATTTATGTTGGTTTAACGACCGTAGATGTGGATTCGATTCTCTTGGGAGAGAAGATGAGGCTTTGTACTATCACAAACTGCTTGCTTAGTTTCCTTGCTGTGCGGCAAAGGTCACAAACAAGTCTGCACTCAGTCCATTAGGGCTAAACCTGGTGGGATAAAAACATTTTTTCGGAGTATTCGTTGAGTCCTGCTAACCTTTTTTGGATACGGTTTGCTTTGCGACATTTTTGAGAATTTTTTGTAGGACGCCATGACAACCGCTTTCATAAAGTTTTTGGCAAGATCACTAAGTTCCTCTATTAATTAATTAATTAATTATCACACATTTAATTCCATTAAGAAACTCTGCACATGTTTATCCGCCACCTATTGTTTAAATTAGATCTATTTTTGAATAGCGCCATCTACATGTGAAAACTGCATAGCTTTACACATGCTACGGCTGAAACGAAGCATCGTGACAATGACGTCACGACGCGCAGCACAGGCGCAAGCAGTGAAACTACGGAAAACGGAAACATGGATAACTTCTGTGTTAATCCGATTGGATTGTAATTTGGGGAATAGATTTCTATTGCAATTATTTATGTTCATACCAAAGCAGAAAGCTGTAACTTCAATACTTCTCCTGATAATCGAAAATTATCGATTTGCGTGGGCGGTGGGCGTGGCATCAAAAATTGAAAGTAAACTTGATCTACCTATGGTATACAGAAACCTTTATGTAAAATATGGTGTCTCTAGCTTTTGTAATAGCTGAGATCCAGACGTTCAAACGGACAGACAGACGGACATGGCTCAATCGACTCAGCTAGTGATCCTGAGTCAGAACATATATACTTTGTGGGGTCTGCCACGCCTCCTTCTGCATGTTACATACATTTGCACAAACTTAGTATGTAGTATGGCATAAAAATAGTAAAATTACAAAGTTGTATAGGGTGCATATTATGAGTACCTCGTTATTTTATGAGGTTGTGTATTTTCTGAACTTAAAAGCTATCTTTATGAAACTTAGCACCCATACTTTTTATAGGTGTACGATCTATATATGTCGGAACGAGCTGGATCAGACCGATATATCGCATGACTGTTATATAAATTATCGGCCAATTATTGTTATTTTTAGGCCATGGATTTTAAAAAAATACATGGTCTATTGTGCTTGTCAAAATGTGCGTAACAGGTAGACGGAGGCATCTGCGACCCCATAAAGTATATATATTCTTGCTCAGGATCACTAGCCGAGACGATTGAGCCATGGCTGTCTGTCCGTCTGTATGAACGCCTATAACTCAGAAAACAAAGCTAGAGCCACCAAATTTGGTGACAACACTTATGTGAATCATACGCTGTAAAATTTTAATTAAAATTTGGGTCATGCCTACTTCCGCCCCCCGCAAATCGAAAAACCGTATTGCAAGCGCCTATATCTCAGAAACTAAGAAAGCTAGAGCCATTAAATTTGGTGACAACACTTATGTGAATCATACGCTGTAAATTTTTATTAAAATTTGGGACACGCCTACTTCCCCCCCAGCAAATCGATAAACCGTAAACATGAAATTATCTCTGTTTATACCATTTAACCATTGAAAATGGTCAAAATGGTATACTAAGTTTGTGCAAAAGTATGTAATAGGTAGAAGGAGACATGGCAGACCCCATAAACTATATATATATATTCTGTCTCAGGATCAACACCCGCGTCTGTCCGTCTGTCTGTCCATCTGACCGTCAGTCCGTCTGCCTGTACGATCGTCAAGATCTCAGCTATTACAAAAGCTAGAGACACCAAATTTGGCATGATAGTTCCTGTAAATCATGCGCAGATTATTTTTATATTAAATTTGAGGTGCCACGCCCACCGCCCACTCAAATCGATAATTTTTGAATATTAAGGAAAGTATTACAGTTACATACACCATATTTGGCAAGATGATTCCTGTAAATCATGCACAGATAAAAATTGTGTCAAATTTGAGGTGCCACGCCCACCGCAATCGCTAATTCACGAATATTAAATAAATATATTAAGTATTTAGGTTACAGATTCCTGCCCAATCCCAAAATCGGGAAATAAATACAGAAGTTATTAAAGAAAACCTTTTTCAAAGTTCCGTTGCCCGCGTCATTACAGCATATCGTCTGCATCGTCTTAGCCTTTGTGTGTGTGTCTGTATGTGTGTGTGGAAGAGAGTTAATAATAGTAAGTGCAACTACGAAGTTGGTCGAATGGTATCTTACAGTCGGGCGCGCTCGACTGTAGCTTTCCTTACTTGTTCTAACGGATATCTTTATGCGTTTTTAGACCATGGATTTTAAAAAAATACGTGGTCTATTGTGTTTGTCGAAATGTGCCTAACAGGCAGAAGGAGGCATCTGCGACCCCATAAAGTATATATATTCGTGCTCAGGATCACTAGCTGAGTCGATTAAGTCATAACTGTCTGTCCGTCTGACCGTCTGTCCGTCTGTATGAACGCCTATATCTCAGAAACTAAAAAAGCTAGAGCCACCAAATTTGGTGACAATACTTATGTGGATCATACGCTGTAAATTTTTTATTATAATTTGGGCCACGCCTACTTCCGCCCCCACAAATCGAAAAACCGTATTGCAAGCGCCTATATCACAGAAACTAAAAATGCTAGAGCCACCAAATTTGGTGACAACACTTATGTAAATCATACGCTGTAAAATTTTTATTAAAATTTGGGACACGCCTACTTCCGCCCCCACAAATCGATAAACCGTATAGCAAGCGCAATAATACAGCTGGGAATGATAACTATCACCACCTAAACGATCGCTGAAAATTTGGTTCCGATCGGATATTGAACATAAAAGTTATTCAACGATTCATGTAGATTTCCACTGCAAGCAAGCAAGCAGTGTTTTTTCCAAGCAATGTTTTTTCCAACTGCTTGGACTGCTTGGCGTCTAACTGAAAATAATATGTGTTGTTTATTATTTTTCTTTGAAAAACACGTTTACCAATAACAGTTTTATAAATCTGATTTTTTTTTCATAACCTTGAAAAGTTCATGGTCTTATACAGTCAGCACTTGACTGTAGCTGCTCTAACTTTTGTTTTGTTATGTTGATACACTCTTCCCGAACATCTGTTCCAAGATTCCTTCTACGACTGGTCGAGTTAATCGCACACCTTCCCAGGGATGATCGCCAGTCTGTCTCTAAGACTCTTGTCATCCATTTCGTGATCACACAAAGACCCAAGTTTTCGGGCCAACTTGTAGCATGCACCGTCTTCATCATTTCCATTTTCGGGTATGGTGTGTTGTCGATTCCACAGTCACCTGGTTGGCAGGTGCAGACTCAGCTCACGTGGCCGTCCGCACAAGTTGCACTTTTTCGATCATACGGTTATTGACTGGCAAAATTTTAGGTGCAATGTTGTTGTTGTTCATTTGCACGTGTGATTATGTTGGTGTTTTTGTTCTTTCTGCTACCTGCGCTTGTGACGACATGTTCTTATTACAGAACCACGCCATGTCGGGCTTTAACTTATGTAACAGGCAGAAGGACGCGTGGCAGGCCCCACAAAGTTAATATATTCTTGCTCCATAGTTGAGCCAATACACCCATGTCCGTCTGTATTTCCACCTAGCTGTCTGTTTTAACACACGGAACTCAGCTATTATAAAAGCTAGAGACACCAAATTCAGTGAGAAATTTTATAAATATCATACGCATGACAAGTTTATTGCAAATGTGGAATCCATAGCTCCGCTGCATTCGCCTTGCAGCACATTGTGAAGTCCTCGTTGAGAGGAGCTGCTTCATTCTTAGCGTGTGTGTGTAGGCGAGAACAAGTAAGCAAAGCTTACTGTTATGATATTTTCTCAGCGGCGCCATGTATTAAAAAATGTATCTAATAGGAAAACGTTTCATAAATGGAGGAGCAATATGTGCAGAACTTCTCGTTCCCTTCATTCGATATGCATGCCGTCGGTATGAGTGATATTACTGAGCCCACGTCAATTACAAATTTATGTTGGTTTAACGACCGTAGATGTGGATTCGATTCTCTTGGGAGAGAAGATGAGGCTTTGTACTATCACAAACTGCTTGCTTAGTTTCCTTGCTGTGCGGCAAAGGTCACAAACAAGTCTGCACTCAGTCCATTAGGGCTAAACCTGGTGGGATAAAAACATTTTTTCGGAGTATTCGTTGAGTCCTGCTAACCTTTTTTGGATACGGTTTGCTTTGCGACATTTTTGAGAATTTTTTGTAGGACGCCATGACAACCGCTTTCATAAAGTTTTTGGCAAGATCACTAAGTTCCTCTATTAATTAATTAATTAATTATCAGACATTTAATTCCATTAAGAAACTCTGCACATGTTTATCCGCCACCTATTGTTTAAATTAGATCTATTTTTGAATAGCGCCATCTACATGTGAAAACTGCATAGCTTTACACATGCTACGGCTGAAACGAAGCATCGTGACAATGACGTCACGACGCGCAGCACAGGCGCAAGCAGTGAAACTACGGAAAACGGAAACATGGATAACTTCTGTGTTAATCCGATTGGATTGTAATTTGGGGAATAGATTTCTATTGCAATTATTTATGTTCATACCAAAGCAGAAAGCTGTAACTTCAATACTTCTCCTGATAATCGAAAATTATCGATTTGCGTGGGCGGTGGGCGTGGCATCAAAAATTGAAAGTAAACTTGATCTACCTATGGTATACAGAAACCTTTATGTAAAATATGGTGTCTCTAGCTTTTGTAATAGCTGAGATCCAGACGTTCAAACGGACAGACAGACGGACATGGCTCAATCGACTCAGCTAGTGATCCTGAGTCAGAACATATATACTTTGTGGGGTCTGCCACGCCTCCTTCTGCATGTTACATACATTTGCACAAACTTAGTATGTAGTATGGCATAAAAATAGTAAAATTACAAAGTTGTATAGGGTGCATATTATGAGTACCTCGTTATTTTATGAGGTTGTGTATTTTCTGAACTTAAAAGCTATCTTTATGAAACTTAGCACCCATACTTTTTATAGGTGTACGATCTATATATGTCGGAACGAGCTGGATCAGACCGATATATCGCATGACTGTTATATAAATTATCGGCCAATTATTGTTATTTTTAGGCCATGGATTTTAAAAAAATACATGGTCTATTGTGCTTGTCAAAATGTGCGTAACAGGTAGACGGAGGCATCTGCGACCCCATAAAGTATATATATTCTTACTCAGGATCACTAGCCGAGACGATTGAGCCATGGCTGTCTGTCCGTCTGTATGAACGCCTATAACTCAGAAACTAAAAAAGCTAGAGCCACCAAATTTGGTGACAACACTTATGTGAATCATACGCTGTAAAATTTTAATTAAAATTTGGGTCATGCCTACTTCCGCCCCCGCAAATCGAAAAACCGTATTGCAAGCGCCTATATCTCAGAAACTAAGAAAGCTAGAGCCATTAAATTTGGTGACAACACTTATGTGAATCATACGCTGTAAATTTTTATTAAAATTTGGGACACGCCTACTTCCGCCCCAGCAAATCGATAAACCGTAAACATGAAATTATCTCTGTTTATACCATTTAACCATTGAAAATGGTCAAAATGGTATACTAAGTTTGTGCAAAAGTATGTAATAGGTAGAAGGAGACATGGCAGACCCCATAAACTATATATATATATTCTGTCTCAGGATCAACACCCGCGTCTGTCCGTCCGTCTGTCCATCTGACCGTCAGTCCGTCTGCCTGTACGATCGTCAAGATCTCAGCTATTACAAAAGCTAGAGACACCAAATTTGGCATGATAGTTCCTGTAAATCATGCGCAGATGATTTTTATTTCAAATTTGAGGTGCCACGCCCACCGCCCACTCAAATCGATAATTTTTGAATATTAAGGAAAGTATTACAGTTACATACACCATATTTGCCAAGATGATTCCTGTAAATCATGCACAGATAAAAATTGTGTCAAATTTGAGGTGCCACGCCCACCGCAATCGCTAATTCACGAATATTAAATAAATATATTAAGTATTTAGGTTACAGATTTCTGCTTTAGAACACGTAAAGATGCTGATAATATGCACCCAATCCCAAAATCGGGAAATAAATACAGAAGTTATTAAAGAAAACCTTTTTCAAAGTTCCGTTGCCCGCGTCATTACAGCATATCGTCTGCATCGTCTTCGCCTTTGTGTGTGTGTCTGTATGTGTGTGTGGAAGAGAGTTAATAATAGTAAGTGCAACTACGAAGTTGGTCGAATGGTATCTTACAGTCGGGCGCGCTCGACTGTAGCTTTCCTTACTTGTTCTAACGGATATCTTTATGCGTTTTTAGACCATGGATTTTAAAAAATACGTGGTCTATTGTGTTTGTCGAAATGTGCCTAACAGGCAGAAGGAGGCATCTGCGACCCCATAAAGTATATATATTCGTGCTCAGGATCACTAGCTGAGTCGATTAAGTCATAACTGTCTGTCCGTCTGACCGTCTGTCCGTCTGTATGAACGCCTATATCTCAGAAACTAAAAAAGCTAGAGCCACCAAATTTGGTGACAATACTTATGTGGATCATACGCTGTAAATTTTTTATTATAATTTGGGCCACGCCTACTTCCGCCCCCACAAATCGAAAAACCGTATTGCAAGCGCCTATATCACAGAAACTAAAAATGCTAGAGCCACCAAATTTGGTGACAACACTTATGTAAATCATACGCTGTAAAATTTTTATTAAAATTTGGGACACGCCTACTTCCGCCCCCGCAAATCGATAAACCGTATAGCAAGCGCAATAATACAGCTGGGAATGATAACTATCACCACCTAAACGATCGCTGAAAATTTGGTTCCGATCGGATATTGAACATAAAAGTTATTCAACGATTCATGTAGATTTCCACTGCAAGCAAGCAAGCAGTGTTTTTTCCAAGCAATGTTTTTTCCAACTGCTTGGACTGCTTGGCGTCTAACTGAAAATAATATGTGTTGTTTATTATTTTTCTTTGAAAAACACGTTTACCAATAACAGTTTTCTAAATCTGATTTTTTTTTCATAACCTTGAAAAGTTCATGGTCTTATACAGTCAGCACTTGACTGTAGCTGCTCTAACTTTTGTTTTGTTATGTTGATACACTCTTCCCGAACATCTGTTCCAAGATTCCTTCTACGACTGGTCGAGTTAATCGCACACCTTCCCAGGGATGATCGCCAGTCTGTCTCTAAGACTCTTGTCATCCATTTCGTGATCACACAAAGACCCAAGTTTTCGGGCCAACTTGTAGCATGCACCGTCTTCATCATTTTCTCGAACATTTTAGAGGTGAACTGTTTGCCACTGTCGGAATGTATCACCTCCGGCACTGCGAAACTGAAGAAGACTTCACTAGGAACTCAATCAGCGCGGCAGTCGACGCTTCTCGCATCGCCTTCAAAAAGGTATATTTGGAGAAGTGGTCTACCACAATGAAAATATACGCGTGTCCTCTTCCTGACCGTGGGTATTTGGCTCGCGGCCTCTCGGTGTCCAGCTTTTCGCCGATGCCCACTTCCATGCGATGATTCGACACCTTCCTCTTCTTGCAGACGTCGTAGATACGCACAAAATTGCGAATCTGCATTGCCATTGGCGATGCAGGACTTCCAAGGTTTTCGCCTGTCCTCCATGGGTAGCAGTTGGCTCGGCTTGTGCTCACGCGATAAGCGCACCGGTCAGAGAACCTGGAATCCCCAGTTTCCACTCTGAGCTATGCACTACATCGCTTACGTCCTGTTGGGTGGTCCGCTTCTCCACTTTTAAGTCGGGTAAGTGTCGCTTGTTCTGTTCTGACTCAAGTACCAACTCCATATCCAGCAGATCGGTGGGATCCATGAAGATGTCCACCACGTTGCGCGACAATTATCCGTTGCGCGACCACCTTGCTAAGCTGACGAAAATGTCCTTCATCGACATGAGCCTCTTAGGGATCGCGTAGACGGTTATGCAGGTAAAAGTCATCCCTCGAACTTCCGGAACTTACGTATGGCTGAAATAGCTACCTGGTGTTTATTCATCTTCGCTAAGAAGAAAGCGATCGACCGTTCCTACCTTTCCCAGTCTCGCTGAAAGAGCACTGCTCGTACTCCAAAGTTTAATGCGTTTTAATGCGCATTGCACCTAGAAGAGACGCTTGAAGTCGGCGTGGACCAAAACAGGTGACGTCGACAGTGCTTCCTTAAGGCGGAGTACAGCCATTTCTACTTCCGGGCTTAATTGGGATCAGCTTAATCGCTTCGACTCTGACTGGGTCCATCTGGAAAAACCCTCCTTCCATCATGAAGCCTTAGCATTTAAATTTCTTGAAGCAGAAATTCGATTTTTCTAAGCCTATTTCATCCTGATTTCTTTAGGCACTGCGATGCTCGACTTAACTACTTGAGGTGCGTTTCAAAGTCCGGCACGAGGTGAACGAAGATATTGGTCCTGATCTCCGCGGGAATCACCTTATTCATTAGTTTCACCAGGCGCTGCGCCGCATTGCAGAGTCCGAAGGGCATGTCGCGGAACTGGTAAACAGGCCGGCCGGGACAGTAGAAGCCAGATTTCTCCTCCATCTCAATTTCCAGGTCCAGCCTGGAAAGGATCCCCTCGACGCTAGGTAGCGGGTAAGCGTCTGTTATCGTTAGTGCAATTAGCTTCCGTGCATCTAAACAAAATCGGTTCTTTCCAGACTTCGCTACGACTGTCATCCGATTGCTCCAAGGGCTCTTGCTTTCTTCGATGACTCCGAGCGCTAGCATCTTATTCATTCCTTTCTCAATCACCGCTTGCCTGGTTGGTGACATCGGACGCGGTCATTGCCAAGGCCAGGTAAGGAACTCACGCTGTAGCTGTTCCAGCTGTCGGTGTAGTGCGTCACTTGATGCGTTGCACTTTGCCACCTGACGATCCTTTTAAGGTCTAGCATCTTGGTCGATGACTTTCGGAGCCAGCTCAAAAATCTGCCAAAATTTGGAGGTCAGTTTCAAATATGGACAAACCAAAAAAATTCACCGTTTCACCTTCTCTTCACGATCCCATACTCCACAGGCAGTTCTACGCGTGCAATGATGGATCGATCCTCTCCTGCGGAAGTGCATACCTTAGAGAAATAGCGGATCATTGGTAACCTGTCTAGCAGCACCCGACTGCCATTGCCAAGCAGGCTCCGGTGTCGAACAATCCCGTAGCTCTTGGCGGGTTTCTTTTATGGGCGCGTGTTTCCCGTCCTCATCATGCCCAGCAGTGTGTTTCCCGCGCAGTCCGGGCATTTTTTAGACACTGTATCTGGTCTGCCGCATCGGTGACAGAACAGCTTCCTAGTCGATGAGTCACAGTCGCGGAAACTGTGTCCTGCTGCTCCGTAGTTCCAGCACCCCTGTCTGGCGCTCTTTGCCACTTACGCAGCTCTTCCACTTTCTTCGGGCTCCGGGCCAGCCACCTCATGGACACGAGGCCTTACAGGAACAGAAAACGCTGCCGGCTGAGGATACGGAGCCCGTCCTCGACGTCCGAAATTTCGCTCGACGTCAGATGACCAAATGTGTTCCCACTTCCGCCCCCGTAAATAAAAAAAAAAATTGATTAAAAGCGCAATTTTGTTTTTATTATGTTAATTATAGCTACCCAGATGATCTCTGAAAATTTGGTAACAATCGAATAATAAAGACAGAAGTTATTCAAGTCAACGTTTTCAATGCTGTAAGCAGCGCTGCCTGCAGCATTATGCCGAATAATGCGTTCGTGTATGGTGGTCAATTGGTTTAAGCGGTGGACAGTAAAGCGAAGAGTACTTTTATGCATTTACGGGTTTGAGTCCCGCCCGCGCGAAAAATTAAGTGTGTGCAAAAACTTTTTATACCATTGCAGATGGTATATTAATTTTGGTCAGAAGCACTTTAGAGGACATTTTCGACCCTATAAAGTGTATATATTTTTCATCAGCATCAATAGGGTAGTCAAAGTAGCCATGTTCGTTTGTCCGTCCGGACGCCCGCAACAGCGTTGTCGGCAAACTTAAGCATACGCGCGTTTACTTATATCAATGTTACATACAACAAAAAGGAAGGGAGGTGAAACGACTTCGCTGCCGGTGGACTCTGATCGACTCTGCGCTTTTTATATCATTCGACCATTGAAAATGGCCAAAAATAGTATCCTAAATTTGTGCAAAATTATGTAACAGGCAGAAGGAGGCATATCCGACCCCATAAAGTATATAAATTAATATCTTTTCGTTGGTTTGGTAATAATTAAAATCATTTATTTGCAGAGCGATTGCTGCTGCATTTGAACACCAGAACAAGACTGAAAAACATAAATGAAATAGTAACAGCTATAAGTAAAACTGCAACACATTGTTAGGAGTATACATTGTTAAATTTAGAAGCTCCACCGTGAGCATTATATTTCTCGATACCAACGTCTCATACAAATGATTAGTGTCAATTTGTGACGCTTTTGCCGTTTTGAGAATTAATATGACTGTTGAGGTTAATTGGTTAATGTGGTTCTGAATTTAAGTGTTGACTTAGATCTGCCTATTATTTGCGTCGACTAGTCGCGTTTCAAAGAATCTACTCCTTTCTAAATCGCTAGCGTGTGGCGTGCCAGCTACGAGCACGGAACCTAGAAAGTGTAGACTCCTGGCCCCCCTGTGGTGCGTGCCCAATGCATTCAACAGATCACGGACATGCGCCGAATCCACATTCAGCAAATGCTTCATGTGTGACTGTGGGAAACTTTCCGTTAAGAAAATTGTTTCCTCCATCACGCGCGTATTTCGAGAAGTTTGCGGAATGCCTTACGTAATTCGAACGGATTCCTTCCATACCAGGATCTGTCCATCAACAATGGGGATGTATTTGGCGCGCGTGTAATCGGTGGTATGTGCCGAGGCCAGGGATACAGATAGGAACAAGATTAATGCAGCCCAGTGTGTGAAAATTTTACTGATATATTTTTTTGAATTTAATGCGAAGAAGACCCACCACCAAACGCTTACTTCGAATACTATATGTGCCGACGGCAGTAAACTTAAATCTAGTAAGAATCGCGCCAAGTGGCTCGGAAAAAAATGTAAAGATAATCGGTGCAGGGGTATTGTTCTTGGGTTAGTCATTTTAGGTTGACTTTGTGGACCACCCTCCCCTTAATGAAGACTGTGCTCCCCATGTCTGCTTCTACAGCTCTTTCTTCGCACAGAGGCGTGAGCTTGTTACCGAGTCTTCGGTTGGACTTGACCAATACCTTCTCACCGACATCAAACACCCTGTCTTCCCGAGAGGCATTCTCTCTGGCCCTGAGTGCGGTTTAAGCCTTTTGGATTCTTTTGTAAATTTCCTCATGGTTCATGGGGGTGCCCTCAGACGATGTCAGACGGCCTCCTGTTGATGATCGAGTGAATCGACTTATTGCACTGGGCAGTGGCCAACATGATTAACTCTACAGTTTTGCCTATACCCTTGTCTACTTTTATGCACCTGGCCAGTTCTAGCAGTGTGCTATGGAAACGCTCTACCTGCCCGTTGGAGGTGCTGTGCAATGGTGGTGCGTTTGCTATGCTAACGCCAAAGTTGTTGGACAGCATAGACGTAATAGTGTGGGAATTCAACGATGATTCGTTGTCGCAGTAACCATTGGGAAGAAGTTCATGAGTTGAAGCAGCCTTGGCTTCAGATTCTCAATGGTTCTTGAGCTAATGGGCTGTACGACAGCAAACTTGGAAAACTTGTCGATGCAAGTGAGATAGAATTTTTTACAGTAGTAGAGGGCTCTCTCCTTTATTCGGAATGTCTGTCACGCGGTTCTTACATTCGCGATCGAACACTCAACGAGTGAAGACGTGCCTGCGGTCGATTCAATTGCGTTTTCTCTTAGATCCCGTTACAGATCCCGTTACAGTCATTCGACATTTCAGTGTCAGAGCATCGAGCTATAACGGTGCCTGACTATTTCGCACAAGCAACGGTTTGTTACCCTTACACACGCACAAACGCTTGTGCGTGTGTTATCTACAACTAGCGTACACGTATGTCTCGAGCTAACCGTAATTGCAAGAATGTGTGCGAAGCCACATGCTTTTGTCGGTGTACCGACAAACGGTGCCTACTTCTTCCCCACTCCCCTAATCACCCCTTCCACCGTCGAATGTGGATTGGCATACCCCTGCGATCCGCCAAGCTGGCCAAAGGGCCGAGGAAGAAGGCGACTGCAGCAGCTCAAGCGAAGGCAACACCTCTGAATCAGAACCTGGAGAAGTGAAGCGCAAAACAGCGAACAAAGAGGCCAAGGAAGCCTCTAACAACACGCCTAGCACCAGCGCAGCATTGCGCAAGAAGCTGCAAAATAACTCCTTTGCCCTTCTCTCGAGCAGTGAGGACGAAGATGACGACGATGATAACATGGATGACGAACGTCGACTTGCCGCTGTGGAAACTGCACCTAAAGGTCGCAAGACTTTGAAACCAACCCCGAAAATCATAAAGCCACCCCCGATCTACATCCCAGACGTGACCAACATTACCGCTTAGCTAAAAATGATCACAACTCTGGTGGGTACCAATAAAGAATCCGCGTACAAAACGGAGAGGAACAATAATGTACGAGTTATGATACCAGACAAGGAGTCCTACACAGCCCTACGTCTGCAGCTCGTGGCCCAGAACAAGAGGCACCGGACCTTCCAACCAAAGGACGAGAGAGCGTAAAGGATGGTCATTAAGGGACTTCATCACACTACGGATCAGGCAGATATAAAGGAGGAACTCCTCAAACACGGCCCCACAGTTAGAGACCTGCACAATCCCATTGGCAGGAGGACAAAAGAACCACTGGGGATATTTTTTGTTAATCTGGAACCAGCGAGCAACAACACCAAGGTCTACAAGATTAAAAGGATCTGCCGGTCGGTTGTCACCATCGAGCCCCCTCTAAATTTTAAAGACGTACCGCAGTGCTTCAGGTATCAAGAGATCGGAAACGCCCAGCGCTACTGCTTCCTCGAATATCGCGTGAAATGTGGCGGCCTTCACAACTTCAGGTCATCCGATAAAAGGGACGACGAGAAAACATGCTGGCTGCATTGCCAAGCTGACCACCCTGCGTTGTTAAGTGGATGCCCCGTCTATAAGAAGGCAAAAGCTCAACAAGCTCCAAAAGCTCGACCTGTTGCGAGTAGCAACAAACCTTCCATTCAGCTCCCAAACATCATCAATGGTATGAGCTACAGAGACGTACCCAATGGAACCCAATCCTCTCAGCCAAAAAATCCCCAACCAACCCCTCAAACCCCCCCTGAAGCCACACAGCCCAACCAGACAGAAAAAATCTTTGCCCGACTAGAAGGTATGATTGAGCGAATGATGGAAAAGATGTTCTCTTAGATGACGCAGCTGGTGGCTGCCATCATCAATAGCAACAAGTCATGCAAATAACACTCAACATAGTTGTATGGAACGCAAACGGCTTGCAGAGAAGCAAAGCCGAAGGTGAGCACCTTATAAAAACAGACAACATCGATGTACCTGATGTATCCGATTGGTATCGAAATCCCATTTTTGTCCCAGATCCTACTTCAACCATCTGGCAGAGTACGCGAAGGAGCGGTCATGCTCATCAGGAGTAGCATCCAATACACCGAACTACCCGCGTTTCAGGACGATTGGGCACAGTGTGCCGTGGCCAGAATCATAGCCTTCAGGGAGACATCACCGTTCGAGCGCTTTACTTCCCTCCAGACACGCCATAGCCGAGACTCATCTTCAATACTTCCTCGCGCCCCTTGGACCTCGCTTTATAGCAGCCAGAGCTTACAACGCCAAGCATTTCTGGTGGGGTCCCGCACAAACAATCCCAAAAGTAACAAGTAAAGAAACCTACAGTCGAGCGTGCCCGACAGTAAGATACCATTCGCCCAGTTTCGAAACAAATTATCACACATTTAATTCCATCAAATAAACGCTGCACAAGTTTATCCGCCACCTATTGTTTGACTTAGATCTATTTTTGAAAAGCGCCATCTACATGGGAAAACGGCATAGCTTTACACACGCTACGGCTGAAACGAGGCATCGTGACAATGACGTCACGACGCGCAGCACAGGCGCAAGCAGTGGAAGTACGGAAAACGGAACCATGGATAACTTCTGTGTTTATCGTCCGATTGGATTGTAATTTAAGGAGTAGATTTATATTGCAATTATTTATGTTCATACCAAAGCAGTTGTAACTTTAATACTTCTCCTTATAATCGAAAATTATCGATTTGCGTGGGCGGTGGGCGTGGCATCAAAAATTGAAAATAAACTCGATCTACCTATGGTATACAGGAACCTTCATGTCAAATATGGTGTCTCTAGCTTTTGTAATAGCTGAGATCTAGACGTTCAAACGGACAGACGGACAGGCATACGGACATGGCTCAATCGACTCAGCTAGTGATCCTGAGTCAGAATATATACACTTTGTGGGGTCTGCCACGCCTCCTTTTGCCTGTTACATACATTTGCACAAACTTATACAATGGTCGAATGGTATAAAAAGCTCCACAAATACCTGCAGTCTGGGCTGCCACTCCACTGGAGAGCCCACACACTTCAAAACCGCCGGATCTACTGGACTTTGCGATCTCCAAGGGCATAGGTTGCGCCAGATAGTCATGCACCACCTATGACAAGCTCCTATCAGACCACAGCGCAGTAAACCTTCTCCTCAACATCCCCGTCGTCAAGAAAACGCTGCGCAGAAGACTCGTCGGGAAACACACAGACGCCCTTAAGTTTACATTCTGAATGCTTTCCTCCCTAAACCCTCCCCCTCTTTCCAAACCAAGCAATATAGCAGCAATCGAAAGACTCACCAAGGAGATGCACAATCCTGCTCCTCCTCCGACCCCGAGAACCCCCGAAAGAGATTTGCACCTGTGGTTCCCTGAAATCGCGGCCCTCGTGGCTGAAAAAAGCCGCCTCAGAAGGATTGGGTTTTTTCACGCAACTTTAGAGACAAGACAGCAATTAATCGTGCCGCCAAGGAATTGAAGGAAAAGCTATCCACCCTGCGACAGGACTCCTTCCACAGATTCCTTAAGGAACTCGAACCTGGAGACCCGCAGCACGACCTGTGGAATTTCACGCGGCACATAAGAAGACCAGCAAAAATGGTGTCACCCGTGCGAAAAGCAGACGGTTCTTGGTGTCGGTCTGAGGTATAAAGGGCAGATGCTTTTGCTGACCATCTGCATAGTGCATTCACGCCATTTGACCGATGCTCTAGTAAAGAGCGTGCTGCCACCATTAGTTCGGTAGACAGCCCAAGTGCATCTGGACCACCAATTCAGCCCGACGCACCACAGGAGATCGCGCATGAAATCGCTTCCCTAGCAAATGACAAATCTCCAGGCCCTGACCACATCGATGCTTCAGCATTGAAAATAATGCCCCTGAAATGTTCCCAGATGTTGACCAACATGTTCAAAACCTACTTCCGGCTAAGTTACTTCCCTAGACAGCGGAAACGTGCCGAAGTTATAATACTTCTCAAATCTGAAAAACCTGAAGCCAATCTAGCCTCCTATCGTCCGATTAGTCTGCTGGCATTCCTTTCCAAAATACCCGAAAGAGTATTTTTGCGTAGAGTATTGCCAGTACTGGATGAGGCCAGTCTGATCCCTGATCACCAGTTTGGCTTCAGACGCTCTCACAAAACACCTGAGCAATGCCACCGGCTTGTTGAGCGTATACTGGAGACGTTCGAAAAGAAGCAATACTGTTGTGCCGTAATGCTGGACATCAAACAGGCGTTTGAAAGAGTTTGGCAACCTGGACTCTTCTACAAACTCAGTTCCCACTTCGCCTTTCTCAAATCCTACACGGAGGGAAGAGAATTCATAGTGAGATGAGGCTCAACAACCAGCACGTCAAGGCTCATAAAAGCCGGAATACCACAAGCCAGCGTTCTTGGACCAATCCTCTACACTCTGTACACAGCAGACCTTTCCACCCTCCCGGATCCTCACAGTAGCCACGTATGTCGATGACACCGCCTTGCAAACCTCCGCGACAGATCCCGAGGAAGCATCAGCCATTATCCAGAGATTCATCTTCTCCCTCCAACGCATTAAGCTGCTGTCTGGATAAAGTGTCCACTACCAGGCTCTCTTTACCAGGGTTGTAAAATCAACGAGCGTTAGGCTCGTCTATGCGGGCTTTCCAACTCTTAATTTTCGCGTTGGGGCTTGATTCTGATACGGAAAAGGTTAACAGCTGATGGTCAGTAAAGATGTTTATATCTTAAACCCCATACAAGTAATGCCGCAGCTTAGCTAGGACCCATACTATGGCCAGCAACTCCCGCTTAGTCGCGTAGTTGGCTTCGCTGTCCTTTAGCGCTCTTGAAATCATTGTTATAGGGCGGCCCACCTAAGTCAAGATATCTGTCGCTCGATCAAATGGCTTCTTATAGTCTGGGTAACTAAGCATGAAGTCTTCTGACGCCAAAATGTTACGCAGCTTCTGGAACGCCTTTTGGTAAGCTTCGAAAAAGCGCACTTGAATGCTTCTTGACCTATGCTTGCTGACGGTTCCATTTTCGCCCTTTAGTATGTCCAAAATGGGCCTTGCTATGGCCGCGAAATCTCCAATGAAACATCTGTAGTAGCTTGCAAGGCCCAAGAACGATCTGACTTCGTACACAGTCTTGGGCTCTGGGAACTCCTTAATGGCCTTGACCTTCTCTGGATCCGTTGTCGCACCGTTGCTGGTAACTATGAATCCCCGGAAGATCACGCTTTTCTTAAAAAAACGCGATTTTCTGACCGATACCCTCATGTTTGCCTCATAAAGGCTGTTTAGGACCCAATCAACATGCTAGACATGCGATTACTCGTCTTTGGAGAAGATGATTACATCGTCAACATAAATATAGCAAAATTTGCCTATTTGTTCGCGCAGTATGTCATCAATCGTTCTTTGGAAGATGCTGACAGCGTTCTTAAGGCCGCAAGGCAATCTCTTGAACTCATACTTTCCCCCGTTTACCGCGAAGGATGTCTTCTTGCGGTCACGCTCGGCGAGTGATTTGGTGATAGCCGGATTTAAGGTTTTAAGGATCGAGAAATAGTGGTCTTTGCCCAAATTGCCTAGTATCAAAGAGATGTTTGGCATGGGGTACTGTCGGAAATTTTTCTATCATTGAGTTTGCGGAAGTCTATCACAAGCCGCTTATTACGGTTTCCTGCCTCGTCGGTTCCCTTCTTATCTACTACCAATATAGGGTTGTTATAAGGGGAAACCGATTTTTTATTTATCCAATGCTATTCTAAAGGAAATCTTGTATTTTTTGACGCGTCGGTGTCGATAAGGAAGCTTATGTCTTACCCCGCTACTCTTCGTCCGATGACGTGTAGTAGGGATTTACCCCTAAAAAATTGACGGTGTCCGACTCGCTCTTATTGTCGTCGTTGATCTGTGCCACCGCACTGCTGGCGGCGGCGGCGTACGATTCTGCTGCCTTCTTTCGCCAAAGTTTCCTCCAGCTGCTGGGATAACGCTTTGACTTTGTCAACGAAGTGCTGGTATACTTTGGCTTATTCAGTCAAGGCCGCGGCGACAACCGTATGTACTATCACCCTAAGTTGGTCACCGTCCATGATTGGTGGTGTGGGAGGCAAAATTTTATGTCTTGGGCTTGAAGCACGAATGCGACTGTCGCAATCAGAGTCCGAATCACTTGGCTGTTGACGAGGGTCCCTATAACAGCTGAATGGTGAAGTCATGGTCTTCTAGAATGGACAAAGCAGTTCAAAACGAGACGCTTGAGGGCCAAGGCAACAAAGTTGCAAAATTGAACGGACCGTGTCACACTGAGCGACAGCCCAGATCGAACGAGACAAAAGCAAACGGAAAAAAACTTATGCGCACATGCATTTCTGGTGGCGCTCGTAATGCTTAGTCCACAATTAACATTTCTGTCAACAATTAACATAGTCAACATTTAACTTTGCCCCCGCAAATATCAACAGATTCGCTTTGCTGGCAAATACCTCCGAGGACGTGCCACTGGGATCCGTTGATATCGAACCGAAGAAAACAAAGCCTCCCCCAATTTACATCCGCGAGAAGAGCACAAGCGGTCTGGTAAATACTTTGATTGGCCTTATTGGGAAAGATAGCTTTAATATAATTCCCCTCGTAAGATACTTTTCTATCCATAAACTATATATCTTTTCTCATTATTTTAATTATCATTATTATTTTAATTTGGATTTTCTTTTACGCTTCCTCCGGTCGATGTAGCGTACTAACAACTAACACCTAACAATCATTTCTGATCTGATTGGGTTTTTCTAGGTTTTCCCCAATCCTTCTGCAACAAATGTTGGATCATTTTAAATAAATAATATTTTAATTATTCTTTTGTTCACCCAGACTAGTCGTTAAATTTTTGTTTTAAAATTGAATTTATTTACTTAACTTTTAATTTTCTTTTTTTTTAAACTTTATTATATGAAAATTTTGTAATTTAATATTAAATCTTTTATAATTTTGTGTCGACTGCCATTAGTTGACGTTAAATAAATAAATAAATAAAAACTCCAAACGAAAACGGAGGACAGCTACAGAGGAGCCACAAACTATCTCATCGCACAAAAATCATGCTTCTATACCTACCAGCTAAAAAGCAGCAAGGGCCTACAAGTAGTACTGAAGGGCATTGAGTCTGATGTTACACTCGAAGAGATAACTGAGGCGCTAAAAGAAAAGGGATTTTGCACCAAAAGCGTGTTTAACATTAAAAACAGAAAAAGGCAGCCACAACCACTCTTTAAGATTGAGCTTGAAAAAGAAAACAAGCACCTTAAAAAAACAAGGTTTACCCAATTTATAAACTCCAGCTCCTTTTGCACCGTAGGATCACAGTAGAAGAGCCGCATAAACGTAACGCTCCCATACAATGTACAAACTGCCAAGAATACGGCCACACGAGCTCGTTTTGCCCACTTCGCCCGGTGTGCGTAGTCTGTGAAGATCTCTACGACTCCACACAATGCCAATCTAATAAAGAAAATGCAAGCGAGAAAAAGTGCAATAACTGTGGAGGTAATCACACAGCAAACTACAGAGGCTGTCCAATCTACAAAGAGCTAAAAAGCCGTCTTCACAAAAGAATGAACACGGCGCGGGCACACCAAGGAACAGGTACGCTGACACAATCAGTAACAAATCCAGAAGTATTCTTTTCAAAAGCAACAAGCTCCGCTTCATGGCTTATATCCACGACAAACAAGATAACATTTGCAAACGTTTTAAAATCAGGTATGACGCCTCCAACCCAAAATTCCCAAACCCCACATGAAATGCATACAGAATTAGACACACAACAAAAATATAGGCCAACTGAACAGCAAGAAACTAAAACTGAAGCTATGATGCAAGCCTTACAACAGAGCATGATGGAGTTTATGACATTTATGCGAACCACCATTCAAGACATGATGCGTAACCAAAACCATTTAATACAAATGCTTGTAGCCCAACAATCAAATAAATAATGCCTACGTTACGCATAGCTACGTGGAACGCCAATGGCGTTTCACAGCGCAAACTTAAGCTAGCTCAATTCCTACATGAGAAGCATATCGACGTAAGGCTTCTTTATGAAACTCATCTCACAAGCAAATACAATTTTCAAATGAGAGACTACCACTTCTATGGTACAAATCATTCTGACGGTAAAGCTCATACTCATAAGGAACTGTATGAAGCACCATTTTTACAAAGAGTTTGCTGAAAATCATTTTCAGGCCACATCTATCAACATACAGCTGGAGGACAGCACTCACCTCACACTAGCGGCCGTATACTGCCCCCTTCGTTTCACAGTATTGGAAGATCAATTCCTGGATTTCTTCCAAGCACTAGGGGCTCACTTCATTGCAGCAGGCGACTACAATGCTAAACATACTCACTGGGGATCGTGACTTGTGAATCCAAAGGGAAAACCGCTTTACAAGACTATAATAAAATGCACTAATAAACTTGACCATGTTTCTCATGGGAGTCCTACATACTGGCCATCAGACCTCAATAAGCTGTCTGACCTGATCGACTTCGCAGTTACGAAAAATATTTCCCGCAGTTTGGTTATAGCTGAATGTCTGCCAGATCTGTCATCTGAACACTCGCCTGTACTAATCCACCTCCGCCGGTACGCAGAAAACGTGAAACCACCATACAGATTGACTTCACACAAAACAAACTGGCTCAGGTACAAAAATTATATAAGTTCACACATTGAGCTAAGCCCGAAACTCAACACTGAATCTTATATAGAGAGCTGCACAGGTACATTCCAATCCATTCTTACTGCAGCAGCTCTCACTGCAACACCCAAAATCACAAACATTACAATTAATCCGAATAAGACCAACGTACAAATCGAGCAACTCGTTCACGTAAAACGACGCTTACGTAGAGAATGACAGTCTTCCAGATCGCCAACTGCAAAACAAAAGCTAAAAATAGCCACACGGAAATTGGCCAACGCTCTAAAACAAGAGGAGGAAGACGATCAGCGGCGATATATAGATCAACTTACACCAACAGGCACAAAATATAAGTCGCTGTGGAGAGCCCACTCAACTCTTCGCCCACCGACTGAAACCGTTTTGTCGATAAGGAATTTCTCAGGCGGCTGGGCCCGTAGTGATGCTGACAGAGCCACCACATTTGCCGCTCACTTACAAAATGTATTCACGCCAAACCGGGCTACTAGCACTTTCGCGCTACCAACCTCTCCCAAAAACTGCCACCAGCAATCCCAATTGTGTTTCGTCCAAAAGAAATAACTAAAATAATCAAAGACAATCTCAGCCCGAAAAAATCCCCCGGCTGCGACCTTATAACTCCGGAAATGATCATCGAGCTGCCACAGTTCGCTACATAACCCAGCTCTTTAATGCCATCATCAAACTTGGTTACTTTCCATAACGATGGAAGAGATCAATTATCATAATGATTCCAAAGCCTGGAAAGGACCACATAGTCCCTTCATCTTACAGACCATTAAGTCTACTCTCATGTATTTCGAAACTATTCGAAAAATGCCTGCTCATCCAACTTAATCTACACCTGAGAACCCACAACATAATCCCAGCCCATCAATTTGGAGTTCGCGAAAGCCACGGAACCATCGAACAGGTGAATCGTATAAAAACGGAAATAAGAACTGCATTTGAAAATCGAGAATACTGTACAGCAGTATTCTTAGACGTATCCCAAGTATTCGACAGAGTCTGGGTTGACGGACTAATTTTTAAAGTTAAAGCAGCCTTATCCAAAAGCACACACAAACTTTTAAAGTCTTACCTCTATGGCAGAAAGTTTGCAGTGCGGTGCAACACTGCCACTTCCACTGATCATAAAATTGAGGAGTCCCCCAAGGCAGCGCTCTTGGGCCTACCTTGTACCTCATCTATACAGCCGACATTCCTACAAATAGTTGTCTTACGGTATCCACGTTTGCCGACGATACAGCTATCCTTAGCAGTTCAAGGTTTCCAATCCAAGCTACAGCACAGCTGGCATTTTACCTCATCGACATTGAAAAGTGGCTCTCGGACTGGCGAATAAAAGTAAACGAGCAAAAATGCAAGCACGTAACATTTACGCTAAACAGACAAGATTGCCCACCACTCTTGTTGAACAACATACCACTCCCGAAAGCAGATGAGGTAACGTACCTAGGAGTTCACCTTGATAGAAGACTAACATGGCGCAGACGCATTGAAGCCAAAAAAACTCAGCTAAAACTCAAAGCCAAGAAACTACACTGGCTCATCAACTCTGGTTCTCGGCTCAGCCTAGATCTCAAGGTCTTACTCTACAAAACTGTACTGAAACCTATCTGGGCCTATGGTTCACAGGTATGGGCCAATGCCAGCAACAGCAATATTGATATAATACAGCGAGCACAATCAAAGATTCTGAGAACCATCACTGGGGCACCGTGGTACGTTCGAAATGAAAACATTCAAAGTGACCTAAATATCCCACCTGTTACCACCGCAATTAAGAAACTAAAGGAAAAATACCATAGCAAGCTTTACTCGCACCTCAACCACCTAGCGAGAGGTCTAACCCAGCTCAGCAGTCGTTCCCGTCTCCGACGAAAGGACCTACCATCCTAGCGAAGAAACTTTTAGGGCCGTCTGATCATAGAACAGTTGGTAGAAGAATACAACTGTTCAGAAAAAATCTATTATAGCTAAGATTTTTAAACTTATTGTGAGTTCTTATACAAGAAGATTCAATAAATAAAAACAAAATATAAAAAAAAAACATTTAACTCAAAGTTTTTCATAGCTGCAAGCAGCGCTGCACAGCGGCCCCATAAAGTATATATATTCTGGCTCAGGATCAACAGCCCAGTCGATATAACCATGTTCGTCTGTCCGTCCATCCGTCTGCCCGTCGATCTGTCTGTCCGTTTGAGGACCTAGATTTCAGCTACTTTAAATGCTAGAACTACCAAATTCGGTGACAATACGGGTTATTATTGCACGCTGTGGATTTTGACCACGCCCCTTTCCGCTCCTGTAAATCGAAAAAAATGGATTACAGGCGCAATTTTGGGGCTATTTTGTTCTTTTTCGGTTTATACAATTGTAAACCAAACCAAAAATTTACACGAGACAATGCTAGCATGCTCACTAAAAAAACGCCACCAAACACCAATAGATTTGAGCTGCTGCAAATTCTACTCATGAAAGGATACAAACGGCAAAGTCATACAAAGAGGAATCTAAGAAGGTCAAGCCTCCTCCAATATACATTCGGGAAAAAAGCTCAGGAGAAAACTCATTTTACGTAATCCCCCCAAGAAAAGGGAACATAAATGAAACAAAAGTTCAAACTGAAACTGAGGCTAGCCATCGTATCCTAACCAAATTCCTGGATGATGCAGGAAAAAACTTTTATACATACCAGCTAAAATGCGCAAGGGGCCTACAGGTTGTTCTCAAAGGGATTGAGGCAAATGTTTCGACTATTGAAATGGTCATGAACATACTTAACAAAAATAAGGAGCCACAACCAATGTTCAAAATCGAGTTAGAGCCAGACAGCCAGATACTGGAAAAAAATGAAGTTCACCCAATTTACAAGTTTCAGCTCCTACTGCATCGGCGTATCACAGTAGAAGAGCCACACAAGCGCAATCGCCCAGTACAGTGCACTAACTGCCAAGAATATGGCCACACTAAGGCTTACTGTACTCTGAAATCTTTTGCGTAATCTGTAGTGAAGCTCATAGCACAGCGAACTGCTATAAGAACAAGGAAGACACCTCTGTAAAAATGGCCACCCGTATCGGTCACACTCCGCCACAACCGGGCCCGTCTTACACGGCACCCCCTCCTACACTTCTTACCAATCCTAGCGTTTCCTTCCCTAGTGCCTTAAAATCGGGAATTACATCCGTGAACCCAAAAACACAAAAGTCGACTACTACGCGGGAAGAACACGAAATAACAAATTTGAACGAACAAACGCAGCATATATCAACTGGCATTAAAACGAGGATGATCTCACTCCAGCAAACTCTAAAAGAATTTATGACATTCATGCAAACCACAATGCAAGAGCTTATGCGAAACCAAAACACGCTGATACAGCTTCTCGTCTCAGCAAAATCAGTATAATGTCTCCACTTCAAATATCTATGTGGAACGCGAATGGCGTTTCACGGCATAAACTCGAACTTACCCAGTTCTTATCCGAAAAAAATATTGACGTCATGCATCTCTCCGAGACACATCTAACAGACAAATACAACTTCCATATTCCAGGATACCTATTCTATGCCACAAACCATCCGGACGGCAAAGCCCATGGCGGCACTGGCATACTTATTAGAGGTCGCATCAAACACCACCTTTATAATAGAACTGAAATGGACTACCTGCAATCCACTTCCATAAGCATGCAATCTAGCAACGGCCCCGTCACTCTGGCCGCAGTCTACTGCCCGCCTCGTTTTGCAGTTTCTGAGGATCAATTCTTGGAGTTTTTTAACTCACTCGATGAGCGATTTATAGCGGCCGGTGACTACAATGCCAAGCACACGCACTGGGGATCACGTCTTTTGAACCCAAAGGGCAAACAACTTTACAACGCGCTCATTAAGCCGCGAAATAAGCTCGATTATGTGACTCCGGGTAGGCCTACATACTGGCCAGCTGATCCACATAAGCGGATCTCATCGACTTTGCAATAACAAAAAAGATCCCAAGAAATAATATTACGGCCGAGTCACTTGCAGAACTATCATCTGATCACTCTCCAGCTGTACTTACTCTCAGGCATCGACCACATACAACTGAGCAGCCCTACAGGCTGGCAGGCAACAGGACCAACTGGGCAAGGTACACGAAGTATGTTTGTACACACATGGAACCAACTCAAATAGTGAATACCGATGTGGATGTTGATCGCTTGGCCGAATCGATGGAGGAAACACTTGTTGCTGCAGCCAAGGCCTCTACACCTCCAGCCACACACAAAATGACAAATCATGCCAAGACAAATCGCGAAATTGAACAGTACTAGTACTAGCTAGTACTTGAAAAACGAAGACTAAGAAGAGAATGGCAGAATCACAGGTCCCCAAAGGCTAAAGAGCAACTAAAAATAGCAACACATAGACTAACCAGGGCACTTAAGCTCGAAGAAGAAAACGCCCAGCATCGTTTACACAGTCGGGTCGGAGGTGTTATGGTATGGGGCGCCGTATCCTATTATGGTCACTGCGAATTGCAGTTTTTAACACAAAAATGAACGCGAAAGACTATAATTGCGTATTAAATACGGCATTCCCGTTCTTTAAAAACTTTTTTGGTAATCTGGAATGGCATTTTCAGCACGACAATGCGCCGATCCACACCGCCCGTACTGTAAAATCATAGATTAGAGAAGAAAAAATGAAAGTTCTGAAGTGGCCACCATACTCCCTAGACCTCAATATAATAGAAAACGTATGGGGATGGTTGGCTAGGAAGGTGTACGAGGGTGGTAAACAATATGCCACTAAAGAAGAACTGATCACCGGGATACAACTCGTATGGTCAATGATTTCCTTGGACTACCTACAAAAACTTTATGAGTCCCTTCCCAATCGAATGTGTGAAGTCCTTGTTAATAAAGGAGGGATAACACATTATTAATTAGCTTTTAAAATATTCAAATTAGTATTTAAAATTGTTAAGTTTAACATTTTTTTTCGAAATTAACTGAATATACTCATATTATCGTAGGGGGCGCTATCCTGATGACCCAATTTTGATTTACTTATTTATGAATTGTTTTTCTTTATTATTTATATAAAAATCCATTTAAAACCATTCGCATTGAATTTTAATTTTTCATTTTAAAAATGATTGGAATTATCAGGAAAAAAAATTTGCATAGCTCTAGCTTAAGCAGTCTGCCAAATATTTCACATCAAAGAAGTATGTACAGGGGGGCGCTAACCTGATGAAGCGCAGTGTATACATCAAACAACTATCGCCCACCACCAAAAAGAACCCTTTATGGAAGGCACACAAAAATATTCAGCCACCAGCAGAAACAATCGTTCCACTGCGAGGCCCTTCTGGAAGCTGGATATGCAGCAAAGAAGATAGAGCTAATGCGTTCGCCGATCACCTTCCGAAAGTATTTCAACCAAATTCTGCTAGCAACTCATTTGTTCTACCTGCAGTAACTAAAATCATGCCACCAATAAATCCAATAACATTTAGCCAAAGTGAGATAGCATCTATCATAAAAGATCTTGGCCTAAAAAATCACCTGGACATGACTTGGTGACACCAAAAATGATCATAGAACTCCCACCGTGTGTGGTTCTGACCGTATGCCATCTCTTCAACGGTATTACGAAACTTGGATACTATCCTACAAAGGTGGAAAAAAGCGATCATAGTAATGATTCCCAAGCCAGGCAAAGATAAAAGTCAACCCTCATCCTATAGACCAATCAGTCTTCTAACGTGTCTCTCGAAACTGTTTGAAAAGGCACTTTTAAAATACCTAGCTCCCCACCTAAGAATGCGAAATACAATACCATCGCATCAATTTGGCTTTCGTAAAAATCATGGAACGATCGAGCATGTCGATCGAATCACAAACGAAATTCGCACGGCTTTTGAGTACCGGGAATACTGCTCAGCTATATTCCTAGATGTCGCACAAGCATTTGACCGAGTCTGGCTGGAAGGACTTATGTATAAGATAACAAAAGTGCTTCCATAGAATACACAAATTAAAAGCTATTTTTAATTTTCTTTTAAAAAAAGAACACGTCAGATTTTATTGGTGTTAATTTTGGAACTAACTGGACTGAGTTTTACAATTAATAATTAAACCTATTCTCTGCCGACGTCGCTGATGTCGTCGAAGCCGTCGCTGCCGCTGTAGCTTTGCCGCTGCCGTTGTGGCTGCGCCGTTGTCGCTGATGGTGTCCGATGTCGTTGGCGTTCCCACGACTTGGCCGGTGCAGACATTCTGCTGATGCAGCGCACGTGGCGGATGCACTGCCGTCGTAGCTGGAGTCAATGTGCCTGTTCTTGCTGAGCTGTTGTTTGTTGTGCAATTTCTTGGTTCATGTTGGGCTGCATTGGGCTTGTTGTTGTTATTGGGACTTCGCTGACTGTCTGCTCGTGGCGGATGTACTGCATGTGGTGGAGTCGTGATCGAGATTTGGGTTCTTGTGTGTTCTTATCATATTTGGTCTTAACTCCTCCCCCTTTAGACGCAGACGTCCTCGGATGCGATGTAGAGGCGTTTCTGGGTTGGTCCAGTAGGTGTCTTTGGTTTTGTTCCAGGTGTTTCGACTTCCTTATTTAGCTGGTGGCCCCTATGAGATAGCTTTTGTTTTGCTATCCAGCCGATTGCCGCGATGAGTGCCAAAAGCAGAGTCCCTGTCACCGAGACGTTGATTGTTGCTGTCTTGGTGCTGTCGTCTCTTATCATCTCAAGCTCCCTAGTATTGTTGATATTGAATTCCTTTAGCATTTGTAGCGAAAGAACTTCTTCCACCTTGCTCTCTCGTGCTTGGAGTTGAAGAACTGGGGGTGCAGCCTCGGCGTACGTCATCATCTTTGTCTCATACACGTCATTTGCTATGACGATTGTAGAGTTCTGGGATTGGACTAGGAACGTTCCTTCCAAGGTTGTCTCCTCCCTGTCGATGAGTACGGTGCCTCTGAAGTCATTCAGGAGAATGGTGCCGGTCAGGATTTCCTCGTGGTCCGCTACGTGTTGGCTATTGATGATCTTGCAGTTAGGTGTTCGACTTCTTAGTAGCGGTGTGATACACGTGTCGTTGCTTAGGTCTACTAGGTTTATTTTATTACAAATTGACTTATCGTTATGGGTTTCACAATTTCCTTTAAGGCCGTAATTTATTTGGTTACATTGGATGATTTTAGTGTATTTTATCTCGTAAATTATTTTACCCTTTTTTATTGGTTTTTAAAATTGTATGTGTACAGGTTTCGTTAGAAATTAAAGGTATGCTAATAATGAATGTTATTTCTTAATATTATTTTTGTGTACTATTTTCCCTGAACGTGTTTTTATGGTGGTGTTCCTATCCTCTTGGACTATTTCTTTTCTGTATCTCGGTGTTAGGTTTGACCCTAACCTTTTATCTATTTTCACATAAACTGTTTCCCCTACCTCGTATTTCTTTATTGGGTTCTTTCTTTGGTTGTGGTATTCTAAGTCGGTATTCTGTTTTTTTTCTATTTTTTCGCTGATCTTTTTCCTTACATCTTGAAGTTCTTGGGGGTTTGCGCTTAATTGGTTTCCGAAAAATAAGTCTATTGGTTTTTTTTGTGTTATTGAATGGACTGAAGTATTGTACTCTTCAACTGCTTCAACTGCTTCAAATTCAAGTGTGCTTTCGTCTAGCTTAAGGCATCTCATTATCTCTGTAAGAGTTGAATGAAATCTTTCGACTTGCCCATTGCTAGTCGAAGTATAGGGCGGTGTCGTGTAGACTTTTGCCTGCAGCTGCACTTGCAGCAGAAACTTGATAGCTGCTGAATTTAGAGCCTTTTCGTTGTCTATTACAATCTGCTTGGGCATACCGAATGCTATCATAATTTCTCTTAGTGGATGTTTTATATCTTCCGATGCTTTTGATCTTAATAGTTTTATCTGGGCATATTTTGAAAATTTATCTATGGCCGTTAGTACTAGCTGTTTTTGGGTCGTGTAGATGTCTACATGAATGATTTGTCCGGGGTACGTCGGTATGGGGGTTGGTTGAATCTCCCCATGATGCGGATGTCTGTCACATTTGGCTATTTTGCAAG
Source organism: Zaprionus ghesquierei (assembly GCA_018904095.1). Classification (NCBI taxonomy): domain Eukaryota; kingdom Metazoa; phylum Arthropoda; class Insecta; order Diptera; family Drosophilidae; genus Zaprionus; species Zaprionus ghesquierei. The sequence continues at coordinate 106,231 of JAEIGP010000710.1, forward strand.
TCCCGCATGCTTTTGCCGTGGCTTTTTTTTTCGAAGTCCAGGAAAGAAAAACTTGCTTAGTATCTGGATTTTATTTTCAATGGCGTTTCTATGCGCCCTCATGTGTTCGGAAGCTACGATATTATCCTGTTCGCTCTCTGAACTCACGTCCGTGACTTGTTTCTGCGTGTATCTAGTTTTGAAATTGTTAAAGTGCTGTGGGTAAATATTCTGGATTTTGACCATTACGTGTTCGGGTGTGAAAATCCCGTTCACGATTTTTGGGTCTAGGTGTTTTTTTAGAATATCCACCAGATCTTCCTCGGAATATGATTTCTTTTTTATTATGTGCCCATGAAAAGTAGGAAAGGGAATTTCAAACGACTCTTCCTCTTCTTCTGATATCAGGAGAAATAGTTGGTTTTTGAATACATTAATGGGGACATTTTCGACTGGTATCAAATTATGCGAGGAACTTTCGTCGCTATGAACCGTCGCCGTTGTACTATTTATTTGGGGGTTTGTTGGGATTCTGGAAAGTGCGTCGGCTACTACGTTAGAGGTACCCGGCTTGTATCTTAGCTCGTGGTTGTATTCCTCTAAGTACTAGCTTTTCCATCTTTTAAGTTTCCCATTATGGTTCTTTGAACTAAGAGCGAAAGTCAACGGTTGGTGGTCAGTGTATATTATCACCTTGGCTGTACCGTAGAGGTACATTCGTAGGCTCTGAAGTGCCCAAACTATTGCTAGCATTTCTTTCTCATTTGCTGCGTAGTTTTCTTCGGTCTTCGAGAGCGTACGGGAAATGAAAGTGATCGGTCGGGATTCTTGTTCTAAGACGGCGCCTATAGCGAAGTTTGAGGCGTCCGTTGTTAACTTGAATTCCTTACTAAAGTCTGGGTACGCCAGTATGACGTCTTGTGAGGCTAAAGTTCTTCTTATCTTATCAAATGCACTTATCGCGTCGTTGTTCAGATCTATCTTTGTTTTATTTGAAATATTTTTTGGGAGGCGACCGTTTTCGCCTCTCAATAAGTTAGTCAGTGGTTTTGCAAGTTTAGCATAGTCGCGAATAAAACGCCTATAGTAACTTGCCAGACCTAGGAAAGATCTAAGCTCTTTTAGTGCTGTAGGGATCGGAAATTTTTCTATTGCTTTTTCTTTATCCGCGTTTGTTTTGACGCCTTTTTGTGAGATAGTGAATCCCTCCTCTTTGAAGAATTCACATTTGTCCATCTGCACTTTCATATTGGCTTTTTCTAATGTGGCAAATATCTTATCTAAGTGCGTGGCATGTTCATTTTCGGACCGACTAAAGACGATAATATCGTCAATATACACGTAGCATATTTTTCCTACGTGTTCCCTTAGAATATCGTCTAATGCTCTCTGGAAAATAGACGGTGAGTTCTTTAAACCGAAAGGTAATCGAGTGAATTCGAATTTTCCGCCGTTGATTGCGAACGCAGTTTTTTCTATGTCCTTTTCTTTAAGCGGTATCTGGTGGAATCCGCTTTTGAGATTTAGAACGGAGAAATATTTATTGTCACCCAATTGTGCGATTATTTCTCCAATCTAAGGGTAGGGTACCTATCCGAAATAGTTACGGAGTTAAGTTTTCGATAGTCAATGACTATCCTATACTTCTTTTCTCCGGACGCGTCGCTTTTTTTGGGGACTATCCATACGGGTGCGTTGTATGGTGACCGTGAAGGTCGTATTATGCCGTCTTGTAGCAATTGTCCCATCTGCTTTTCTACCTCGGGCCTTAAAGAAGTTGGGTACGGGTAGTGTTTGCTATACACCGGTGCATCCGATGATGTCCTTATTTCACCTATCACTCTGGTAGTGTAAGTTAGTCTTTCATCTGGGTCCGCAAATAAGTTCGAATGTTTCTGGGTGGGTGAATTTATAAGATTCTTCTGACTGTTCGACATATGCTCCATTCTGAGCTTTATGTTGTTTACTGATTGAGTCACTAGTTGTTTCACTCGGATATTATAGTTTCCATTTAATGTTAATATATCGTTTTTAACGTTAATAACCGCGTTTAGTTGTTTTAGTGTGTCGTTCCCTAGGATGCCGTAGAAAGTTTTGAGTGTAGGCGGTAAGAAAAATTTGATGGGTCTATCTCTGTTATTGAACAGAGTGAGAAAAGTATGGTGAGTTATTGGGGTTTGTCCTCCCACTGAATTTGCGAAAAATTTTCCTTCGTTCTTTTTTGGGTGTGGCACCAGATTTGGTTGGATGTAGTTCTGGTTCGATCCGGTGTCTATGAGAAAATTTAGTTTGGTGCCATCTTCCATGATGCATTGGAAGTATGGCAGAGATGACCCGTTTAACCTAAAAAATGAACATCCGAAGCGTCGACGGGAGTCGATTCGCTTTCCGGTTCGTTTTCCTCAGATTGCTGGTCATACAAGCCCGTAATTCCCTCGGAATCGGCGCTAGCGAAATAGGTCTGTTCCTCGGGGTCAAGGTAGTAAAAGTCGCCGTCTACTCCCTCGGATGCCTCTTCTGGAACCCCCGTGGCAATGTGAAACTGCCTAAGGATTTTAGGTGGTCGGCAGGTCGTTTCCCAGAGAAGTCGTTAACATTGGGTCTATTCATGTAATTGACGTTGCCTGAACTAATGGAGCCGTCGATGTCCATTGGTAAGGGTTTCGGTTGTGGTTTAGGGGCCGTTGGACGCGGAGGCGGATAGAATTGCCGTGCTGGCTGATAGTTTTGATTCGTGGGATACTGGGGTCGTTGACCGTGTTTCTGTTGGTCAGCTGCTCCCGTTTGCCAGATCTGCGGATTTCCGGTAGTGCGTGGGTCTGTCGTATGTTGGGGAGCTGGACTATAATATAGTCTAGGGTTGAAACCTCTCCAATTTCCCGCAGAGTCTGCTGTAGGCAATCTCCTTGGTATGGACCTGTTAAATGCAGGCGGCTGCGCTTGCCTAGGAGGTACAGGAGGTGCATGCAGCCTGAATTTGGGCGTGAACGCGTTCCTTTGCTCCTGATTGTCGACCAATTCACACAAGTGTAAGGCGTGACCGAGATCTCTGGGTTCTTTGATGGCCAAGAGTCTGGGCAAGTCTCCATTTAATCCCCGTATGAAAGTATCTAAGGCCTTTTCTCGATAATTTTGTTTCAGGGCATGGACACTATTAGGTTTTAATTCTTGCACGCTGATTTGATTAAGGATCAGCGATAATTGGTAGTAAACGGCCTGATAGAATTCGGCAATGGTCAGTCGTCCTTGAGTCATCGAGAACAATTGGTACTCTAGGGTCTTGAGGTCGCGTTTGTCAGCGAACTGATCCGTTAGGCATTTTGCAATCGCCTTCCAGTTCAGAGGGGTGTTATAGGATTCTAACACGGCATCGGCCTCGCCGGTGATTTTGTTCCTAATCGCCAACGTTATCAAAAAATATGCGTTGGTGTTTTCCCTACCCTCGTACAAACTCATTATTCTAGATACATTCTTCTTCCAAGAACCAAATTCTGTGCGGTTTCCTGAAAATTCTCTGATTAGTTCTGTAAGGTCTGGTAGTTTTTCGGACTCGCCTGGTAGTGGGCCGATAAAGGGGACATCTTCTAACATTTCTGATGGTCTGCCTTTATTCAAAAGTTCCCCCATAAACTCGGTTTCGGCTAATGTCTCGTTGATGAGAGACATAATTACCTGTTTTAGCTCTGGGCTAGCTACCGGTGTACTGGTGGCCGTAGGCCTGCTTCCCCCGGGTTGTTCCCCGCTATCGATACCTATATTAAGTGCAGCTAATGCACTTGCCAATTCTCTATCTTTTGACATGTAAAAGGCTTAAGGATTTGTTTATTTCGGACAACAACTAATAGATGTTTTGGGTTTTCGGGTGTTTTTTCTTTTTGAATTTTTAGTTTGAGTTATATATCGATGTATTTTTTCTAAAATTATTTAAGCTTATTGTATATTTCTTTTAAGTATTGTTGTTTAAATTCTATTTTGACTTATTTTCAATAGATAATTATTCTCATAAGATTCTTATCTTTCTTGTTTTAAAATTTTTTCTTGTTTTTTAAATTTACTTTTCTTTCCCTTTTTTTTAATTCTTCTTTTTAGTATAGTAGTGTTTGTTTTTAACTTATTTTTCTAGCTTACGTGATAAATAACATTTTCGGTGACGTTCCCTCGATGACCCCTTGGGTTTGATCCTTTTTGTCCCACGTTGGGCAGCGACGTAGCGGTGTTCGGGTGTGGGTGACTCGGGACCCTTGGTGGCACTGAGTTCCTTCAAAGGCTCCTGCGGACGGACACTACAGAAGAGTCGGCGATAGTTCTTAGACCGGTTAAACTGAACCTCTTTCGCACTTGTTCACTGGACGCACTTGATGTTGTGGCTTCTTTTTTAAAGGCACTTTTACACTGTGCGATTTTTTGTCACTTCTACTTATTTTTTGTAGTTGTTGATTAGTCAGTGTTCACTGTGGCTATATTTTAGGCACTGCGACGCGAACTTGTAGCTGCTTTAGGTACTTTAACGTTACGCGTGATCCTTTTGACGAAGGCTCTGTTTACCGGTCCCTGCTCGGGCGCCAATTAAAAGATATTTTTAATTTTCTTTTAATTTTGGAACTAACTGGACTGAGTTTTACAATTAATAATTAAACCTATTCTCTGCCGACGTCGCTGATGTCGTCGAAGCCGTCGCTGCCGCTGTAGCTTTGCCGCTGCCGTTGTGGCTGCGCCGTTGTCGCTGATGGTGTCCGATGTCGTTGGCGTTCCCACGACTTGGCCGGTGCAGACATTCTGCTGATGCAGCGCACGTGGCGGATGCACTGCCGTCGTAGCTGGAGTCAATGTGCCTGTTCTTGCTGAGCTGTTGTTTGTTGTGCAATTTCTTGGTTCATGTTGGGCTGCATTGGGCTTGTTGTTGTTATTGGGACTTCGCTGGCATTTGGGTTCTTGTGTGTTCTTATCATATTTGGTCTTAACTCACATAAGCTGTTTGAATCTTATCTCTTCAAAAGAGTGTTTTCAATCAGGTGTAACAGTTCGGCTTCACACGCACTATCAATGCTGGAGTCCCCCAAAGTAGTGTGCTGGGCCCCGTGCTTTACAACCTATACACAGCAGATATGCCTACAAACTATCATCTCACAACCTCTACGTTTGCTGACGATACCGCAATACTCAGCCGATCCAGATGCCCAGCAAAGGCAACAGAAAAACTTGCCTGTCATCTTAAAACAGTGGAAAGATGGTTTGCGGACTGGCGTATTAAGATAAACGAGACCAAAAGCAGACATGTAACATTCACACTGAATAGACAAACCTGCTCACCCTGTACCCTAATCAATACATTCATTCCACAATCAGACCTAGTAACATATCTTAGCGTTCACCTAGATAGACGCCTCACCTGGCGGCGACATAAAGAATCTAAAAGGACTCACATGAAGCTCAAAGCAGCCAATCTTCACTGGCTTATTAATTGCAACTCTCCCCTTTGTCTGGAATACAAAGTACTCCTTTAAAATACCGTGCTGAAACCCATCTGGACATACGGCTGTGAACTAACGCTTCAAAAACCAATATTGAAATCATACAGCGAGCTCAGTCAACGATTTTGCGAACTATCACTGGGGCACCATGGTACCTACGCAGCGAAAGCATCCATAGAGACCTCCACATAAATCTCGTCAACGAGGAAACCCAGATGAGAAAGAGTAAACATCAAGCAAAGCTAATCTTTTTCAACATTGTATACAAGTTTGTTATATCAACCTTGTGTATAAACATTATGCGTAAGTTGTCGTTCGCTTTCGGGTTTCGCAACATCGCCTCTCTAGCAACATGCGAAGAGGCAGATCGCAAACGGAGAGAGAGAGTCAGTTGAAGGCTTACGCTACTAACGTCAAGTGTGATTAAATCAAAGAAAGAACCCGAGTTGTGCGATTGCGTTTTACTCAAGTGGGGGGATATATATCATATCCCTACAATATCAGAAGTGGGACGATCACGACCAAATTAAAATAAACAAAAAGACAAACATTTGCAAATGGATATAAACTGTGCATCGACGGCGCAATTAAAAGGGTGGTTGAGCGTGTTAAAGGAGCCAACCATAGGAACAAAGAGAGAATTGATTTTGCGTTTAAATAAATTAACAAACGAGAAACGAGATCAATTGATTTTATTTTCAAAAGACGATTGCGAAAATTTCAACGAAGGCAACGGTAATAGTGTCCAAAAAGGCAAAATGAATAACGGACAAGACGAAGAACTCAAAGACAACGAGAGTGACAGCAAAGCTGGAGAGAGCAACGAAGACGGTGATGAGAACAGTACCGAGCGCAACAACAAAAGTAACGGCGAAAATAGCCGCAGAAGCGGCGTGCGCAACAACAACGGCGGCAACGGGAATAGCGACGAAAATGAAATGAGCAACAGCGAAGACGACGACAAGGATGGCGACAAAGACGGTGGCGAGCGGGACAACCAAGACGGCGACAGAGAAGGGTGAGGCATTGCAGTCGGCAATAGAAACGACGAAGCTGAGAGGAATGATGAAATTACCAGCGCTGGCATCAAAGTTGCCAAGGGTGGCAATAAAAAATGCAGCGAGGGAAAACGACAACAACCGATGTATTAAACGAATTTTCGGGAGATACATGTGCACGCAAATGGATCACACAAGCCAAGAATATAGCCAGCATTTATGGAGTAAATGAACCGTTTATATAGATGTTGATTGTCAGTAAAATAAAAGGCAAAGCATGCATGTGGTTGCATGCAGATCCGGCGCGTGTATTGCTACCAACAAAGCAGTTGGTGGCTGAGCTGATATCGATGTTTGGTGAGAAGAAGTAAAAATTACAAGCACGGCGAAAATTTGAGGACCGTAAATGGACGGCGGGCGAAAACTTTGCTACTTATGCAGACGATAAGGTGATGCTTGCATATGGCATAAATATGGACGAGGAAGAATTGTTGGGGCTCCTCATTGAAGGCATTCCAAATCAAATGCTACGTAATCAAGCTCGTATTCAATGCTTTGCAGATGTTCGGCACATAAAGCGAGCATTTGCGGAAGTGAAGCTACCGAAAGTATATGAAGCAGATAAGAAGGCGGCGTCGGTGGAAAAGAATAGCATCACACTCTCGCCCTGTTTCAATTGCAACTCGAAGGGACACTGGGCCAAGGAGTGCAAGAAGCCAAAGCGCGAAAAAGGATCGTGTTATGCCTGTGGTGAGATGGGGCACTTTGTAGCAATGTGCCCGAAAAGCAAAAATAATGAGGGCAACAATTGCGTAAGATATTTTGAAATTAATTTTATGAACAATTCTAAGACAAAATTTATTACAGCATGCCTCATAGACACGGGAAGCCCAATTTCGTTCATTAAAATTAGTAAAGTACCAAAAGATGTTATTGAATTACCAGTTTTAAGTTCATTTTATGGATTAAAAATTAGTTCCTTAAAAACATATGGAAGAATATTGTGTTACGTTATAAAAAATTTGGATTAAATACAGTTCAATTTAATAATTGTGGCAAACGAGTCTATGAGTTATGATGTCGTTTTGGGAAGAGATTTTATGGAAGCATGCAATTTAAATTTGAATTTGGACACCTTGAAAATGGTTACAGTGGATAAAATTGAAAGTCGAAATAATAATAAAGCCGATAATATGTTAGAAGAAGAAAATATGTACAATAATAAAAAACAAGTAAAGAAACCTACAGTCGAGCGCGCCCGACAGTAAGATACCATTCGCCCAGTTTCGAAACAAATTATCACTCATTTAATTCCATCAAAAAACTCTGCACAAGTTTATCCTCCGCCTATTGTTTAGATTAGATTTATCTCTGAATAGCGCCATCTACATGTGAAAACGGCATAGCTTTACACACGCTACGGCTGAAACGAAGCATCGTGACGATGACGTCACGACGCGGAGCACAGGCGCAAGCAGTGGAAGTACGGAAAACATGGATAACTTCTGTGTTTATCGTTCGATTGGATTGTTATTTGGGGAATAGATTTATATTGCAATTATTTATGTTCATACCAAAGCAGAAAGCTGTAATTTTAATACTTCTCCTGATAATCGAAAATGATCGATTTGCGTGGGCGGTGGCCGTGGCACCTCAAATTTCAAATAAATCTCATCTGAGCATGAGTTATAGGAACCATCATGCCAAATTTGGTGTCTGTAACTGTAATACTTTCATTAATATTCATAAATTATCGATTTGCGTGGGCGGTGGCCGTGGCACCTCAAATTTCAAATAAATCTCATCTGCGCATGATTTATAGGAACCAGCATGCCAAATTTGGTGTCTGTAACTATAATACTTTCATTAATATTCGTACATTATCGATTTGCGTGGGCGGTGGGCGTGGCAGCCCAAATTTGAAATAAATTTGATCTGCGTATGGTATACAGGAACCATCGTGTCAAATTTGGTGTCTCCAGCTTTTGTAATAGCTGAGATCTCGACGTTCATACAGACAGACGAACAGACGGACATGGCTCAATCGACTCGGCTGTTGATCCTGAGCCAGAATATATATACTTTATGGGGTCGGCCATGTCCCCTTCTGCCTGTTACATACTTTTGCACAAACTTAGTATACCATTTTTGACCATTTTCAATGGTCGAGTGGTAAAAAACAGGAGATCTAAGGTTATGTGTTGAAGCCAATTAAAAATGCACCGGCGGTTTTTCAGAGATTTATTAATAGAATTTTCGAGGAATGATAAGGCAGGATAAAGTTATTATATATATGGATGATATAATGATGGCTAGCAAGGAAATAAAGGGACATATGCAAGTACTTAGAGAAGTTTTTGACAGATTAACGAGGAACAAATTAGAGCTAAGAATGGACAAATATAAGTTTCTGCAATCGATACAATATTTATGATTTTTAATAACAAATAAGAGAATACAGGCTAATGACAAGGGATTAGAAGCAATTAGGGATTTTCCAGTACCAGATAAGGTGCATGGTGTTAGAAGCTTTTTGAAATTGTGTGCATATTTCAGAAGATTCATTAAGGGTTTTTCAACTATTGCAAAACCTTTATATTTATTTTAGAAAGATTTATTGAAGAAAGATAAAGAATTTAGGTTTGAGGAAAAGGAGTTAGAATGTTTTGAGACACTTAAGAAAAAGTTAGTGGAAGCTCCAGTGTTAGGTTTATATTATTATAAAGATGAAATAGAGTTACATACAGATGCAAGTGCACAAGGTTTTGGTGCAGTGTTATTGCAAAGGAAAGAGGATAAGAAATGGCACCCTATATTTTATTACTCGAAAGCCACGACGAAGGATGAGGCCAAATATCATAGTTTCGAACTGGAAACATTAGCCATCCTGTATGCAGTTAGAAGATTTAGAATTTATGTACAGGGAAAGAGATTTAAAATTGTTACGGACTGCAACGCATTAAAGTTACCGTTAAATAGAGTGGAATTAAACCCTCGAATTGCGAGATGGGCATTAGAATTATTAGAGTACGATTTTGAGGTAGTTCATAAAGCAGGAAAGCATATACAGCATGTAGATGCATTAAGCAGAAATACGAACATATTAGTGATAGAAACTAATGGTTTTAAAAGTACTTTAATTATTTGTCAAATGAGAGATGACAAGTTAAAAGATATTAGGAAAAAGTTAGAGAAAACAGAAGATACAATTTTTGAAATGAGAAATGGTGTACTTTATAGAAAGGCAAATGATGGAAGATTGTTGTTTTGTGTGCCAGAAGAAATGGAAGAGAAAATTTTATACAAATATCACAATGAATTAGGGCACTTAGGGAGAGATAAGGTTATTGATGCTATTGTTAAGACTTATTGGTTTTCGAATATGAAAGAAAAAGTTGTTAGGCATATAGGAAATTGTTTGAGATGTGTGGCGTTTTCACCAAAGTCTGGAAAAGAAGAGGGGATGCTGCATAGCATTCCAAAGGGGAACGTGCCGTTTGAGATAATACACATCGATCATTATGGACCGGTAGATAACGGTAGGGTAAAGAAACATCTGTTTGTAATAATGGACGGATTCACTAAATATGTTAGGTTATATGCAACAAAGACAACGAATTGAGCAAAAGGGAAAAGTTATTGATGATTTAAGACAAAAATTAGAAGAGTTAGATAACTTTAGTGAAATTAGAGACTTGAAAGAAATTAAAAGAAAGGAGCGGAATCGCAATTAAAAGCACAGAGTGATAATGAAAAAAGATATAATAATAAGAAGGAAACAAGCACGCAGTATAAAGTGGGAGATTACATTTTGGTTAAGAATTTCGATAGTACAGGAGGAGTCGCTAGAAAGCTAATACCTAAACATAAGGGTCCATATGTAATAGAGAAGGTATTAAAAAATGATAGGTTTTTGATTAAAGATGTTGAAGGTTTTCAATTGGCACGTAATCCATATCAAGGTGTCTGGAGTAGTCAAAATATTAAACATTGGATAGGGAGTAGAAAATGAATTTGTATAATTAAGTATATGAAAATTGTAAAAAAAATTAACTAAATATCGGCTAAAGACCATATAATAGCTATAAGTTGAAAATTTCGACAAGATCAGGGGATCTTAAATGTCAGGATGGCCAAATTGTAGTAGGCTAGGGTATTTAGATAGTATGCATACACATTGTATATAAGTTTGTTATATCAACATTGTATACAAGTTTGTTATATCAACATTGTGTATAAACATTATGCGTAAGTTGTCGTTCGCTTTCGGGTTTCGCAACATCGCCTCTCTAGCAACATGCGAAGAGGCAGATCGCAAACGGAGAGAGAGTCAGTCGAAGGCTTACGCTACTAACGTCAAGTGCGAATAAATCAAAAAAAGAACCCGAGTTGTGAGTTTGCGTTTTACTCAAGTGGGGGGATATATATCATACCCCTACAAAGATTTGAATAATTATTGTTAGTCTCACAATAAGAGAAGATCCAATAAATAACGCAATAAGTTTGGAAAATATTAAGGAAAGTATTTAAGTTACAGCTATTTGCTTTCGAACATGTAAAGACGCTAATAATATGCATACAACTCCCAAATTACATCGGACAATGAACACAGAAGTTATTAATGAAAACGTTTTTCTTAGTTCCGTTGCCTGCGACATTGCAGCATATCGTCATGCATCGTTTTAGCCTTTGTGTATTTGTCTGAATGTGTGTGCGAGAGCGAGTTAGTACTAGTTAGTGGAAGGACGAAGTTGGTCGTATGGTATCTTACGCCGGCGCGTTCGACTGTAGCTCTTCTTACTTCTTATTTAAGATTAGACGGGCCGAATTGAGCGTTTGGCCATAGGTGAACAGCTCGTTGTAGATAATTCCTTGCCAATCCGACCAAACACAGAGCATAACCTTCCTGGCCGTCAATCCGGTCTTGGCCAACGTCTGGGCCGAAATGAAAAGGACGAAAATGAAAAAATGAGCGGTGGGCAGTCCAAAAAGATACAAGTCAATTTAGACAAAAGTCAACGCCAGGCTTTCGAAAAACTTAAAGAGATTTTTACATCTGAAAATGTTATGTTACTATACCCAGATTACAAGAAGGATTTTGATTTAACAAGAGATGCTTTTTCCTTTGGTTAAGGAGCAGTCCTATCTCAGGGCGGAAAACCTATAACCATGATATCAAGGACTCTAAAAGATTGGGAATTAAATTAAAAAAAACTTGATCTGCGTATGGTATACAGGAACCATCATGTCACATTTGATGTTTTTAGCTTTTGTAATAGCTGAGATCTCGACGTTCATACAGACAGACGGACAGACTGTCAGACGGACATAACTCAATCGACTCTGCTGTTGATCCTGAGCCAGAATATATATACTTAATGGGGTCAGCCATGTCTCTTTCTGCGTCTTACATACTTTTGCACAAACTAAGTATACCATTTTTGACCATTTTCAATGGTCGAATGGTATAAAAATAATTGGAGTAGTTGTTCAGACCATTAAATTTAAACAAGTAAGAAAGCTACATTCGAGTGTGCTCGACTGTAATATACCCGCTACCCAGCTGCTCGTACATCAAAATTATTTGCGGAACAATAAAAAACGGCAACAATCATATTTTGACCGTAAAAGGCCATGGACTTACAATATTTGGGCATAGTCAAAATCTAAAATAAAAAACAAAATGTTTGCACACATTTAATTTTTGATGCGGGTGGGACTCGAACCCGTAACCCATTTCACCACCGTACACGCACGCACTATTCGGCACAATGCTGCCGACAGCGCTGCTTACAGCTATAGAAAACGTTAAGCTGAATAACTTCTGTGTTTATTATCAGAGATCATTTGGCTAGCTACAGTTATCATCATATAAACAAAAAATGAACAAAATGGCATCAAAATTACGCTTGTAATCAGGTTTTTTCGATTTACGGGGGCAGAAGGGGCGTGGCCAAAATCCAAAATAAACTTGATCAGCATGCAATAATAACACATATTGTCACCAAATTTGGTAGTCCTAGCTCTTATTATAGCTGAGATCTAGGTTTTCACACGGACAGACAGACGGACATGGCTATATCGACTCGGCTGTTGATCCTGAGCCAGAATATATATACTTTATGGAGTCGGAGGTGTCTCCTTCTGCCTGTTACATACATTTTCGGTTTGAGCAAAATTATAATACCTTTCGACTCTATAAGTAGCGGGTATAAAAAGTAAGATATTGAGGGACCTGTATTTTCTAATAATGTTAATAATAGATATCCTGCAATTATATTAGCAGTTAATCGAACAGCTAATGTTCCTGGTCGAATTACATTTCTAATAGTTTCAATACACACTATGAAGGGTATAAGAACTGCAGGTGTTCTTTGGGGAACTAAATGGGCGAATATATGTAAAGTATGATTAATTCAACCATAACATATAATTGATAATCATAAGGGAAAAGCTAAGGAAAGTGTTATAGTTAAATGTCTTGTTCATATGAAAATATATGGGAATAAACCTTTGAAATTATTAAAAAGATTTAATGAAAATAAAGAAATAACAAGTAAAGAAAGCTACAGTCGAGCGCGCCCGACAGTAAGATACCATTCGCCCAGTTTCGAAACAAATTATCACTCATTTAATTCCATCAAAAAAACGCTGCACAAGTTTATCCGCCACCTATTGTTTAAATTAGATCTATTTTTGAATAGCGCTGTCTACATGTGAAAACATCATAGCAATCAGCTGTACACACGCTACGGCTGAAACAAAGCATCGTCACAATGACGTCACGACGCGAGCACAGGCGCAAGCAGTGGAAGAACGGAAAACGGAAACATGGATACCTTCTGTGTTTAGCGTCCAATTGGATTGTAATTTAGGGAAATAGATTTAGTATAGGGGAATCGATTTATATTGCAATTATTTATGTTCATACAAAAGCAGAAAGCTGTAACTTCAATACTTCTCCTGATAATCGAAAATTATCGATTTGCATAGGCGGTGGGCGTGTCATCAAAAATTGAAAATAAACTCGATCTACCCATGGTATACAGGAACCTTCATGTGAAATATGGTGTCTCTAGCTTTTGTAATAGCTGAGATCTCGACGTTCAAACGGACAGACAGACGGACACGTCTTAATCGACTCTGCTGTTGATCCTGAGCCAGAATATATATACTTTATGGGGTCTGCCATGTCTCCTTCTGCCTGTTACATACTTTTGCACAAACTTAGTATACCATTTTTGACCATTTTCAATGGTTGAATGGTATAATGATAAATTTATTTTCTGTATTGACCCTTCTTCAATTTTTGGACTTTTATTAAATTGAATAAGTACATTTTTTTTTTTAATAATTTCTTCAATTTACTACTTAATGCCTTCGCGTTAGAATATTTTCTGAAATTCAATTTTATTAACATTACATAAAGAATTTAAAACTTTATTAGGTCCAACAAGTCATAATGGATCTTCATTTATTTTTATTCCATTCCATCATTGAAAATGGTCAAAAATGGTATACTTAGTTTGTGTAAATGTATGTAACAGGCAGAAGGAGACATGGCAGACCCCATAAAGTATATATATTCTGGCTCAGGATCAACAGCAGAGTCGATTAAGACGAGTCCGTCTGTCTGTCCGTTTGAACGTCGAGATCTCAGCTATTACAAAAGCTAGAGACACCATATTTCACATGAAGGTTCCTGTATACCATGGGTAGATCGAGTTTATTTTCAATTTTTGATGACACGCCCACCGCCTATGCAAATCGATAATTTTCGATTATCAGGAAAAGTATTGAAGTTACAGCTTTCTGCTTTGATATGAACATAGATAATAACAATATAAATTTATTCCCAAAATAACAATCCGATCAAACAATAAAGAAAGAAGATATTCATCCAAACGTTTTCCATAGTTACACTGCATGCGCCTTTGCAGCATATCGTGACGTCATCGCCACGATGCTTTGCTTACGCCGTAGCGTGTGTCCAGCTGATTGCTATATTTTAACATGTAGATGGGCGCGCTCGACTGTAGCTTTCTTTACTTGTTTCTATTACTTTTATTTTATTTTGTGCAATTAATTATTTTTCTTACATGCCGACTTCTCCTAAATCTAATGAATTAAAAAATTTAAATTTAAATTCAATTAATTGAAAACAAGTAAAGAAAGCTACAGTCGAGCGCGCCCGACAGTAAGATACCATTCGCCCAGTTTCGAAACAAATTATCACTCATTTAATTCCATCAAAAAAACGCTGCACAAGTTTATCCGCCACCTATTGTTTAAATTAGATCTATTTTTGAATAGCGCCATCTACATGTGAAAACTGCGTAGCTTTACACACGCTATGGCTGAAACGAAGCATCGTGACGATGACGTCACGACGCGCAGCACAGGCACAAGCAGTGGAAGTACGAAAAACATGGATAACTTCTATGTTTATCGTTCGATTGGAGTGTAATTTGGGAATTAGATTTATATTGCAATTATTTATGTTCATACCAGAGCAGAAAGCTGTAACTTTAATACTTCTCCTGATAATCGAAAATGATCGATTTGCGTGGCCGTGGCCGTGGCACCTCAAATTTCAAATAAATCTCATCTGCGCATGATTTATAGGAACCATCATGCCAAATTTGGTGTCCGTAACTGTAATACTCTCCTTAATATTCAAAAATTATCGATTTGCGTGGGCGGTGGGCGTGGCACCCCAAATTTGGAAAAACGCATTCCGCGCATTGTTTACAGGAACCATCATGCCAAATTTGGTGTCTGTAACTGTAATACTTTCCTTAATATTCGTAAATTATCGATTTGCGTGGGCGGTGGGCGTGGCAGCCCAAATTTGAAATAAACTTGATCTGCGTATGGTATACAGGAACCATCATGTCAAATTTGGTGTCTCTAGCTTTTGTAATAGCTGAGATCTCGACGTTCATATAGACAGACGGACAAACGGACATGGCTCAATCGACTCTGCTGTTGATCCTGAGCCAGAATATATATACTTTATGGGGTCTGCCATGTCTCCTTCTGCCTGTTACATACTTTTGCACAAACTTAGTATACCATTTTTGACCATTTTCAATGGTTGAATGGTATAATGATAAATTTATTTTCTGTATTGACCCTTCTTCAATTTTTGGACTTTTATTAAATTGAATAAGTACATTTTTTTTTTTAATAATTTCTTCAATTTACTACTTAATGCCTTCGCGTTAGAATATTTTCTGAAATTCAATTTTATTAACATTACATAAAGAATTTAAAACTTTATTAGGTCCAACAAGTCATAATGGATCTTCATTTATTTTTATTCCATTCCATCATTGAAAATGGTCAAAAATGGTATACTTAGTTTGTGTAAATGTATGTAACAGGCAGAAGGAGACATGGCAGACCCCATAAAGTATATATATTCTGGCTCAGGATCAACAGCAGAGTCGATTAAGACGAGTCCGTCTGTCTGTCCGTTTGAACGTCGAGATCTCAGCTATTACAAAAGCTAGAGACACCATATTTCACATGAAGGTTCCTGTATACCATGGGTAGATCGAGTTTATTTTCAATTTTTGATGACACGCCCACCGCCTATGCAAATCGATAATTTTCGATTATCAGGAGAAGTATTGAAGTTACAGCTTTCTGCTTTTGTATGAACATAAATAATTGCAATATAAATCGATTCCCCTATACTAAATCTATTTCCCTAAATTACAATCCAATTGGACGCTAAACACAGAAGTTATCCATGTTTCCGTTTTCCGTTCTTCCACTGCTTGCGCCTGTGCTCGCGTCGTGACGTCATTGTGACGATGCTTCGTTTCAGCCGTAGCGTGTGCAAAGCTGACTGCTACGACATTTTTATATGTAGATAGCGCTATTTAAAGATACATAGATCTGATTTTAACAATAGGTGGGAAATAAACTTGTGCAGTGTTTTTTGATGAAAATAAAAGTGTGATAATTTCTTTAATAACTGGGGGAATGGTATCTTACTGTCGGGAGTTCTTGACTGTAGATTTCCTTACTCGTTTATTTTGAAATAGGGGCGAGCGTAGTTAATTTTGTTGGGTTGTGAGAATAGGGTAATGACAATTGGGAGATGATCGCTTCCATGAAGATCATCGATTATTTTTCAAGTGTCGTATGGGGTGAGTTGGGAGGAGCAGAGGGATAGGTTTATGTGTATGAGTGTTTTGTGCGTAAAGAAGTGGGTAGGGGAGCCGTCGTTAACGATGTTGAGGTTCGTGTTTTGGAAAAATTTCGATAGAATTCTGCCTCGATTGTTGTCTTGAGATCTCCAGCTTTGGTGCCAGCTGTTGAAGTCACCTAGAATAATTTGATTGGTGTTATGTCTCTCAAAATTGTTGTGTAGATATTTAAGTGTGAAGGTCTTATTGCGGGGTATGTATGTTGCAAGTATTTTAATCTTTGTTTTTGATATTCTTTCTATTTTTATGGTTTTGAATTGACTATTTTGGGTTTTTTGACTATATTGGACAGATGTGTGTACTAGTATTGCAACGCCCCAAATCTGTTGTAGGCTGTGTTGTCGCATAATTGATAGTTTATTGGTGGGTTTTAACGAAAAAGTTTTAAAGTATTAGTTTTTTATTATACCATTCGACCATTGAAAATGGTCAAAAATGGTCAAATATACTAAGTTTGTGCAAAAGTATGTAACAGGCAGAAGGAGACATGGCAGACCCCACAGAGTATATATATTCTGGTTCAGGATCAACAGCCGAGTCGATTGAGCTATGTCCGTCTGTCCGTCTGTTCGTCTGTCTGTATGAACGTCGAGATCTCAGCTATTACAAAAGCTAGAGACACCAAATTTGACATGATGGTTCCTGTATACAATACGCAGATCAAGTTTATTTCAAATTTGGGCTGCCACGCCCACCGCCCACGCAAATCGATAATTTACGAATATTAAGGAAAGTATTACAGTTACAGACACCAAATTTGGCATGATGGTTCCTGTAAACAATGCGCGGAATGCGTTTTTCCAAATTTGGGGTGCCACGCCCACCGCCCACGCAAATCGATAATTTTTGAATATTAAGGAGAGTATTACAGTTACGGACACCAAATTTGGCATGATGGTTCCTATAAATCATGCGCAGATGAGATTTATTTGAAATTTGAGGTGCCACGGCCACCGCCCACGCAAATCGATCATTTTCGATTATCAGGAGAAGTATTGAAATTACAGCTTTCTGCTATGAACATAAATAATTGCAATATAAATATATTCCCCAAATTACAATGCAATCAGACCATAAACACAGAAGTTATCCATGTTTCCGTGTTCCGTACTTCCACTGCTTGCGCCTGTTCTGCGCGTCGTGACGTCATCGTCACGATGCTTTGTTTCAGCCATAGCGTGTGTAAAGCTATGCCGTTTTCACATGTAGATGGCGCTATTCAGAGATAAATCTAATCCAAACAATATGTGGAGGATAAATTTGTGCAGAGTTTTTTGATGGAATTAAATATGTGATAATTTGTTTCGAATCTGGGCGAATGGTATCTTACTGTCGGGCGCGCTCGACTGTAGCTTTCTTTACTTGTTTTTATTTGTTTTTAATGCCCGCTGCTCATAGAGTAGAAGGGTATTATAACTTTGTTCAAACCGAAAATGTATGTAACAGGCAGAAGGAGACATCTTCGACCCCACAAAGTATATATATTCTTGCTCAGGATCAACAGCCGAGTCGATATAGCCATGTCCGTCTGTCCGTCCGTCTGTCTGTCTATCCGTATGATCACCTAGATCTTAGCTATTATAAGAGCTAGGAATACCAAATTTGGTGATAATATGTGTAATTATTGCACGCTGATCAAGTTTATTTTGGATTTTGGCCACGCCCCCTTCCGCCCCCGTAAATCGAAAAAACATTGATTACAAGCGCAATTTTAATGCCATATTGTTTATTTTCAGTTTATATGATAAATATAGCTAACCAGATGGTCTCTGAATTACAATTACATTATAAACTTGATCATCACCAATTAATACACCAGGATGTCCTAATTCGGCTCGAATTGAAATTCTTAGAGAAGTTCCTACTATTCCTGCTCATGCTCCAAAAATAAAATATAAAGTTCCAATATCTTTATGATTAGTAGATAATAATCATTGTCGCGACTAGATTAAGTGGCTGATAATAGGCGATTGTAAATTTATTTATAGGAAATATTCTTCTTAATCATAAGCGGCTTTATAGTCAATGATGACGTCAAACTAAACTAAATAAAATAAACTATAGAAAAGAATAATAGTCCAAAAATTTAAAAAAATTTTAAAATTAAATAAAAGTTTATATTAATTTTATTGAATTGAGAATTTGAAATTCATTTATTTTCATAATAATTCAATATGAAAGCCGAAAAACAAATTTGCAAATAATAAAGTTATGTAATTTAGGTTGTTATTATTAAAATAAATAATTGAAAGTATTGTCTAGTAAAAGTTAATTGTTCAATTGCAATTCATTTACGTAAAAAACCTAAAAATGTGGGTAATCCCCATAAAGATAAAAAATGTATAAAGTAAAGTTTTCAACTTTTCTGTTTGTAAATCAAAAAAATAATTGGTATAAATGAAATATATGAAAATGAAAAAATTAAATATAACAAGTGAGAACGGCTACAGTCAAGTGTTGACTGTATAAGACCATGGATTTTTCAAAGTTATGAAAAATCAAATTAAGAAAACTGTTAATGGTAAACGTGTTTTTCAAAGAAAAATAATAAACAACACATATTATTTTCAATTAGATGCCAAGCAGTTGGAAAAAAACATTGCTTGGAAAAAACACTGCTTGCTTGCTTGCAGTGGGCGCAGTGAAAATCTATATGAATCGTTGAATAACTTTTATGTTCATTATCCGATCGGAACCAAATTTTCAGCGATCGTTGGTGATAGTTATCATTCACACCAAAACTGAATACTCTAGCTTTATTATTGCGCCTGCTATACGGTTTATCGATTTGCGGGGGCGAAAGTAGGCGTGTCCTAAATTTTAATATAAATGTTACAGCGTATGATACACAAAAGTGTTTTCACCAAATTTGGTGGCTCTAGCTTTTTTAGTTTTTGAGATATAGGCGCTTGCAATACGGTTTTTCGAAGTGCGGGGGCGGAAGTAGGCGTCGCCCAAATTTTAATAAAAATTTTACAGCGTATGATTCACATAAGTGTTTTCACCAAATTTGGTGGCTCTAGCTTTTTTAGTTTCTGAGATATAGGCGTTCATACAGACGGACAGACAGACATGGCTTAATCGACTCGGCTCGTGATCCTGATCAAGAATATATATACTTTATGGGGTCGCAGATGCCTCCTTCTACCTGTTACGGACATTTCGACAAACACAATAGACCATGCATTTTTTTTAAGTCCATGGTCTAACAAGAAAAAAATCTACCTTCGACACGTCGAAGGTTTTATACCATTCCAGTTACTCCACATACTAAATCGACCGATAGGTCCTATGGCAACTTAGCGATATATCGGTCCGATTTTAATAAAACTTGCATAGCATTTAATGGACATAATTAGACATGTATCATAAAAGTTTATTTATTTATTTATTTAATTTAATTTAAAGTCAACTAATAGCAGTCGACGTATGAGTTACAGAGAAATAGATAAACAAGTAAGAAAGCTACATTCGGGAGTGCTCGACTGTAATATACCCGCTACCCAGCTGCTCGTACATCACTTATTTGCGGAACAAAAAAAAAACGGCTACAATCATATTTTGACCGTAAAAGGCTATGGACTTACAATATTTATGCAAAGTAAAAATCTAAAATAAAAAAAAAAACATTTTTGCACACATTTAATTTTTGATGCGGGTGGGACTCGAACCCGTAAATACATAATAGTACTGTTCGTTTTGCAGTCAACAACTTAACCCATTTCACCACCGTACACGCACACACGATTCGGCACAATGCTGCAAGCAGCGCTGCCGGCTATGGAAGCTATGGAAAACGTTAAGATGAATAACTTCTGCGTTTATTATCCGTATAGCAAGCGCAGTAATAAAGCTAGAGTATTCAGTTTTGGTGTGAATGATAACTATCACCAACGATCGCTGAAAATTTGGTTCCGATCGGATAATGAATATAAAAGTTATTCAACGTTTCATATAGATTTGCAATGCGCCCACTGCAAGCAAGCAAGCAGTGTTTTTCCCAAGCAATGTTTTTTTTCCAACTGCTTGGACTGCTTGGCGTCTAACTGAAAACTATATGTTTTGTTTATTATTTTTCTTTAAAAAACGCGTTTAATCTTTTTAATCTTTAGAAATCCATAGTCTTATACAGTCAACACTTGACTGTAGCCGTTCTTACTTGATTTTTGTATAAGTGTAATTATACCATTCGACCATTGAAAATGGTCAAAAATGGTATACTAAGTTTGTGCAAAAGTATGTAACAGGCAGAAGGAGACATGGCAGACCCCATCAAATATTTTTATTCTGGCTCAGGATCA
Organism: Zaprionus ghesquierei; assembly: GCA_018904095.1. Classification (NCBI taxonomy): domain Eukaryota; kingdom Metazoa; phylum Arthropoda; class Insecta; order Diptera; family Drosophilidae; genus Zaprionus; species Zaprionus ghesquierei. The sequence goes on from JAEIGP010000710.1 coordinate 127,200, forward strand.
ACAGCTGAGTCGATTGAGCCATGTTTGTCCGTCCGTCTGTCCGTCCGTCTGTTGCAACGCAAACTAGTCTCTCAGTTTTAGAGTTATCTTGATGAAATGCATACTAAGCATGCTTATCATTGCTGCAGGCTGTGAATAAGTCGAAACAAGCCGGATCGGACCGATGTATCGTATAGCTGCCATAGAACCTATCGGCCGATGTATGCTATTTTTCAAGACATCGCCAATAAACTTTCGCAGTCTATGCCTTAGTATGTCCATTCAAAGCTGTTCAAATTTTATCAAAATCGGACGGATATGTCGTATAGCTGCCATTGAACCTATGGGCCGATTATTGTAATTTTTATACCCGCTACTCATAGAGTAGAAGGGTATTATAACTTTTTTCAAACCGAAAATGTATGTAAAAGGCAGAAGGAGACATCTCCGGCCCCATAAAGTATACATATTCTGGCTCAGGATCAACAGCCGAGTCGATGTAGCCTCGTCCGTCTGTCTGTCCGTGGGAAAACCTAGATCTCAGCCATTATAAGAACAAGGACTACCAAATTTGGTGATAATATGCGTCATTATTTCACGCTGATCAAATTTATTTTGGATTTTGGCCACGCCCCTTCCGTCCCCGTAAATCGAAAAAAAAATTGATTACAATCGCAATTTTGATGCCATATTGTTCATTTTCGGTTTATATGATAACTATAGCTAGCCAGATAATAACAATCGATAACAGATGATAACAGATTGGTAACAATCGGATAATAAACACAGAAGTTATTCAGCTTAACGTTTTCCGTAGCTGTAAGCAGCGCTGCTTGCAGCATTGTGCCGAATAGTCTGTGCGTGTAATGTAATGGGTTAATGGTGAAATGGGTTAAGTTATGGATTGCAAAACGAACAGTACTATTATGCATTTACGGGTTCGAGTCCCGCCCGCATCAAAAATTAAATGTGTGCAAAAATGTTTTTTTTTTTATTTTAGATTTTGGCTTTGCATAAATATTGTAAGTCCATGGCTTTTTACGGTGAAAATATGATTGTAGCCGTTCTTTATTGCTCCACAAATAATTTTGATGTACGAGCAGCTGTGGAGCGGGTATATTACAGTCGAACCTTCTTGACTGTAGCTTTCTTACTTGTTCAACATATCGCTGTTTTAGTTTTTGGTGATTTTAATCTACCAGAAGTTGCATGGACCTTTCAATCAGATTTCTTGGTTCCCTCTAGCTTTAATAAATTTCTTATAGGACTTTCTGAACTTTCATTATTTCAAATTAATAATATTCCTAACCTAAATGGTAGAATGCTTGATCTTATCTTTTCATCTGATGTAATGTTGCAAGACACTATTTCTAGAAGTGATCCTTTAGTTTTACCTGAAGATCCTTACCATCCTACATTAGATTTGTCATTAAAATTGCCTACTCTTGTGCAAACTGCAAATTCTCTTTCCAAATTAAAATCTCGCTGCTTTCGCAAGACCAATTTCATTAAGCTTAACAATTTGATTTTAAATCATGATTGGTCTACTTTTTATTTGTGTTCAGATTTGGATATTTGTGTCTCATATTTATATAAATCTATCAATTCATTTTTCGATCAATGTGTTCCCAATGCTTACCCAGTAAAGTGTGATAGGCCACCTTGGTTTTCTCGTGAATTGATGGTTTTAAAAAATTTGAAATCCAGATATTTTAAAAAGTTTAAATCTACTGGAAGTCCTTTTGACTATTCTCGTTATATCGTTGTTAGAGCAAACTTTTTTTCTCTAAATACACGCTGCTATAATGATTACTTGAATCGTTGTCGTCTACAGTTTGCCCAGGATCCTAAGCAGTTTTATAACCTTGTTAATTTGAAACGTAAAACTAATAAATTCCAATCTAATCTTTTTTTGAAAATAACAAAGCAACTAATGATCAGGCTGCTGCCGATTTGTTTGCGGACTTTTTTCAATCTATTTACTCCACTGAAGCCTGTACTAAGCAATCGTACCCGTATTCCTTAAATAATTCTAACTCCTTTTTTTTGCCCTTCTATTAACGAAATCTCTTTACTAAGCTATCTTAAATCCTCTAAGCCTGTATTTTCTCCCGGTCCTGATGGTGTTTCAGCATGTATACTTACATTCTGTGCTGATACTATTTGTAAGCCTATATTTAAGTTGCTTGATTTGTCCGTAGCCACGAGTTACTTTCCGCCTATATGGAAGGATTCCTTCTCCATACCTCTTCACAAATGTGGCTCTAACCAAGATGTGAAGAATTATAGGTGTATCTCTAAATTATCCACTATTCCAAAAATTTTTGAAAAAATCTTGACTGCACAATTAACACATATGTGTAAGTCCGTTATTTCCCCTTATCAGCATGGATTTGTCAAATTTAGATCCACAACTACAAATCTTCTTAAGTTTTCCTCAATTATAACCAAAGGATTTCGGAGGAAAATGCAAACTGATGTGGTCTACACTGATTTCAGTAAAGGTGACAATATGTGTTATTATTGCACGCTGATCAAGTTTTTTTTGGATTTTGGCCACGCCCCCTTCCGCAATTTCGATGCCATATTGTTCATTTTCGGCTTACATGATAACTATAGCTAGCCAGATGATCTCTGAAAATTTGGTAAAGTTAAGTTCCCTGAGTAAGGAAGGGGAATCGACCTCAAATCTTATAAGTTTTATGATAAACAAGACACTTAACATAATACGACGGTTAGCTAAAGAAGGAAGGCTAATTTAAAGAAGCCGATTATGATAAGGTGGTAAATCTACTCCTGGAACCCAGTTGAAACTACGTAAAGCAAAAAGAAGAAACTGCTTTTGAACAGACTCAATTCTGTCTTGATAAATTTGGTACTGCGGGAACCACACACAAGAACCATATTCAAGAATTGGACGTACATGAGAAGTAAAAAGTAACTTGGTTGTAAAGGGATCATTAAATTCTTTGGCCCATCTTTTAATGAAACCAAGTACACGAAAAGCCTTGTTAACAATGTGTGTAACGTGTCGATCAAATTTCAATTTCTGATCAAAGAGAATACCTAGATCATTTACTTCAGATATTCTTAAAAGTTGAGTTAAATTAAAGGAGTAGTTCATGACGTGATGGTTTCCTCTGTAAAATGACATAACTTTACATTTAGAACAATTAAGATGTAGCAGGTTATGGCTACACCAGGCAAAAAACATGTCAAGATCTATTTGAAGAAAGTTTAATGTTTTGTCATTATACGTCAGACAAAGTTTAACGTCATCAGCGTACATAAGGATAGATGATTGTGTTAGTACAGAATTAATAAAAAGGTTAAAAAGAAGAGGGCCAAGATGACTACCCTGAGGAGCCCCAGATGTAACAAATATAAGCTTAGATTGGCAAGAGGTAAAAAGGACTCTTTGCGTTCTCTTAGTTAAATAATTAGATATCCACAAAATAAGTTTTTGAGGAAAACCAATGAGATCTAATTTATGAAGCAATAAGTTATGATTAACGGAGTCAAATGCTGTACTGAAATCTGTGTAGACCACATCAGTTTGCATTTTCCTCCGAAATCCTTTGGTTATAATTGAGGAAAACTAAAGAAGATTTGTAGTTGTGGATCTAAATTTGTCAAATCCATGCTGATAAGGGGAAATAGCGGACTTACACATATGTGTTAATTGTGCAGTTTAGATTTTTTCAAAAATTTTTGGAATAGCGGATAATTTAGAGATACACCTATAATTCTTCACATCTTGGTTAGAGCCACATTTGTGAAGAGGTATGGAGAAGGAATCCTTCCATATAGGCGGAAAGTAACTCGTGGCTACGGACAAATCAAGCAACTTAAATATAGGCTTACAAATGGTATCAGCACAGAATGTAAGTATACATGCTGGAACACCATCAGGACCGGGAGAAAATACAGGCTTAGAGGATTTAAGATAGCTTAGTAAAGAGATTTCGTTAATAGAAGGGCAAAAAAAAGGAGTTAGAATTATTTAAGGAATACGGGTATGATTGCATAGTATAGGCTTCAGTGGAGTAAGTAGATTGAAAAAAGTCCGCAAACAAATCGGCAGCAGCCTGATCATTAGTTGCTTTGTTATTTTTAAAAAAAGATTACATGGGAATTTATTAGTTTTACGTTTCAAATTAACAAGGTTATAAAACTGCTTAGGATCCTGGGCAAACTGTAGACGACAACGATTCAAGTAATCATTATAGCAGCGTGTATTTAGAGAAAAAAAGTTTGCTCTAACAGCGATATAACGAGAATAGTCAAAAGGAATTCCAGTAGATTTAAACTTTTTAAAATATCTGGATTTCAAATTTTTTAAAACCATCAATTCACGAGAAAACCAAGGTGGCCTATCACACTTTACTGGGTAAGCATTGGGAACACATTGATCAAAAAATGAATTGATAGATTTATAAAAATAGGAGATACAAATATCCAAATCTGAACACAAATAAAAAGTAGACCAATCATGATTTAAAATCAAATTGTTAAGCTTAATGAAATTGGTCTTGCGAAAGCAGCGAGATTTTAATTTGGAAAGAGAATTTGCAGTTTGCACAAGAGTAGGCAATTTTAATGACAAATCTAATGTAGGATGGTAAGGATCTTCAGGTAAAACTAAAGGATCACTTCTAGAAATAGTGTTTTGCAACATTACATCAGATGAAAGGATAAGATCAAGCATTCTACCATTTAGGTTAGGAATATTATTAATTTGAAATAATGAAAGTTCAGAAAGTCCTATAAGAAATTTATTAAAGCTAGAGGGAACCAAGAAATCTGATTGAAAGGTCCATGCAACTTCTGGTAGATTAAAATCACCAAAAACTAAAACGGCGATATGTTGAACAAGTAAGAAAGCTACAGTCGAGAAGGTTCGACTGTAATATACCCGCTCCACAGCTGCTCGTACATCAAAATTATTTGTGGAGCAATAAAGAACGGCTACAATCATATTTTCACCGTAAAAAGCCATGGACTTACAATATTTATGCAAAGCCAAAATCTAAAATAAAAAAAAAAACATTTTTGCACACATTTAATTTTTGATGCGGGCGGGACTCGAACCCGTAAATGCATAATAGTACTGTTCGTTTTGCAATCCATAACTTAACCCATTTCACCATTAACCCATTACATTACACGCACAGACTATTCGGCACAATGCTGCAAGCAGCGCTGCTTACAGCTACGGAAAACGTTAAGCTGAATAACTTCTGTGTTTATTATCCGATTGTTACCAATCTGTTATCATCTGTTATCGATTGTTATTATCTGGCTAGCTATAGTTATCATATAAACCGAAAATGAACAATATGGCATCAAAATTGCGATTGTAATCAATTTTTTTTTCGATTTACGGGGACGGAAGGGGCGTGGCCAAAATCCAAAATAAATTTGATCTGCGTGAAATAATGACGCATATTATCACCAAATTTGGTAGTCCTTGTTCTTATAATGGCTGAGATCTAGGTTTTCCCACGGACAGACAGACGGACATGGCTACATCGACTCGGCTGTTGATCCTGAGCCAGAATATGTATACTTTATGGGGCCGGAGATGTCTCCTTCTGCCTTTTACATACATTTTCGGTTTGAAAAAAGTTATAATACCCTTCTACTCTATGAGTAGCGGGTATAAAAATTACAATAATCGGCCCATAGGTTCAATGGCAGCTATACGACATATAAACTTGAACAGCTTTGAATGGACATACTAAGGCATAGACTGCGAAAGTTTATTGGCGATGTCTTGAAAAATAGCATACATCGGCCGATAGGTTCTATGGCAGCTATACGATACATCGGTCCGATCCGGCTTGTTTCGACTTATTCACAGCCTGCAGCAATGATAAGCATGCTTAGTATGCATTTCATCAAGATAGCTCTAAAACTGAGAGACTAGTTTGCGTTGCAACAGACGGACGGACAGACGGACGGACAAACATGGCTCAATCGACTCAGCTGTTGATCCTGAGCCAGAATAAAAATATTTGATGGGGTCTGCCATGTCTCCTTCTGCCTGTTACATACTTTTGCACAAACTTAGTATACCATTTTTGACCATTTTCAATGGTCGAATGGTATAATTACACTTATACAAAAATCAAGTAAGAACGGCTACAGTCAAGTGTTGACTGTATAAGACTATGGATTTCTAAAGATTAAAAAGATTAAACGCGTTTTTTAAAGAAAAATAATAAACAAAACATATAGTTTTCAGTTAGACGCCAAGCAGTCCAAGCAGTTGGAAAAAAAACATTGCTTGGGAAAAACACTGCTTGCTTGCTTGCAGTGGGCGCATTGCAAATCTATATGAAACGTTGAATAACTTTTATATTCATTATCCGATCGGAACCAAATTTTCAGCGATCGTTGGTGATAGTTATCATTCACACCAAAACTGAATACTTTAGCTTTATTATTGCGCTTGCTATACGGTTTGTCAATTTACGGGGCAGAAGTAGGCGTGTCCCAAATTTTAATAAAAATTTTACAGCCTATGATTCACATAAGTGTTGTCACCAAATTTGGTGGCACTAGCTTTTTTATTTTCTGAGATATAAGCGCTCATACAGACGGACAGACGGACGGACGGACAGACAGACATGGCTTAATCGACTCGGCTAGATGCAGATGCCTCCTTCTACCCGTTACCCACATTTTGACAAACACAATAGACCTTAATTTTTTTTAAAATCCGTGATCTAAAAACACATGGTCTATTGTGTTTGACAAAATGTGCGTAACCAGCAGAAGGAGGCATCTGCGACCCCATAAAGGGCATATATTCTTGCTCAGGATCCCTATCCGAGTCGATTGAGCCATGTTTGTCTGTCCGTCTGAATGAATTATATCTCAGAAACTAAAAATACTAGAGCCACCAAATTTGGTGACAACACTTATGTTAATCATAGGCTGTACAATTTTTAATAAGATTTGGGACACGCCTACTTCCGCCCCCGTAAATTGACAAACCGTATAGCAAGCGCAATAATAAAGCTAGAGTATTCAGTTTTGGTGTGAATGATAACAATCACCACCTAAACGATCGCTGAAAATTTGGTTCCGATCGGATAATGCACATAAAAGTTATTCAACGTTTCATATAGATTTCCACTGCGCCAATTGCAAGCAAGCAAGCAGTGTTTTTCCAAGCAGTGTTTTTTCCAACTGCTTGGACTGCTTGGCGTCTAACTGAAAATTATATGGATGTGTTTTTTATTATTTTTCTTTGAAAAACACGTTTACCAATAGTAGTTTTATAAATCAGATTTTTTTCATAACTTTGAAAAATCCATGGTCTTATACAGTCAAAACTTGACTGTAGCCGTTCTTACTTGTTTTTTTTTAAACTATGGTCTAAAAACGAGCCAAACAATTTAATAAACATTAAGATTAAAAATTAAATTTTAAATCAAGGTAATATTAAAATTTAATAACAAAAGAAAAAAATGAAAACTTAGTAAGGTGTTAGTTGTTAGTACGCACCATCGACCGGAGGAAGCGTAAAAGAAAATCCGACTTAACATACTGAGTAAAAGTATATAGGTTATGGATAGAAGAAATAAAACGAGGAAATACATCAATAAAGACTAATTTCTACACAGATGAGAAAGAATTAATGATTTGAAGTCTACAGAATTTGTGTTATCCATGATGAAATATAAGTTATTATAGTTCGAACATAATACCCTATAAAGTTCATGCAAGGCATAGTTTGACCAGTAACAACAGAACTATTATAGACTTGTCATAAGGCGTGTACAGAGCATCCAGCCCAGCTGTTTTTTTTACAACCCCAGAGCCACAGACGCAGCGCTGTTTTGCGCTCGGCCCCCTGCCTGTACAGAACCCGAAGCAACGCAAAGCAACATTGAATTAGTTGCACAATGGCAGCGGAACGATAAGCACAGGCGTATTTCTGAGCGCTGTGATCGTTCCAATGTATGTGTGCTATGTAAGTTAACAAAAATATTATATTCTAGAGTAATGAACTCCAGTGCGCAAGTTACAATCTGCAAGCTCAGCGTCTGCATAATTTCCTGCACGCGCCGAGCTACCAAGCAGAACTCTAAGAATCTGTTTGGCAACCGCTTCCGCTCCTACCAATGCAGGTGATTCCAAGAAGACTGCAGCAATTCGACCAACATAACATCAGCCGATGTCGCCGCCTATTGGAAACAGCGAAGCCGACGTCGATCCTCTGCCACCAAGGGCAGCGCAGCTCACGGCCAAGACTCACAGCTTGTTAGGGACAGCTTAGGGTAATCAGTTGCAAACTGGATTTAGACCAATAAAGTCGTGTTCATATCTGAACTCAAAAATCTTTTATTTTTTTTACTATGCACCTTGAAATCCGGATCGTCGGAGGGAGAAGCCACATTATCGAAACTATCTATAGTACTGTAAGATTACACAAACCAATATAAAAAACTAACAAAAACTTAAAGAAATACAAATAGACTTAAGTAAACACGGATATTGATATAAAAAAACGTAAAACGATAAATCAAACAAAAAGATCACAAAATTGATATAACTTATTCCAACTTTACGATTCCCAAGGGACCCTCTAAAGTAAAAGGAAAAAACCTGCCTCTGGTTATAAAACTTATAAGAAACTTAAACACACACACACATACGTAAACAACGAATTATATTTAAGAAAACACAACATCTTACTAACCCATAAGAAATAAGCTCCATCATTTGCTCCCTTGATTCATCCAAAACTCGACCCATTCTTAACTCAGATTCACCTAGTGTTTTATGGCTAACGCGAACAACCTAATCAGGCCCTCGATACTTAGTGCAGAAGCTTGTAGACAACGCCTTAGACGACAGGAAGAACAAGAACTTAATAGAAGTATGGTTGAAAATGTAGATAGAGTTGCATTAGCAGCAACAGTGAGCGAAATCCTAGTACAACAATTGCCAGGTTTGTTGAGACGTCACAATTCTCCAGAAGAATTCGCAAACGTAACAGACCAGGTAATTGCTCCAGAGCATGCAGGAAACTTAGGTGACTTAGACAGAGTGCCGGATATAGTAAAACTATCCGAGACTTTTCAGGAGATCCTTCTGAGTTCAGCTCATGGAAAAAGGGAGTAGACCGTATCTTAGAAGCATACAGTGCTTACCAGGGTACCCCAAAATACTATGGTATCTTATATACCATACGTAATAAGATTGTAGGACACGCCGACATGGCACTAGAGTCCTACAATACTCCATTGAACTGGTCAGCGATCTCTAAATGTTTGACTCTGCATTACGCAGACAAACGCGACATTAACACATTAGAATACCAAATGACAATGCTTATACAGGGTGCTAACCAATCGGTGGAAGAGTTCCATCAAAAGGTTTATAAACACCTATCCCTAATCCTTAACAAGATAGGTTGTATGGGGTTAGGAAAAGAAGCAGAATTGTTAATAACCAAAATGTACAGAGACAAGGCTCTAGACACCTTTGTACGAGGATTACAAGGCGACTTGCCTCGACTACTGGAAATCAAAGAACCAGTAGACTTACCCTCAGTATTGCACCTTTGCCTCAAGTTAGAAAACCAGAACTTTAGGGCAAGACATGAAACAAACATGGGACAAACAAGACAGTTTAGGAACCAAATTTCAAAACCTTCACCTGCTCCTCGCGGTAATTCATTTATTAATAAACAACCACCAATTCCACCCCCAAGAACTTAATATTACCAAATCGGACAACAACCACCGACCGCTTTACCACGACAAAATTCAAACAACTTCAGCTATCAGCCAGCAGCTGCACCTCGACCTTTTCAATATAGGCAATTTCCGCCACAATAGTCAGCGCCACCTAGGCCACAGGCCCCAAAGCCACTGCCTCGTCCAGAACCCATCGATGTGGATCCCAGTGTTCAGACCAGAATGGTAAACTATATGAGCAGACCTCGCATTGAACCAGGCAAAAGACTACCCGGTCCAATACCAGATGGAATGAAGCGACAAAGAAACTTTAAAATACAGACTACAACGGAAGGAAACGAAACGCGACCCACTGAGACTCCATTAACAATGACGGACTATGAACAAGCTATGGCAGAGTACGAGGACTACAACAACCTTGACGACGACCTGGACGACTATGTAGATCAGATAGATGAAGCCGACGCTGACAATAACGCTTACGACTACTACGGTGATGCTGCATTGAATTTTTTAGAATAAAGAATTCCTCTCTTCCACATTTCGTATGCAAGATGAGGAATGGCAAATTTATTAAAATACTTATAGACACCGGTTCAAACAGGAATTACATCCTGTCAGTAGGCGGTAGTACAGTAGTTACGCACCATAAAGTAGCGAACCTTTTCAATATTCAGGACGTTAAAGTATTAGTAAATTAGGGGCTGAGATAAAAACCAGCAAAAAAATTGTGACGTTAAAAAACGGCATCTCGATCCTCATTAAAGAAAAAACATTTGAAGCAGTCAACGCAATTATTCCGAGAACGTCCCACTTATCCAATACACAAAAAGCCAAGCTAAGCGAATTACTCAAGTCATTTCCAGACTTGTTCGCAGACCCAAACCAGAAACTGACCTACACAACAAATGTGAAGGCAGCCATCCGAACCTCGTCCGATACTCCGGTTTACTCGAAATTCTATCAGTATCCAATGATGCTGAAAGATGAGGTAAACAAACAGATAAAAGAACTTTTAGAAGATGGTATAATTCGACCTTCTAGGTCCCCGTACAATTCACCAGTGTGGATTGTACCTAAAAAGGCAGACACTTCAGGCGAAAAGAAATATCGCATGGTTATAGATTATCGCAAACTCAACAAAATAACCATTGCAGATAAATATCCCATTCCCGAGATAAATGAGGTACTTACGCAACTAGGGGACAATAAAGTATTCTCTGTTTTAGATTTGAAAAGTGGCTTCCATCAAATCACTTTAAAAAATAGTGACATAGAAAAGACCGCTTTCTCCGTAAACAACGGAAAATATGAGTTTACCCGACTCCCATTCGGTCTGAAGAATGCGCCCTCAATTTTCCAACGTGCATTAGATGACATACTTTAAGAACATATTGGAAAAATATGTTTTATTTATATAGATGATATCATCATATTTAGCAGAGATGATGATACGCATATTGAGAACTTGGCTAAAATGTTTCAAACTTTACAGAACGCTAACATGAAATGTCAGCTAGACAAATGTGAGTTCATGAAAAACAAAGTCGAGTTCCTTGGATTTGTTGTTTCCGATAGGGAAATAGAAACAAACCCGAGTAAAGTGGCAGCGATAGCAAATTATCCCTGCCCTTAAACTTTGAGGAATCTAAGATCCTAGGGTTTTCCGGCTACTATAGAAGATTTATACAAAACTATGCCAAACTGGCAAAGCCCCTAACTTCACTTTTAAGAGGGGAAGATGGACACGTGTCCAAAAGAATGTCATCAAAAAAATTAATTACGCTAAACAATGAAGATCTAGACTCTTTTAAGAAGCTTAAAAGCAGCTTGGTGTCATCAGAAATAATTCTCCGTTATCCAGATTTCAATAGGGAGTTCCATTCAACTACTGATGCTTCAAGTTTCGCCATCGGAGCAGTTCTATCGCAAGACAATCACCCTATATCATTTCTATCTAGAACACTTTCCAAAGCCGAAGAGAATTATGCGGCCAACGAGAAAGAGATGCTAGCCATAATTTGGGCACTCAAGGCCCTCAAAAATTACCTGTACGGTAAAGCAAAGGTTAAGATCTTTACAGACCATCAACTCTTGACGCATTCTCTGAGTAGCTGGAATGGAAATGCCAGAATCAAGAGATGGAAGGCTTATCTAGAAGAATATGATTATGAAATATTCTATAAGCCGGGAAGAGAAAATGTTGTTGCAGACGCACTCTCAAGAATACCTTTAGAGTAGATTAACTCTGTTGCCTCTACACAACATACCGCCGAAAGCTCTAGCCATGACTTAATCTTTAGCTTCGAAGCCCCAATAAACGTTTTCAGAAATCAAATATTCCTCTACAAATCAGATGAATACGATTACAAGTTTACCATCCCATTTCCTACTTTCCATAGACATGAAATATACCGGCGCGAATACACTACAGACGACATAATAACAGACCTAAGAAAACATCTCAACCCATCCGTTATTAACGGTATTTACACGACTGAAGATATAATGGGAAAAATACAGACAATCTATAGAAGTCACTTTAAAGGAAACAAAACTCGATTCACCCAGTCTAGGGTAGAAGACTTGACAGACGAAACTGAACAGGAAGAAAGAATTCTTCAAATACATAGGAGAGCACATTGAAATGCTCTAGAAAACCAAAAACAACTAGCAGAAATCAAGAATGAAGCAAAAAATTATACATTTAATCAAGCAATGTAAAATTTGCAAGGAAGCTAAATATGACAGACACCCCCCAAATCCCGAACTTCAAGAAACGCCTATTCCAGAATACCTCGGTCACATATTGCACATCGACATCTACTCTACCGAACGACACTTAGTACTCACTGCAATAGATAAGTTCTCTAAACTAGCGCAAGCTAAGATTATAAATTCTAAAGCGATAGAGGACATCAGAACTCCTCTGCGTGATATCATATTTTATTTCGGAATCCCTAAACATGTCGGTATGTACAACGAAAAAGCTTTCAATTCCCAATCAATTAGGTTTATGCTGGAACAGCTACAAATAGTAGTTTACACCGCCCCACCATATAACAGTACCGTTAACGGTCAGATAGAACGCTTCCATTCAATACTTTCAGAAATAATGAGATGCCTCAAGAAGGAAGGCACAGAAAGGAATTTCAAGGAACTTTTAGAAAGGGCAGTTTACGAGTACAATAACAGCTTTCATTCAGTTACCAAGAAACGACCATTAGAAGTATTCTTTGGCAGGAGAGTGACAACAGACCCGGACCAATACGAAACAGCCAGACAAGATAACATTGAAAGACTTAAAGATAAAAAGAAAAAGGGCCCTACAAACCACAATAAAAATAAAAAAAAAAATACGTAATTACCAGCCAGGAGAAGAAATATTCGTTAAAATAAACACTAGATTAGGTTCTAAGCTTTCCCCAAGATATAAAAAAGAAACAGTTAAAGAAAACAAGCACACTACAGTAATAATAGAATCAGGGAAAACAGTACATAAAAGCCATATCAAAATCTAAAATTTTTCAGTATACTACTATGGATTATGAACGATGTCAGTGGAACAATGAACTTTACAAACTATACGAATGCACAGATACTGACAATAACCAAAGGGATCGGAAAATTACAAACCTCAACGACCAAATTAATTCATCTCGTTAACCTAGACCAAATCCAAACCGCTTTAGACATTTTAAACGGACATACGGGAAACAGCCTTAAACACAGTCCATTATACTCTACTCTTCACCATGAGATAAATACAACTATTCACACATTCCAGACAATTACAACCACTCCCCAAACTCGAAAAACTAGGTGCTTAAATTGGCTAGGGTCAGGTTGGAAGTACATAGCGGGTAGTTCAGATCATGATGACCTGGTTATGATTGAGCAGAACTTAGATAAACTTATAGACAACAATAACCAACAGGTCATTGTGAACAAACAGTTAGAAGAAAGAATAAATAAACTCACTTCAATATCTAACTCTCTCACAAACTCTATTCGTAAAAGTAGTTCAGTTAGTATCGAAATAGCTATTAGTTTGCACAATCAGATAAGACTTCTAAAAGAAGAAATTGTTAACATTAGATATGCCATTCAGTGGGCACGACTAAACGTAGTTAACACACTTTTACTAAATGAAGAAGAGTTAGTGGAAATTGGAAAAATTTTTAAAAGAAACAACATGCCACCCCTGTCAACGGAAGAAATAATGGAGTTTTCCGATGTCTCAATTTTACATAATAAAACAACGCTTTTGTATATTGTTAAAATTCCGAATTTAAAAGAAACACAATACCAAGACATTATGATAAAACCCATAGTAAGAAATAACTCAATTGTACACTTAAATGTTCAAGAAATCTTTGTTTTCGAAAACCTCACCTATGTCATTCCCCAAAATTGTAAAACAATAGAATATATTCAAATATGCAATAAGGAAAAAATTGTTAATATAAGTAATTCAAACTGTATTCCAAAGTGAGTTCAGGGAAAGAAAGCGCTGTGTAGTTTTAGCAATGCCGACCATGTACCCAAAATAGAAGTGGACGACGGAATCATCCTATTAAACGACTTCGTTGGGAATATAACCTGGAACAAAACGGAGCTTCACCTAGAGGGAACATACCTTATCCAGCTATCAAACGACTCGATTATTAACGACAACAAGCGGTTCAGCAATTCGGAACCTACAATCCTCATCCCTGGATCACCTCTTATGCAGTTTACGGCTGAAGAAAAAGACAGACTTAAAATTCTATCACTTGAAGCACTGGAAGCATTGCACATAAATAACACTGGACAGCTGATGCACATAAAGGCCCATTCAACGGTCAACAGCATAACCCTGCTGACGCTCTTTGACATTGCTCTGACTCTCATCCTGGGCTTGCACACCTATAACCAAAGGCAGAAGAGCATAACGTTACAATTAGGACCCACGCCTGGAATGGGGACAAAAGTCACTGCGATCGTCGCGCCATCAACGGGCGAGCAATCTTTGACTGAGGCACAGTATCAGTTACCTCAGTTCAACAACATTCCCTACTTCTAGAGACCGCTTGTGGACAAGCACAAATTGAAGGGGGAAGAGTTAACAACAAAAATATTATACTCTAGAGTAATGAACTCCAGTGCGCAAGTTACAATTTGCATGCTCAGCGTCTGCATAATTTCCTGCACGCGCCGAGCTACCAAGCAGAACTCTAAGAATCTGTTTCGCTTCCGCTCCTACCAATGCAGGTGATTCCATGAAGACTGCAGCAATTCGACCAACATATCATCAGCCGATGTCGCCGCCTATTGGAAACAGCGAAGCCGACCTCGATCCTCTGCCACCAAGGACAGCGCAGCTCACGGCCAAGACTCACAGCTTGTTAGGGACAGCTTAGGGTAATCAGTTGCAAACTGGATTTAGACCAATAAAGTCGTGTTCATATCTGAACTCAAAAATCTTTTATTTTTTTTTTACTGTGCACCTTGCAAGTAAATTAACTTGTATACACACGGTTGCTTGGGTTTGAATGCGCTGCTTGTGAAATTTGGCAATAGGCAAGTTTGCATGCCCAGCGCCTAGTCAATTTTGTGTTTCAGCATCGAGATGCTTGAGACCGAGAATGACTGTGTGTGACGTATGCGAGCATGCATGTGTATGAGTGCGTTGCTGCAAGTGGCTAGGGTGCTGAGTTTTGTTATTGTTGTGTACACGTATGTGCGTGTGTGTATGCAAGGGAGCGTTTTGTTGTTGTCAAGGCAAGTGCCTGGCACACGCGCATCGCTTTGTTTTTGTTTTGACTTTTGTTTTGGATTTGGGATATTCTCTTATGAAACCGCGCAGCCTTGCGCTTTTTACTATTTTTATTTATTATTACTTGTTGCTATTTATATTTATTAATAAACTCCAGAATAATGTCCAAAAACAATTAATTTAATATTAAATTTGATTAAATTAATATTAAATAAAATGTATTTTTTTCGCCAATTATTTTTATTTATTTCAGAAATGCTATTGGTATATGGTGTAAACTAACAAGCATAATGTAACTTTGAGACCTGATCAACTAACAGGTTAAAATGCTTTTTACAACTGCTGACTTCTACAATTTAATGAAGCTCCACTACAGCATTTTTCACAAATGTTTTTAAAATCATCCATATGTGAGAAAAATAAAGAAAACAATAGTGAATAAATGCATTGCGCAAGCTGAAAGCGTTGACAAGTACTCAAATATGCACCGTGTGCATATATTGGAGTTTTTCATACTCGTCCTCCTCTGCAAAAATACTATTTGGCTAGCTCAAAAGCTATGCAGCGAGAAGCTGAAAAGCCGGCGCAAATTAGACATTTTGAAATCATAATTGTAAATATATAACATCGTCATGGATCTGCTACAGATAGACACCGAAGCTAGGGTTTTCTTTGGCTAACCACACCATTGGCTGTGAGTCGAGGCACAGCACGATCAACGTGGCAATCAAACAAAAACACCTCCAACGGGTCAGCCTAAGAAATCGTAGTCGAAAAGAGTATGAACTCAAAGAGCAGTACGCTGTAAGATCATGAAAAAAACTTGGAGGATACACATACGCTGTCATATTGAAGTAATAAACAAATAATAAGGCGGTCCTATTAAAAATAGATTCGACGTAGCACTTTTTATTCGGCATGCCGAAGGTTTTATTCATACCCTTACAGATTTACTTTTGTCTTTTCTGATTATTTCCATGAAACTTGTTTATATAACAATATTACATTCTTTATATTGTCCGTGTGTTCGTTAGGAGTTTATATTAAAAATAGGTTAGGTGGGGAACATGAAGATCTTTAAATGAATATATATATCCATGGTTGCTGGCTCGAGGTCAAAATTTTATGATGTAGGAAAAAAAAATAAAAACCAAAAACACAATTTGTTTTTTATTTTATTTATTTTCCAATATATTTCGGTTACTCTACGGTAACCGTCTTCAGGGCTAAAAAACACAAAATCACAAAATGGAAATTACTTACAAATATTTATAACGTTAAAAAAACTAACACTGAACAATATTTAATTAAATTAATTACATACATTGATTGTTATACGTCTGCTCTTGCGGGCGCGAAGTTCTTAACTGGCTTGTTTAGTAAGTCTATATATGTAAGCGCAATTTTCTGTGTCCGTTTTGTAGTTCAATCTGTCTTCTGTTGGTGTGTTTATTATGTGTAGCATTTCGAGAGTGTAACGTTTAGCGTTTTGCGTTTGCATTCAAAGTTAATATTCTATAGACATTTCCTTCGATGTTTATTAGAAAATTTTGCTTTTGCATGACATTCATTATTTTATCAATTTCTTTGTTGTTCAATACAAATTTCGGAATTATTGTATTTTAAGATTGGATAACAATAAACTTTCCGCAATATTACTTAACTGTAACATAGTTTAATCTATATTAGCATTTATTCTTGTTATGTATTGTAAGATTTCTATTTTTTTGTTTTCGTCATTTGATTGTTTATTAATTGAAATTTGAGTTAGCTTAAGATAATTTTCAATATTTATTTGTTCTTTATTTATGTGATCGGTGATATTTTTGAATCTAATAAGAATTTCGTTATTAAAATGCAATTGATTCTGTGCATTAGTTTGTAGATCTTCTTAATTTTGTTTTAATATTTTTAAATTTTCTTGTATCTCCTTCTCATATGTCGCGTTCATGTTGCCTGTTAAGACCTTAATCATGGATCCTAACTCGTTAACTAGTCCTCTTTATGACCTTCTCATTGGTAAAAGACTATTAGGGCGTTGCTGTAATTGTCGGATGTATACAATATAAACATCTTCCGCTAATTCTACAGAGTTGAGAAGGAATAGTCCCTGTTCGCAGTTAACTGGTATCTGGACCATTCTCCCCGAATTAGCTTCGATATTAAAAATATCAGTTGTTCTATTTTGCTCTATCTGGATAGGAATATTTGCTGCAGATGCTTGCAAGATTAAGTTTTTGAAATTGATGTTTGCTTTTATGGTAGACAAAATGCAAGACCTATTAGTCCATCAAAGTAATTATGAAATTTAAGTAACAACAAGACAAATGTGCCTTTTATGTTGAACTCAGAGAATGCTGGGTAAGTGACCTTTTCTGTGATTTGTATTTCCTTCAATACTGTTTTAATTACCGTTTGTGTAGTTAACGTCTCTCTTTGACGGTAAAACAAATGTAGGGTCGATAAAGGAGTTAGATGCTCCCGTATCAATTAGAAAGCGCAGTTTTCTGCCGAATGGTGAATTAATCAGAATGAAGGGTAAGGTTGATCCATGTTTGTCTTTATAATTTTTTAAGTACCCTGTCTGACCCCTGAGGCTGGTCTCTGAAAATTTTCAGTTTCCTCTAAATTGTGAAGTGCTGGTTGCTCTGATGAAGCTTCCAGATTGTTAAACCTACTTGTACTGGTTTGGCGCGAGGACTTATCAACTTGGCCGCCTCTATATTGTCGAGAAGTCGCCTCCGTTGGCTCCGGTTTAGGAGGCATAATGGCTCTAGAGAAATTATTTTCCCGCCGTTCGAACCATAACCTCTTCCATAACTGTTTCGAGTTGAATAGGGGAGAGCTCTAGGCTGTTCTCTATTTTGCTGGTAGTTTTGGTCTCGGTTATTACGACGGGGCTCTGAGTATCGACACCTCTCTTGTAAATATTCATCCCTCCCTCGAATAGCTATGTCAAAGGCTTCGTCCAACGTTGTTGGTGGCTTTGACTGCGTTCCTTAGAGATGGACTTAGGCCCTTAATAAAAGTCCTCAAACACAGGGAAACATAAAAGTTCTTTTTGTCTGAAATTGTTGACGTTGGTAGCTCCCTGGAGTCTACTTGGCATGATAATGCACGTTTCAGGTTGAGTATGGTGTCGTACAGGTTTGATAAAGTCTCCTAAAAGGAACCTCATGCAATTCCTCAATAATAGATAACTCGTCTCTATTATCAAGGAGCTTCCTGGTCAAATTCTTCTTAATGTCATCCCAATTCAATGGGGTATCTAATCTGTCTAGTAACTCGCTAGCCGTGCCTTCTATCTTTTTCCTTATTGCCCTTAAGTACATTTGTCCCCTTAGAGCTTCGTCTGTACCTCGAAACATTAATAGAATTTCTTCTACACTTTCCATGAATCATTTAAGGGCATACGGATTGCCATCATAAGTTGGAAGGTATATAATAAAGTCAGGGAGCCCTGCAGCCATTTCTGACGTGCTGGACCCCGACAGGTTAGGAGGAGTGGTGTCCATGGTTGATGTTGTGGGTGGATCTACAGGAGCAGTTCCAGTTGCGTTTGTCGTATTAGAAGATTTTTTAGTTGTCTGTCTAGTAGCTCTTGTCAAAGTTGAGAACGCTGATTTCGTCTTGTCCTTCAATTGTCTTGACATTTAATAACGATTTTCTCCTACTTTTAGGCTTTTACTCTAACTTCTTAACTTTTAGTTTTGTATATATTGTGTGTACTTAATCTTTAATTCTTAATTTGTGTGAGTAGGTTACTTATAATTATCTTAATGATAGAGTGTAGTGTATGGAGTTTGTTTGTGTGTGTTCAGGATTAATACCTGTAATTATAAGAATATTAATATGTCTTGTTTTGGAATGATTGCAATCAGATATTATAATGCAATAGCAGTGTTACTATACGCTTTATATGTTGTTCGTGTGTGTGTGTTTTTTTTTTATTATTTAATATTGTTTTAATTTTATATTAATTCTTTCAATGCATAACATAATAAACCTTCATGATGAGCGAACAACCTTACACATCAACAATAAGCAATTTTATTATATTTGATTCTGTGAAGGCAGTCAATCGCCACAACGACTGAGAGATTACAACACAGCTATCAAACGGCTGATGGTCGCCTCGCACAACACTAGTGTGTATATGTATGACTAAAAGTGTTCGCGTCGAACTTGACAGTACTCCCCCTCTCTGAGTCAGACAATCTAACAGCTATTCATCTTAAGGCTCCGTCGCGTATCAGTGACCTGTTTGAACACACTTGTTCGCGACCAACTTAACGGAACTATACGTGTCGCAAGCACTGGCTCTGTGATTTCGTCGCGCAGCAGCGACTCGTTCGGGTCCAACATAAGAGAGCATTTGCACCTGACAACACACCACTACAACTTTTTCACTATAATCTGCAATTTGCAATTTGACTCGTTCATTTGTCTCTTGTATGTATGTATGTATATACATATATATGTATCTATACTTCCAAGAGTATGTATGTATACTTCCAAGTGAACGGACGCTTTTTATACCCGCTACTCATAGAGTAGAAGGGTATTATGACTTTGTTCAAACCGAAAATGTATGTAACAGGCAGAAGGAGACACCTCCGACCCCATAAAGTATATATATTCTGGCTCAGGATCAACAGCCGAGTCGATATAGCCATATCCGTCTGTCCGTCTGTCTGTCCGTGTGAAAATCTAGATCTCAGCTATTATAAGAGCTAGGACAACCAAATTTGGTGACAATATGTGTTATTGTTGCACGCTGATCAAGTTTATTTTGGATTTTGGCCACGCCCCCTTCCGCCCCCGCAAATCGAAACATTGATAACAAGTGCAATTTTGATGCCATATTGTTCATTTTCGGTTTACATGATAACTATAGCTAGCCAGATGATCTCTGAAAATTTGGTAACAATCGGATAATAAACACAGAAGTTATTCAGCTTAACGTTTTCCATAGCTGTAAGCAGCGCTGCTTGCAGCATTGTGCCGAATCGTGTGTGCGTGTACGGTGGTGAAATGGGTTAAGTTCTGGACTGCAAAACGAACAGTACTATTATGCATTTACGGGTTCGAGTCCCGTCCGCATCAAAAATTAAATGTGTGCAAAAATGTTTTTTTTTTTTATTTTATATTTTGACTTTGCATAAATATTATAAGTCCATAGCCTTTTACGGTCAAAATATGATTGTAGTCGTTTTTTTGTTCCGCAAATAAATTATGTACAAGCAGCTGGGTAGCGGGTATATTACAGTCGATCACACTCGACTGTAGCTTTCTTACTTGTTTTCTTTGCTCCCCGCATCTTGAACGTTCTTTATTAAACTCGACGTTTAATTGAATTAAATACCACTTTCACTTTTAATCACTTTTAACACTTTTATAATCAGGAATTCGTTCACTCGCGTGTGCATGCCTAATAAAACTAACAAATTGTGTTTTGCTTAAATTTGATTTTGGTTTGTACTTTGAAATTGTTTACTGCTTCAACTTCTATTTTTAGTACTATTGTTGTTGTTCCTGACCTAATTTACATTTTCTCTTTCACCGTGAGAGCACTTAACTCTCATTTACTCTCCCATACTTTAATTTACTGTAGTTTTTGTTGTTGTGCGCTGCAACGCTCACTCCCTATTCTTGTTCTTTTTAACTTTGTTGTTGTGTGTGCCTGACTCTCACTCTAATCTATTCTCTCTTTTTGTTTTTACTTGCGGTTGTTGTAAATTTACAGTGGTCATCCCTTACAATGGAAGGAGGCATTGTCTGCTATAAAAAATCTTGCCAAAAGCAGATTATTTCTGCTCAGGCAAAAATTGCATGCTAAATGTGCTGGCCTTAGCGGCACTACAGCTGATGCCATAGCCAGGCGTAATGGGTTGCATTACTGCTGCGAGGCATGTCGTGAGGTCGAAAAAGGAATTTGTATCGTTTATGCGGCAGATTAGGACGGGATTCAGGGAGCTGAACAGTAGTTTTCGAAAACTGTCCGATCAGTTCTCTGCGCTGGAATCGTTTGTCAATAGCCCTAAGCTATTGGATGAGTCCCCAAAGCGAAAAAAGTCAGCTCCTAAAGAGCAGCCGCCTATTATTGCCCTCCCGCCTCAAAATGCTGACCAACCAGTGACAACCAGTGACTTCAAACGTACCCACTAATATCATATCAGTGGGTCGTAAGGCTGTGACAGGAATCCCACCAAAGAAACAAATATTTGTTTTAAGGCTTGCCCCTGATCTCACATCAGATGATGTCGTGGCTTTTATTCAAGCCAAAACTCAAACCACTACAACAAAGACAAATAAAATAACAAAAAACTAATGACGTCACTTTCCTTAACCTATCAAAACGTTAGAGGCCTATGTAGTAAACTAACTTCTTTATTTCGAAATAGTCTTTCATTTGCTTCCCAGGTGCTTGTGTTTACTGAGACTTGGTTGAAGCCGGAGCTCCGAAGAAATATTATATGTATGTGCATTGTAATTGTATTTAAAAAAATATTGTTTTTGCTTATTTTTGTTGAATTTCTCAGTGCTTCTTATTTAGAGCGGCATCTGTTTTTAATATATGTGCAATATAATTTTTTTTTTGCATTTTTACAGTGCTTCGTATTTAGAGTGGCATCTGTTAATATTTTTTTTATATATGTAAATTTTTTGTTTTTATCTCTTACTGATATGTATTTATAATTATTCACATCATTTAATCGTTGTATTATAGATGTTAAGTAACACTTGCATTGCTTATATTATTGCACTCACAAGTTGAGGTATATGTAAGTAGTTAAGGCCATTGCAGGTTCGTCTCTCGAGAAATATGCTGCTTGAGCTCCTGGTGTTCGGCTGCGCCAGTTATAAGAGGGGAGAGGAATCCGTGGATCACCTTCCGTACAGTTTTAGTAGAATATCTCCTTTTTAATGTTGGGTTTGACACTCCTTATATATATGTATATATATATCCCGTGTTTATTTAATAGACAAATATATCAAAGGCGTTTGTTCACTTTTCTTTCTAGTCAAAGACTGAGTACAAATTTAGTTTGAAATATCTTAAGTTAGGGAGCCAAACCTCCTGTAGTGTTAGTATGTTTACAATTATGCTGACCAATTACTCTATATGTGTGTAGATGTGTGTATATGTGGGTATCTATATGCAACTCTTCCAAGAATGTGAAGTCCAGAGCATCCTGTTTACAAGGTCAGCATTTATATATTGTAGTCAACGATCTGACTCGCGATGTTGTTGTTTTTGTTTATGGGTCGATGTCGTTGACATAAGTGGGATCTGGCCGACTTGGGGATGGGCAAGGTGTTGTATAACTCTCTCAACTGTTGTTGTTGTTGCCAGTGGGTCGATATCGTTGACATTAGCGGGATCTGGCCGGTTTTGGAGGAGGGGTAGGTGACGTGGTAACTCGTGTGCCAGGCATTTGGTATACTAAGTTTGTGCAAAAGTATGTAACAGGCAGAATGAGACATGGCAGACCCCATAAAGTATATATATTCTGGCTCAGGATCAACAGCCGAGTCGATTGAGCCATGTCCGTCTATCCGTCTGTCCGTCTGTCTGTATGAACGTCGAGATCTCAGCTATTACAAAAGCTAGAGACACCAAATTTGACATGATGGTTCATGTATACCATACGCAGAAAAAGTTTATTTCAAATTTGGGCTGCCACGCCCACCACCCCCGCAAATCGATAATTTACGAATATTAAGGAAAGTATTACAGTTACAGACACCAAATTTGGCATGATGGTTCCTGTAAACTATGCGCAGAATGCGTTTTTTCAAATTTGGGGTGCCACGCCCACCGCCCACGCAAATCGATAATTTTTGAATATTAAGAAAAGTATTACAGTTACGGACACCAAATTTGGCATGATGGTTCCTATAAATCATGCGCAGATGAAATTTATTTGAAATTTGAGGTGCCACGCCCACCGCCCACGTAAATCGATCATTTTCGATTATCAGAAGAAGTATTAAAGTTACAGCTTTCTGCTTTGGTATGAACATAAATAATTGCAATATAAATCTATTTCCCAAATTACACTCCAATCGAACGATAAACATAGAAGTTATCCATGTTTTCCGTACTTTCACTGCTTGTGCCTGTGCTGCGCGTCGTGACGTCATCGTCACGATGCTTCGTTTCAGCCGTAGCATGTGTAAAGCTACGCAGTTTTCACATGTAGATGGTGCTATTCAAAAATAGATCTAATTTAAACAATAGGTGGCGGATAAACTTGTGCAGCGTTTTTTGATGGAATTAAATATGTGGTAATTTGTTTCGAAACTGGGCGAATGGTATCTTACTGTCGGGTGCGCTCGACTGTAGGTTTCTTTACTTGTTATATATAAATTAAGTATTTTGGGCCGGCGTAATCGCGCGCGGATATTCGAGGCTGGGTGTCGGGCGGGGCCGCGACAATAAAAGCCAAGGAGTTTATATTACATCTTTATTTCACAAGCCAAGCGGAGCTGTGGCGTTGGAGTACGAAATCAAACTAAAGCTACGAATACAGAAATTCAAATTAGGAGCTAAGATGAAAACGAAACACATTGTTGCGGTTTCATATTCGTAGCGGCCATGCAAATAAACAAAGTTTGCCAGCTACGTAACGACGTCCGGCACAATACTTACATTGCAGAATGCCGTCGTCGTCGTATTATTAAATAAATTACATTAACTACTCCCCCCTCAAGATGGAGGCCGCCCTCGGCCGACCCTAACTCGGCGATCGCCACGTTCAATCGTCTGGCGGATCTCCTGGCCTTCTGGGCACGCCAGCCCACAATGGCAACGTACAACAGGAGGAACATCTTCCGCTAATTCTACAGAGTTGAGAAGGAATAGTCCCTGTTCGCAGTTAACTGGTATCTGGACCATTCTCCCCGAATTAGCTTCGATATTAAAAATATCAGTTGTTCTTTTTTGCTCTATCTGGATAGGAATATTTGCTGTAGATGCTTGCAAGATTAAGTTTTTGAAATTGATGTTTGCTTTTATGGTAGACAAAATGTCAAGACCTATTAGTCCATCAAAGTAATTATGAAATTTAAGTAACAACAACACAAATGTGCCTTTTATGTTGAACTCAGAGAATGCTGGGTAAGTGACCTTTTCTGTGAATTGTATTTCCTTCAATACTGTTTTAATTACCGTTTTTGTAGTTAACGTCTCTCTTTGTGACGGTAAAACAAATGTAGGGTCGATAAAGGAGTTAGATGCTCCCGTATCAATTAGAAAGCGCAGTTTTCTGCCGAATGGTGAATTAATTTGTCTTTATAATTTTTTAAGTACCCTGTCTGACCCCTGAGGCTGGTCTCTGAAAATTTTCAGTTTCCTCTAAATTGTGAAGTGCTAGTTGCTCTGATGAAGCTTCCAGATTGTTAAACCTACTTGTACTGGATTGGCGCGAGGACTTATTAACTTGGCCGCCTCTATATTGTCGAGAAGTCGCCTCCGTTGGCTCCGGCTTAGGAGGCATAATGGCCCTAGAGAAATTATTTTCCCGCTGTTCGAACCATAACCTCTTCCATAACTGTTTCGAGTTGAATAGGGGAGAGCTCTAGGCTGTTCTCTATTTTGCTGGTAGTTTTGGTCTCGGTTATTACGACGGGGCTCTGAGTATCGACACCTCTCTTGTAAATATTCATCCCTCCCTCGAATAGCTATGTCAAAGGCTTCGTCCAACGTTGTTGGTGGCTTTGACTGCGTTCCTTAGAGATGGACTTAGGCCCTTAATAAAAGTCCTCAAACACAGGGAAACATAAAAGTGCTTTTTGTCTAAAATTGTTGACGTTGGTAGCTCCCTGGAGTCTACTTGGCATGATAATGTACGTTTCAGGTTGAGAATGGTGTCGTACAGGTTAGATATTGAAAGTCTCCTAAAAGGAACCTCATGCAATTCCTCAATAATAGATAACTCGTCTCTATTATCAAGGAGCTTCCTGGTCAAATTCCTCTTAATGTCATCCCAATTCAATGGGGTATCTAATCTGTCTAGTAACTCGCTAGCCTTGCCTTCTATCTTTTTCCTTATTGCCCTTAAGTACATTTGTCCCCTTGGAGTTTCGTCTGTACCTCGAAACATTAATAGAATTTCCTCTACACTTTCCATGAATCTTTTAAGGGCATACGGATTGCCATCATAAGTTGGAAGGTATATAATAAAGTCAGGGAGCCCTGCAGCCATTTCTGACGTGCTGGACCCCGACAGGTTAGGAGGAGTGGTGTCCATGGTTGATGTTGTGGGTGGATCTACAGGAGCAGTTCCAGTTGCGTTTGTCGTATTAGAAGATTTTTTAGTTGTCTGTCTAGTAGTTCTTGTCAAAGTTGAGAACGCTGATTTCGTCTTGTCCTTCAATTGTCTTGACATTTAATAACGATTTTCTCCTACTTTTAGGCTTTTACTCTAACTTCTTAACTTTTAGTTTTGTATATATTGTGTGTACTTAATCTTTAATTCTTAATTTGTGTGAGTAGGTTACTTATAATTATCTTAATGATAGAGTGTAGTGTATGGAGTTTGTTTGTGTGTGTTCAGGATTAATACCTGTAATTATAAGAAAATTAATATGTCTTGTTTTGGAATGATTGCAATCAGATATTATAATGCAATAGCAGTGTTACTATACGCTTTATATGTTGTTCGTGTGTGTGTTTTTTTTTATTATTTAATATTGTTTTAATTTTATATTAATTCTTTCAATGCATAACATAATAAACCTTCATGATGAGCGAACAACCTTTCACATCAACAATAAGCAATTTTATTATATTTGATTCTGTGAAGGCAGTCAATCGCCACAACGACTGAGAGATTACAACACAGCTATCAAACGGCTGATGGTCGCCTCGCACAACACTAGTGTGAATATGTATGACTAAAAGTGTTCGCGTCGAACTTGACAGTACTCCCCCTGTCTGATTCAGACAATCTAACAGCTATTCATCTTAAGGCTCTGTCGCGTATCAGTGACCTGTTCGAACACACTTGTTCGCGACCAACTTAACGGAACTATACGTGTCGCAAGCACTGGCTCTGTGATTTCGTCGCGCAGCAGCGACTCGTTCGGGTCCAACATAAGAGAGCATTTGCACCTGACAACACACCACTACAACTTTTCCACTATAATCTGCAGTTTGCAATTTGACTCGTTCATTTGTCTCTTGTATGTATGCATGTATATACATATATATGTATGTATACTTCCAAGAGTATGTATGTATACTTCCAAGTGAACGGACGCGTTTTTTCTTTGCTCCCCGCATCTTGAACTTTTTTTATTAAACCCGGCGTTTAATTGAATTAAATAACAGCACTAATCACTTTTAACACTTTTATAATCAGGAATTCGTTCACTCGCGTGTGCATGCCTAATAAAACTAACAAATTGTGTTTTGCTGCTTGATTTTGGTTTGTACTTTGAAATTGTTTACTGCTTCAACTTATATTTTTAGAACTATTGTTGTTGTTCCTGACCTAATTTACTTTTTCTCTTTCACCGTGAGAGCACTTAACTCTCATTTACTCTCCCATACTTTAATTTACTGTAGTTTTTGTTGTTGTGCGCTGCAACGCTCACTCCCTATTCTTGTTCTTTTTAACTTTGTTGTTGTGTGTGCCTGACTCTCACTCTAATCTATTCTCTCTTTTTGTTTTTACTTGCGGTTGTTGTAAATTTACAGTGGTCATCCCTTACAATGGAAGGAGGCATTGTCTGCTATAAAATAAGATTATTTCTGCTCAGGCAAGTATTGCATGTTGGATATGCAATAATATTGCTCATGCTTAATGTGCTGGCCTTAGCGACACTACAGCTGATGCCATAGCCAGGCGTAATGGGTTGCATTACTGCTGCGAGGCATGTCGTGAGGTCGAAAAAGGAATTTGTATCGTTTATGCAGTAGTTTTCGAAAACTGTCCGATCAGTTCTCTGCGCTGAAATCGTTTGTCAATAGCCCTAAGCTATTGGATGAGTCCCTAAAGCGAAAAAAGTCAGCTCCTAAAGAGCAGCCGCCTATTATTGCCCTCCCGCCTCAAAATGCTGACCAACCAGTGACAACCAGTGACTTCAAACGTACCCACTAATATCATATCAGTGGGTCGTAAGGCTGTGACAGGAATCCCACCAAAGAAACAAATATTTGTTTCAAGGCTTGCCCCTGATCTCACATCAGATGATGTCGTGGCTTTTATTCAAGCCAAAACTCAAGCCAACATAAAGGTGGAAAAATTTAGATTCTCGTACGAAAGGGCTATTTCATCCTTTAAAATAAGTGTCCCTAATGATTTCTTTCACCGTATATGCTCGTCTGAATTCTGGCCTAATCATATTATGGTTAAAGAATTCGAGGCTAAAAAGAGAAAAAATCGGCAACCGATTACTCTTTCAGTCCCAAATCAAACCACTACAACAAAGACAAATAAAATAACAAAAACTAATGACGTCACTTTCCTTAACCTATCAAAACGTTAGAGGCCTATGTAGTAAACTAACTTCTTTATTTCGAAATAGTCTTTCATTTGCTTCCCAGGTGCTTGTGTTTACTGAGACTTGGTTGAAGCCGGAGCTCCGAAGAAATATTATATGTATGTGCATTGTAATTGTATTTAAAAAAATATTGTTTTTGCTTATTTTTGTTGAATTTCTCAGTGCTTCTTATTTAGAGCGGCATCTGTTTTTAATATATGTGCAATATAATTTTTTTTTGCATTTTTACAGTGCTTCGTATTTAGAGTGGCATCTGTTAATATTTTTTTATATATGTAAATTTTTTGTTTTTATCTCTTACTGTTATGTATTTATAATTATTCACATAATTTAATCGTTTTATTATAGATGTTAAGTAACACTTGCATTGCTTATATTATTGCACTCACAAGTTGAGGTATATGTAAGTAGTTAGGGCCATTGCAGGTTCGTCTCTCCAGAAATATGCTGCTCGAGCTCCTGGTGTTCGGCTGCGCCAGTTATAAGAGGGGAGAGGAATCCGTGGATCACCTTCCGTACAGTTTTAGTAGAATATCTCCTTTTTAATGTTGGGTTTGACACTCCTTATATATATGTATATATATATCCCGTGTTTATTTAATAGTCAAATATATCAAAGGCGTTTGTTCACTTTTCTTTCTAGTCAAAGACTGAGTACAAATTTAGTTTGAAATATCTTAAGTTAGGGAGCCAAACCTCCTGTAGTGTTAGTATGTTTACAATTATGCTGACCAATTACTCTATATGTGTGTAGATGTGTATATATGTGGGTATCTATATGCAACTCTTCCAAGAATGTGAAGTCCAGAGCATCCTGTTTACAACGTCAGCATTTATATATTGTAGTCAACGATCTGACTCGCGATGTTGTTGTTTTTGTTTATGGGTCGATGTCGTTGACATAAGTGGGATCTGGCCGACTTGGGGATGGGCAAGGTGTTGTATAACTCTCTCAACTGTTGTTGTTGTTGCCAGTGGGTCGATATCGTTGACATTAGCGGGATCTGGCCGGTTTTGGAGGGGGGGTAGGTGACGTGGTAACTCGTGTGCCAGGCATTTGCCTTCGCAACAACAAAACGCTCCCTTGCATACACACACGCACATACGTGTACACAACAATAACAAAACTCAGCACCCCAGCCACTTGCAGCAACAAAACCCTTGCATACACACACGCACTCATACACATGCATGCTCGCATACGTCACACACAGTTATTCTCGGTCTCAAGCATCTCGATGCTGAAACACAAAATTGACTAGGCGCTGGGAATGCAAAATTGCCTATTGCCCAATTTCACAAGCAGCGCATACAAACCCAAGCGACCGTGTGCATACATAGCACACATACATTGGAACGATCACAGCGCTCAGAAATACGCCTGTGCTTATCGTTCCGCTGTCATTGTGCGACTGAATCAATGTTGCTTTGCGTTGCTTCGGGTTCTGTACAGGCAGTGGGCCGAGCGCAAAGCAGCGCTGCGTCTGTGGCTCTGGGGTTGCAAAAAAACAGCTGGGCTGGATGCTCTTATGATAAGTCTATAATATTGTCAATAGTTCTGTTGTTACTGGTTCGACCTACAGTGAGAAAGTGTTAGAAGTTGGAAGTTACGAAAGTTTCTAAAGAAGACAGAGAAGTGTAATTGGCTAACCAAGTCAGTCAGTGTCCCCTTGAATAAAGTTATTTATAAAAAGTAATCCAAGAATGTTTCTACGATTGGCTACAGATGGAAGATTTAATAGAAGGAGTCTACTAGAGTAGGAAGGTAATCTTAAGTTTGCATCCCAATTAAGGCCTCGTAGGGCAAAAATTAAAAAAAAAATATATAAAATTATTTTCTATTTAATATTTAATAAATATTGTAATTATTTTTAAATTATTTTATTTGAATTAAGATATTTAAAATTTATATTAATATATTTATATGTATATTTAATTTTCAATATATTTATATGTTTATTTATTTTTATACCATTCGACCATTGAAAATGGTCAAAAATGGTATACTAAGTTTGTGCAAAAGTATGTAACAGGCAGAAGGAGATATGGCAGACCCCATAAAGTGTATATATTCTGGCTCAGGATCAACAGCCGAGTCGATTGAGCCATGTCCGTCTATCTGTCTGTCCGTCTGTCTGTATGAACGTCGAGATCTCAGCTATTACAAAAGCTAGAGACACCAAATTTGACATGATGGTTCCTGTATACCATACGCAGATCAAGTTTATTTCAAATTTGGGCTGCCACGGCCACCGCCCCCACAAATCGATAATTTACGAATATTAAGGAAAGTATTACAGTTACATACACAAAATGTGGCATGATGGTTCCTGTAAACTATGCGCAGAATGCGTTTTTTCAAATTTGGGGTGCCACGCCCACCGCCCACACAAATCGATAATTTTTGAATATTAAGGAAAGTATTACAGTTACGGACACCAAATTTGGCATGATGGTTCCTATAAATCATGCGCAGATGAAATTTATTTGAAATTTGAGGTGCCACGCCCACCGCCCACGCAAATCGATCATTTTCGATTATCAGGAGAAGTATTAAAGTTACAGCTTTCTTTGGTATGAACATATATAATTGCAATATAAATCTATTTCCCAAATTACAATCCAATCGAACGATAAACATAGAAGTTATCCATGTTTTCCGTACCTTCACTGCTTGTGCCTGTGCTGCGCGTCGTGACGTCATCGTCACGATGCTTCGTTTCAGCCGTAGCGTGTGTAAAGCTACGCAGTTTTCACATGTAGATGGCGCTATTCAAAAATAGATCTAATTTAAACAATAGGTGGCGGATAAACTTGTGCAGCGTTTTTTGATGGAATTAAATATGTGGTAATTTGTTTCGAAACTGGGCGAATGGTATCTTACTGTCGGGCGCGCTCGACTGTAGGTTTCTTTACTTGTTATATATAAATTAAGTATTTTGGACCGGCGTAATCGCGCGCGGCTATTCGAGTCTGGGTGTCGGGCGGGGCCGCGACAATAAAAGCCAAGGAGTTTATATTAAATCTTTATTTCACAAGCCAAGCGGATCTGTGGCGTTGGAGTACGAAATCAAACTAAAGCTACGAATACAGAAATTCAAATTAGGAGCTAAGATGAAAACGAAACACATTGTTGCGGTTTCATATTCGTAGCGGCCATGCAAATAAACAAAGTTTGCCAGCTACGTAACGACGTCCGGCACAATACTTACATTGCAGAATGCAGTCGTCGCCGTATTTCATGCGCCCGACATAGCGACGTTAACATTAGTTAACTACTCCCCCCTCAAGATGGAGGCCGCCCTCGGCCGACCCTAACTCGGTGATCGCCACGTTCAATCGTCTGGCGGATCTCCTGGCCTTCTGGGCACGCCAGCCCACAATGGCAACGGACAACAGGAGGCAACATGATGCTGCCACGATTAGCGCTACTCGCTGGGGGCGTTCGCCGTCGACTTCTTCTCTGAACCTTCGAATTGTCTCTAAGTTTACTGAGCACGCTTTGGTGGGAGGTGACATTCAGCAGAGGGGATTTTGCTACCCCGGGAACTCTGTTCTGGACTCCGTTCCGGTTAACGTACAGGGTTCCGTTAATGACGGCACGTCGAGCGAAGGTAACAAGGTGCGTACCATGCACCCAGATTTCAGAGCCGTTGTCTACTTGCACCCTGGCGGCCCTGTCGTTGATGATGACGATCCCCTCATCTACGTAGGTGATGGGATCCAAGTTGCTGGGTTGTATCTCGCAGTGCGCCGCTCCTCCGGCATGAAGTTCTCTTGCGCATGAGCTGCCTGATGATAGCTGGCAGAAGGTGGCGCTGGTTGATGCAGTGCAAGCTTTAACGGTGCAAATCTCGTTGTTGCACTCTGCGATAACGCCATCGCCTAATCCTAGCATGGCTCCTTCGTGACTGACACGGAAAATAGTAATTTTCTTACAGGCGAACTTAATTACCGGAAATTTAATGATAAAGTGTAATGCGTTACTGGATTGCAGAACCTTTACGGACGATACGGACATGAGATCCCCTATAGGGGTGTTGGTGGGCTCCTCCAGCCAAATTGATTTTAAATCTGAGTGATCGAGAATATTTGGGCTAACGATGTTCATTTTTGCAAGTGTCACGGCCAACATTAAATTTTGAAGCTCCATCATGAGCATTCTATTTGTCGCGAGCAATGTTTCATACAAATGACCGGTGTCGATTTGCGACTCTTTTGCTGTTTTGAGAATTAAGTTGACGGTGGCAGTTAGTCTATTGACTTGACTCTGGATTTTTGTATTGACTTCTATCTGCCTATTGTTATCATCGACCAACCGCGCCTCTAAAACCCTACTCTTCTCCAAATCACCAGCATCAGGTGTGCCGGCTACGACCTTTAGTATGGCGCCCAGGAAGGCCAAACTTCTGGCCATTCGATGGTGCGCACCCAGCGCATCCATCAAGTCCCGGAGGTGTGCTGAATCTACGCTCAGCAGATTTCTCATGTGTGATTGCGGACATTGGCCGAGCAAGCCGACCGTCTCCTCTACAACACGTGCGTACTCCGAAAGATTCGTGGAGTGCCTCACATCGGCAGAATTTTCCCACACCAAGATCTGGCCGTCGATTATGGGAATGTACTTGCCGCGCGAATAATCGGTAATGTATGCCGATGCCAATGACATATATACGAGAAGGATAAGATTGGTCCTGTGGGTGAATGTTTAAATGGTTGATTTTTCCGTTTTTTAGACAAGGGGGAACCCAACACCAATAAAGAAAAATGCTTAAGAATATAATACGCGTGGATGGCGCTAAGCTTAGAACTACTACAACTACGCCAAGTGGCTAAAGAATTTAAAATTAACCGGTACGCGGACCTCGCTACAGCTCTCTCCTCGCACAATGGCGTGAGCTTGTTGCCGAGTCTTCGGTTGGATTTTACCAACACCTTTTTGCCAACATCGAATACCCTATTCTGCCGCGAGGCGTTTTCTGTGGCCATTAGCGCGGTTTGAGCTCTCTGGATCCTATTGTGCATCTCCAATGTGGCTCATCAGGGTGTGCTAGGATGATGTCAACCGGTCGCGTGTTGACGACCGAGTGAATCGACTTATTGTATTGGGTAGTGGCCAACATTACTATTTCGACCGTATCACTCATGCCCTTGTCTATCTTTATGCATCTGGCTAGCTCCAGCAACGTGCTGTGGAAACGCTCCACCTGCCCGTTCGAGGTACTGTGCAGTGGTGGTGCGTTTGTAATGCTAACACAAAAGTTGTTACGAAGCAGGGACACGATCGTTTGCGATTTCAACGATGGTTCGTTGTCGCAATAAATGGTCTTTGCCCTTGGGAAAAAGTTCATGAGCTGAAGCAGCGCTGTCTTCAGGTCTTCAATCGCTCTCGAGGCGATGGGTTGTACGACGGCAAACTTAGAAAACTTGTCGACGCAAGTGAGAAAAACTTTATGTCAGTAGAGAAAATGTCTATATGTAACATCTCCCCTGTGTGTGACGGTATCGGCGTTTCACCGAGTTCCTGCTTCCTCGGGTGCCTGTCATACTTGGCCCTTGCACAAGTTCTGCAGTTCTGCACGATCTCGTTGGCCAGCTTAGCCATTTTGGGAAAATAGTATTCTGACAATATCTGCTTTACATTTTCCTGCGCTGCTTTGTGTGCCCTATTGGGTTCAGCAGTTAAGATTTCCCTTCTTTCTTCAACTCTGAGTATGTCCACGACGCGGTTTCTGCAATGCCAAAACTTCGTGGCTGGGAACTTCCGCACTATCTCATCCTGTATCATTGCGAGCGTGTGTAAATCGCAATAAAAAGCGTTTACGCCCCTTGGGACGATTATGTCTACCAGTTCGTCTAATAAAGACTCCCTGCAGACGAAGTTGACCATGTGGCGCCTTTTATTCCCGAACAGAATAAAGGTATTCTTAGACGGGAAACGTGCTTCCTCCAGTATTATCTGGTTCTGGAAACAGTTCAACGGCTTGTCTGTCGACTCGATTGTGTGGGTGAGGGACATCTCGCTGTGAATCGTTGCTGCACAAGATTCGGGCTCTTCTTGTTCCAACAAATTAAACTGCTGTCTGGACAAGGCGTCCGCTACCAGGTTCTTTTTACCGGGCTTGTAGAATAGTCGAGCATTGAACTCGTCTATGCGGGCCTTCCACCTCTTAATTTTGGCGTTCGGGTTTGATTCCGACCAGAAAATGTTAAAGGCTGATGGTCAGTGAAGATGTTTATATCTTTCACTCCATACAAGTAATGCCGCAGTTTAGCCAGGGCCCAAATGATGGCCAATAACTCCCGCTCGTTAGTCGCGTAGTTGGCTTCACTGTCTTTAAGCGTTCTTGAAATCATTGTTATAGGGCGGCTCTCTTGGGACAACACCGCACCTATACTGTAGGCCGAAGCATCTGTCGTTAGATCAAATGGCTTCTTATAGTCAGGGTAGCTGAGCATGACATCTGATGCCAATATATTGCGCAGCTTTTGAAACGCCTCTCGCTGGGACTCAGAGAAACGCACCTGAATGTTCCTTGATCTATGCCTACTAACTGTTTCATTTTCGCCCTTTAATATGTTCGAAATGGGCCTTGCTATAGCAGCGAAGTCTTTAATGAAACATCTATAGTAGCTCGCGAGGCCCAGAAACGACCTGACTTCAAATACCGTCTTGGGCTCTGGGAATTCTTTTATGGCCTTGACTTTTTCTGGGTCCGTTGTTGCACCGTTACTGGTGACTATGAACCCAAGAAAGCTCACGCTTTTCTTAAAAAAAAAACGCGATTTTCGACCGATACCATCATATTCGCTTCTTGTAGGCTTTTTAACACCCAATCTACACGTTTAATTTGAGTCTCCACGTCTTACGTCATCGACATAAACATAGCAAAATTTGCCTATTTGTTCCCGTAAGATATCATCGATTGTTCGCTGGAAGATGCTGGCTGCGTTTCTGAGGCCGAACGGCAGTCTCTTGAACTCATATTTTCCCTCGTTCACGGAGAAAGAAGTTTTTTCGCGATCGCGTTCGGCTAACACAACCTGATGATATCCGGATTTGAGATCCGGGGTCGAAAAATAATGGGCTTTGCCCAAGTTGCTTAGTATCATCGATATATTCGGCATGGGGTATTTTTCGGGGATAGTTCGCTCATTGAGTTTGCGAAAATCTATCACCAAGCGCTTGTTGCGGTTGCCCGCCTCATCAGTGCCCTTCTTATCTACTATCCATATGGGGTTGTTGTAGGGGGATGCCGATTTTTGAATAATGTCATTTCTTAGAAGATCTTGGATCTCCTTATAGACGAAGTCTGCTACGCCCATGGGAAATGGGTATAGCTTGCCATAGATGGGCTCTTCGCTCACTGTTCTGATGGTAGCAACGACCGAAGTATTGTATGGCAGTGATTCGTTTGGGTCTGCAAAGGCCTTTTTTCTGGTCTTTAACAATTTTCGAAAAGACTCCCGCACTGAAGGGCGTGTCTGAGCAAGCCACATCGGTGAAGTTGACATCAGGGCATTTGTGGAAGGAGAATTTCTCGACCTCCGTACCCCATTTGAGCTGACTGGAAGCCAAACAGAGTGACGCCCCAGCCTGAGCTAACAAATCTAGGCCAATTATCCCATCAAAGGTTGACAAGTCTGGCAGAATGAAGAATGTTGCCTTCACGTTGATCAACGCAACAAAGCATTTTTGTGTGAGTGTGGTTGAGCCATGGATCGAACGCAAGCTGAATTGGAATTTAACCGCACGGACGCCACGCAAGCACTTATGCGGTCTGATGTAATTTTTGGACGTTCCGGTATCGATTAAGAATCTCATATCCAGCTCTGCTACTCTTCGTCTGATGACGGGTAGCAGGGATCTTCTCCTAAAAAATTGAGGTCGTTCGAATCGCTTCAGGCATCGTCCTCGATTTGTGCCACGGAGTCCGCTGGCGGTTTCGGCGTACGATCTCTGTCCCTGACCAGCGTCTTGGGTTACATGATTGACCCTTTGCTGCTTGTTCCTATCGTTAGTGCGATCGGACCAGGCCGAACGCTTGCTGATGCCAGCGGGGGCCTGGGTTGGCTGTCTAAACTTTGACAGCAAAGGCTACACCTCCATTGGTTCTGAAGCACTAGCGCGATTTTGCTGCTCGGCATTTCGCTGGCCGGATTGGCCTTGCTGCTTGTGCTGCCCACTAAAATGTGGGTTCTTTGACCCACTTGTCTGCGCTTCTGCCCACTTGTCTTCTTGCCTTGTCTCAGCGTACCCAACTCCTGCTCGATTACATAAACTGGACGTTTGTCGCTGTATGTGAAGTCGAGGCGACTTATAATCGCGTCAAAGTTAAGTATTGTGCCAAAAGAGCCCAGAACAACATCCGCGGCCCCCCTGATTTTATTTCTTATAATTATGACCGCCTGGTAGTGGCGTGAGCTGCCGTTGTATCTGTATTACGCATTTCAACTGGTCTGGATCCATATTTTCTGGAGTGGGGGGCGCTAAAACTGAAAGTCTTGGCGCTGGAAGACGAATATGATTATCGCAATCAGAGTCCGAATCACTAGACCGACGGCGGGGGGTTCTATAGCGACGGATTTGTGAAGTCATATGCTTCCAATATAAACAACGAAACCTCGAACACAACGTTTATCCACCACCTATTGTTTAAAATAGATCTATTTTTGAATAGCGCCATCTACATGTGAAAACGGCAAAGCTATACACACGCTACGGC
The DNA here is from genome assembly GCA_018904095.1 of Zaprionus ghesquierei. Taxonomy (NCBI): domain Eukaryota; kingdom Metazoa; phylum Arthropoda; class Insecta; order Diptera; family Drosophilidae; genus Zaprionus; species Zaprionus ghesquierei. The sequence continues at coordinate 163,892 of JAEIGP010000710.1, forward strand.
TGAAACGAAGCATCGTGACGATGACGTCACGACGCGAGCACAGGCGCAAGCAGTGCACAAGTTTATCCGCCACCTATTGTTAAAATTAGATCTATTTTTGAATAGCGCCATCTACATGTGAAAACGGCATAGCTATACACACGCTACGGCTGAAACGAAGCATCGTGACAATGACGTCACGACGCGAGCACAGGCGCAAGCAGTGGAAGTACGGAAAACGGAAACATGGATAACTTCTGTGTTTATCGTCCGATTGGATTGTAATTTGAGGAATAGATTTATATGCAATTATTATGTTCATACCAAAGCAGAAAGCTGTTACTTCTGTACTTCTCCTGATAATCGAAAATGATCGATTTGCACGGGCGGTGGGCGTGGCATCAAAAATTGAAAATAAACTTGATCTACCTATGGTATACAGGAACCTTCATGTGAAATATAGTGTCTCTAGCTTTTGTAATAGCTGAGATCTAGACGTTCAAACAGAGAAACGGACAGACAGACAAACAGACGGATATGGCTCAATCGAATGGTATAAAAAGGATGGTAGTGATCGTTTGTGCATTGATTACCGTGAACTGAATTCAAATACAATTTCCGATAAGTATCCTTTGTCCTTAATATCAGATCAAATTGACAGACTATGAGGAAGCAAGTATTTTACTAGCCTCGATATGGCGAGCGGTTTCAATCAGATACCAATAAAGCCAGAATCGATAGAAAGCACAGCCTTTGTCACAACAGAAGGACAATATGAGTTTGTAGCGATGCCCTTTGGCTTGAACAATGCTTTATCTGTGTTTCAGCGAGCCATAATGAAAGCATTAGGTGAGGTGGCATACTTACATGCTGTTGTCTACATAGATGATGTTTTAGTCGTAGCTGCCACAAAGGAGGAGGCTTTTGTTAGACTTAAGGACGTACTGGAAAGGTTATCTAGTGCGGGATTTTCGTTTTACATGAACAAGTGCTCATTTCTAAAGACGAGTGTTGAATATCTTGGCTATAAAATTGAGAATGGCGAAATAAGGCCAAATCCACACAAGATTCAAGCATTGGCTGCATTGCCGCCCCCACAAACAGTTACACTACTGAGACAGTTTATTGGCATATCTTCATATTTTCGATAGTTTGTTCCTCGCTTTTCTGAGCTAATGAAACCACTATACTTACTTACATCAAAAAATAGCCAATTTGAATGGCATGACAGACATGAGCAAGTGCGTCAAGAGATAATGTCAACTCTAGTTAGCGACAGCGTGCTAATTATATATGGCCCACAGTACCCGGTTGAACTGCACACTGATGCTAACGCGAATGGCTATAGTGCCACATTGATTTACAAAATTAATGGCAAGCCGAGAGTCATAGAGTGTTATAGTAAGAGCACTACAGGTGTAGAGTCGAGATACCACTCTTATGAGTTAGTAACACTGGCTGTATACAATGCAGTAAAACATTTTCGCCGGTACCTACATGGCCGCGCGTTTGTGGTTTATACAAACTGCAACTCGCTTAAGGCTACACGCCATAAGGTAGATTTGTCACCAAGAGTCCATCGATGGTGGGCATATTTACAGTCGTATGAGTTTGAGATTCAGTATAGAAAAGGACAGGGTATGGCGAATGTAGACTTTCTGTCTAGAAACCCACTACCAGATCCTAAACTCTTTAACTTCGCTAAGGTAACTGAAGTTCGTGTAGAGTTGGCTGACATACCATAACTGATAACTGGTTGCTTGCGGAACAGCGTAGAGATGAAATTTCTGAACTAGTGACAAAGCTGCAAAATAACGAATTACAACACGAATTAGCAAAGACATACGAACTAAGGTCGGGCATGTTGCATAGAGAAATGTTACAGAGTAATGGCCGAAATAGGTGCCTGCCAGTAATACCACGCGCATTCAGGTGGTCCATAATAAACCATGTCCACGAAGCTGTAATGCATTTGGGCTGGGAAAAGACCTTGGAAAAGGTATACACACAGTATTGGTATCAAAATATGTCTAAGTGCATATAGAGATCAGTGGAAAATTAAGTGGTAAGAATGACATCAAAGAATACGTGATAGTTCAAATAGATGCTTTCACTAAATATGTTCATTTGCATCACGCATTAAGCCTTGATACTAACAGCTCCATTGAGGCATTAAAATCAACTATATGCATGTTTGGTGCACCAAGTCGTTTAATAGCTGATCAAGGTCGCAGTTTTACCAGTAATGATTTTAAACAGTTCTGTTCATTTCAAAAGATTGATTTACATTTAATTGCTACGGGAGCTAGCCGCGCAAACGGCCAGGTTGAGCGCGTAATGAGCACTTTCATGGCTATGCTAACTGCTGTAGAAACGAGTAGTAGATCATGGCAGGAAGCTTTAAAGGAAGTTCAGTTGGCTATGAATTGCACAGCTAATCGAGTTACAAAAATGAGTCCTTTAGAACTATTGATTGGTAAGGGAGCTAGACCAATGGGCATGATGCCAATGATAGCAGAAGAGAACATTGATGTAGAATTTGTTAGGAATACGGCCTTGCAAAATGTAAAGAAAAATGCTCAGGAGTGAAGAACGGCATCAAACATAGCTAGACCCAAAGTTAAAGGGTCCATTTGTAATAACGGAAAAGCTTGATGGTGACCGATATATGTTGAGATCTTTGACAAGCAAAAGAATGTATAAGTACGCCCACGAACAGTTACGGGCGGTGCCTGTTGAGGTAGCCGCAGACCAATACGAGAGATCGCCGGCTGAGGCACTCGTAGAGACCACAGACTTTGGTTAAATTATTCACAAGGCTACAGCTACACCATATAGTTATCTGCGCAGTAACTATGTGGCGGGGGCTATGAGGGTCCAGAGGGACCATGACGCATGAGGATGCGTGAGATCGTTGCAAGGAGTGCAGCAAGAGTCTGGGAGTGTGACATAACAGAGACAAAAGAGAGACAATGGCAAAGTAAAGTAAAGAATGAAAAAGCGAAAGAGGTGTGGCAAGAAATACATACGTTACTGTTTGATCAAAAGAAATGAAGTCAGCAAATGTAAATTGCAAAGCAAAGCTTGAGCAAGGCAATGGATGCCTTAGATATTGTTGCAATATAATGTTGAGTTAAAAATTAAAATAAAATGAATGAAGAAAGAAAATGTTATGTAAAATGTAAAGAACTATGCAATGCGATACAACACACGAGGTCGTGTGCATGTCAGGAAGGCCGTGTCGAAGATTCAGTAGATCTTACCTATTATTTTTGAATGTAACCGAAATTATGTTATTATCCGTTATGTTAAGAATGAACAACGAATAATAAAATTCACGGAAAGCGTTCCGTTATTGAGTGAGCATCATTTGTGTGTGTATTCAAATGAGCATGGCGCCTGTTGTTGTTTTGTAGAGTTTCGTGGAGGTAAGGATGATGAAATAATTGTATTTTTTTGTAGTCGCAGTAATTAATTTTGTTAATTAAAGAAATTAAGAAACAGTAATATTAATAAGTATAAATAAAATTGGTGCCAGCAATCGCCGTAACACTAATTATGCAAAAAAAATATTTAAATAAAAGGTATATTGGTTATATAATTAAATTAAATTAAATTTATTAAGTGAAATTTTAAATTTAAAAATTGTTTTATAATAATAATTGAAGCTTGAAAATTTTAATTAAAAACTAGGATTAGATACTCTATTATTAAAAATGTAAATTAAATATTTAAGTAGTAATAATGATATTCTTGAAACTTACAAAATTTGGCGGTATTTTAGTCTATCCAGAGGAACCTGTTTTGTAATCTATAATCCACAATGGACCTTACTTAAGTTTGTATTCAGTTTATATACCGTCGTTATCAGAATATTTTATAAGAATAATAATATTTAATAATTTTTACAAGAGATCAAGGCGTAGCTTATATTTACGTAATAGTAGGTTACAATAAAATTATTTAAACAGATAAAATGATGAAAAAAAATGATGAAATTGGTAGTGAAATTATAAAGATTCATAATTTTATTTTAGCTCTAAAATATGTACATATCGCCCGTCGCTCTTATTGTTAAGGTCAGATAAATCGTGACATAGTAAATGTACTGAAAAGTGTATCTACAAAGACAATTTAAAACTAATTAAGTAAAGAATTTCTTTTACATTGAAAAGATGTTTGTGCAAACCAATATTAATAAAATTTTATGCAATAATTTACTTTATTTATAAATTTAATGTATAAAAAACAATTAAAAAGAGAAGGTTTTAGTATTGTTTAAAAAAATTTAATAATAGTTAAAAAGTATTATAAAAAAAATTGTAAACATTTGAAAAATTTTTATTTTAAAAGAAAATTTAATGTATTGTATCTTTTGTATATCAGCGTTTTTCAAATAAAAAATAATTAAGTATTTTTCTCGATTTTAAAACAGTTAATATAATATAAAAGTTAATGGAATAAAATTATTTTAAATATTATATTTGAAATATAATGGTAAAATGGTTTTTAAAGGTATCTGGTTTTTGTTGAAATGAATTAAATTCAAAAATTATAAATTGATTTAAAAATGTATTTAATTAAATAATTTATAATTTTAATATTTTATGGTTTTTTTTATACCGAACACTGAAAATGGTCAAAAATGGTATACTAAGTTTGTGCAAATGTATGTAAGAGGCAGAAGGAGGCGTGGCAGACCCCACAAAGTATATATATTCTGACTCAGGATCACTAGCTGAGTCGATTGAGCCATGTCCGTCTGTCTGTCCGTCTGTCTGTATGAACGTCGAAATCTCAGCTATTACAAAAGCTAGAGACACCAAATTTGACATGATGGCTCCTGTATACCATACGCAGATCAAGTTTATTTCAAATTTGGGGTGCCACGCCCACCGCCCACGCAAATCGATAATTTACGAATATTAATGAAAGTTTTACAGTTACGGACACCGAATTTGGCATGATGGTTCCTCAAATTTGAGGTGCCACGCCCACCGCCCAGCGCAATATACACGCAATATACATATTAGAACACGTAAAGATGCTGATAATATGCACCCATTCCAAAAATAACAATTCGATCGGGCAATGAATACAAAAGTTATTAAAGAAAACGTTTTTCATAGTTCCGTTGCCCGCGTCATTACAGCATATCGTCTGCATTGTTTTAGCCTTTGTGTGTGTGTCTGTATGTGTATGTGAGAGCGAGTTAGTAATAGTTAGTGCAACTACGAAGTTGGTCGAATTGTATCTTACGGTCGGGCGCGCTCGACTGTAGCTTTTCTTACTTGTTTTATACTATGCTTTTATTTATTGAATCTTCTTGTTTAAGAACTAACAATAAGTTTAAAAATCTTAACTATCGTATATAAGATTTTTTCTGAACAGTTCTCTTATTCTTCCAACTGTTCTATGATCAGACGGCCCTAAAAGTTTCTTCGCTGGATTGGTAGGTCCTTTCGTCGGAGACGGGAACGACTACTGAACTAGGTTAGAGCTCTCGCTAGGTGGTTGGGGTGCCAGTAAAGCTTGTTATGGTATTTTTCCTTAAGTTTCTTTATTGCGTTGATAACAGGTGGGATATTTAGGTCTCTTTGGATGTTTTCATTTCGAACGTACCACGGTGCCCAAGTGGTTCTCAGAATCTTTGATTGTGCTCGCTGCATTATGTCAATATTGCTGTTGCTGGCATTGTCCCATAACTGTGAACCATAGGTCCAGATAGGTTTCAGTACAGTATTGTAGAGTAAGACCTTGAGATCTAGGCTGAGCGGAGAACCAGAGTTGATGAGCCAGTGTAGTTTCTTGGCTTTGAGTTTTAGCTGAGTTTTTTTGGCTTCAATGTGTCTGCGCCATGTTAGTCTTCTGTCAAGGTGAACTCCAAGGTACGTTACCTCATCTGCTTTTGGGAGTAGTATGTTGATCAACAAGAGTGGTGTTGCATTGCATTGATGCGTGAATACATTTTGTAAGTGAGCGGCAAATGTGGTGGCTCTGTCTGCATCACTACGGGCCCAGGAATTCTGAGGAATTCCTTATCGGCAAAACGGTTTCAATCGGTGGGCGAAGAGTTGAGTGCGCTCTCCACAGTGACTTATGTTTTGTGCCTGTTGGTGTAAGTTGATCTATATATCGGCGCTGATCGCCTTCCTCCTCTTGTTTTAGAGAGTTGGCCAATTTCCGTGTGGCTATTTTTAGCTTTTGTTTTGCAGTTGGCGATCTGGAAGATTGTCATTCTCTACGTAAGCTTCGTTTTACGTGGACGAGTTGCTCGATTTGTACGTTGGTCTTATTCGGATTAATTGTAATGTTTGTGATTTTGGGTGTTGCAGTGAGAGCTGCTGCAGTAAGAATGGATTGGAATGTACCTTTGCAGCTCTCTATATCAGATTCAGTGTTGAGTTTCGGGCTTAGCTCAATGTATGACCTTATATATTTTTTGTACCTGAGCCAATTTGTTTTGTGTGAAGTCAATCTGTATGCTGGTTTCACGTTTTCTGCGTACCGGCGGAGGTGGATTAGTACAGGCGAGTGATCAGATGACAGATCTGGCAGACATTCAGTTTAACCAAACTGCGGGAAATATTTTTCGTAACTGCGAAGTCGATAAGGTCAGGCAGCTTATTAAGGTCTGATGGCCAGTATGTAGGACTCACAGGAGAAACATGGTCAAGTTTATTAGTGCTTTTTATTATAGTCTTGTAAAGCTGTTTTCCCTTTGGATTCAAAAGTCGCGATCCCCAGTGAGTATGTTTAGCATTGTAGTCGCCTGCTGCAATGAAGTGAGGCCCTAGTGCTTGGAAGAAATCCAGGAATTGATCTTCCAATACTGTGAAACGAGGGGGGCAGTATACGGCCGCTAGTGTGTGGTGAGTGTTGTCCTCCAGCTGTATGTTGATGGATGTATGGAATATGCTATGAAATAAATTTTCAAAAATAATAATTTTAATTTAATAAATGTATGATAAGAATAAGCAATTATTAAAAATTATGTTATAATTTAATTTATAATAATAAATAATAAAATTTATTAAATTTTAAAAATTGATTCAAAAATTAATTTTAACAATTAAAAAATTATGAAAAAATAGTATGTTTTATTGTAATGATAGATTTAAAAGAAAAGTTTCAGTAAAGAGTTCGGCAAAAATAATGTTCGCTTGCTTAACAAAAACATGTATTTTTTAATTAATTTTAAAGTGTTACCTGCCCACTGAAATTTTATTGGGGTGATATTAAACTTTTAATTTTTAAAAACATTAATTTATGAATTATTAATCCATTAATAATGATTAAAAAAGTAAAGAAAGTTACAATCGAGTGCATCCGACAGTGGGATACCATTCACCCAGTTTCAAAACAAATTATCACACATTTTATTCCATCAAAAAACTCTGCCCAAATGTATCCGCCACCTATTGTTTAAATTAGATCTATCTTTAAATAGAGCCATCTACATGTGAAAACGGCATAGTTTTACACACGCTACGGCTGAAACGAAGCATCATGACGATGACGACACGTTATGCTGCAATTGCGCAAGAATTGTAACTATGGTAAACGTTTAGATGAATAACTTTTGTGTTTATTATCCAATCGGATTGCATTTCGTTATCAGAATATTTTATAAGAATAATAATATTTAATAATTTTTACAAGAGATCAAGGCGTAGCTTATATTTACGTAATAGTAGGTTACAATAAAATTATTTAAACAGATAAAATGATGAAAAAAAATGATGAAATTGGTAGTGAAATTATAAAGATTCATAATTTTATTTTAGCTCTAAAATATGTATGTCGCAGTGTTGTTATTTTCTTGCGTCTGATCTGCCATGTCGACACACAAACTTTTCGAGTGAAGCGAATTCCAACCGGCGTGTACAATTGTCTGCATGCAACTGCTCGCATTTTCTACGCATCGATCTATGCTTTACGCACGCTAGCTGGACTACACTTGGCGACAGCGCGACAACGCCGTCGCCTCACTCGTTGCGGTACTTTGGCGCCAGTCATATTATGCGTCGTAGTCAAATTCTAAGAATGATTTCACAATATACCAAACTCATTGCGCAGCAGCGTCTTGCAAGCGCAGTGGTAAAACTATGGTAATAATGTGACAGCCACGTACAGTGGTCAAAATAGATTCATTATGCGACACGGCCTTCCTGACATAATACACGTCCTCGTGTGTTGTCTTAAATCTACCACATAAGTGACAATACTTCAGGATTTAAAGACTCTCTGGATATTTCAAAGAATTATTTGCATTCAATTTAATACTGATCCAAATCAGTTTCAACTTCATTCTTATCATAACATGATTAAATTATTTAAATTTTCGTAACATAATTTAAATTTAATAAATTATACCATTCGTGTAATTCCTTTAACACATTTTTTTCTTAATCTTTTAAACCAAACAAATTTTGTAGTTCCTTTTACAAATAATTAACTTATATTTTGTGTAGTTCCTTTTACACATAATTAACTTATCATTTGTGTAGTTCCTTTAACACATACGACCCCCGCCATAACAAGTCTCTTCTGCTATGGTGCGGTCTTCTATCTTATCATTTGTGTAGTTCCTTTAACACATACGACCCCCGCCATAACAAGTCTCTTCTGCTATGGTGCGGTCTTCAGTTTCTCTATTGCGCTACAGACACAACTTCTATTGTGCTGTCCCTATCTTTACATAACTCATCGAGTATCTGATTATTTGGTATTGCTTTTAAACATTCATGAGAATACTTATATGTTCGATTACATGTTAAAGATTTTAGCGTATATCTATCTCCATCCAATACTTCAATTATCTCAAATGGCCCTTTAAATTTAGGATCAAGTTTAATTTGATGACGTTCTTCGTTTTTGAGCAAAACGTGATCACCCACTTTGAAATTTACTATTTTAGCCTTATTTTTATCAAACCTATCTTTGTCGTATTTTGCTTGAGTATCCATGTTCTTTTTAGCCTCCTTTCTCAAATTTTCTTTGTCTACCTCATCATCGTTATCTTCGATTAGCGGCAACAAGCCAAAAGGTCGAACTTCTTTACCAATTAATAATTCCACACGATTAATCGTGCAATTCATTGCTAGCTGCACTTCAGCCAACGCATCCTGCCATGATCTCTGACTAGTTTCGACAGCCGTTAGCATACCTTTCAGGGTACTCATGACACGTTCTACCTGACCGTTTGCTCTACTTGCACCAGTAGCAATTAAATGTAGATTAATTTTTTGAGAGGAGCAAAATTCGCGAAAACTTTTACTTGCGAAACTACGTCCTTGATCTGCTATAATTCGAGTGGGCAAACCAAACAAGGACACAGCTGATTTTACAGCCTTAATGCAGCTATCAGAATCTATATTAAGTGTGTGATAAAAATAAACAAATTTGGTGAAGGCATCTATAAGGACGATGACGTATTCCTTCAAATCATTTTTACCACTCAATTTGCCAGTGATGTCAATATGAATCGTATGCCACGGTATTTCTATTTTAGGAATAGGATGCAGCTCAGCCTGCACTTTTCCCACAAGTGGCTTAGATACTTTACATGTAATGCAATTCTCTACAAATCTACGCACATATTTAGACATATTTTCGAACCAGTAATAACAATAGACTTTGTCCAGCGTCTTTTCCCATTCAAGATGCATAATAGCTTCATGGACGTGATTTATGACGGCCCATCGAAAACCTCTTGGTATTACCGGCAAACATTTGGTCTTACTATTTCGCTGTATTTTTCTATGTAGTATTCCCTTTCGCAATTCATATGTTCTATCCAGATTTCCTGGAAACTCATTATTCTTTAAGTTTAAAATTATTTCTTGTATCTCAGTATCTCGCTGTTGTTCTGAAACCAACCAGTTATCAGATATCTCGGTCAAATTGATTCGTAACTCTGGAATCTTATTCAAACTTTTGTGTTGTTTAAGCACTGGATTCCGAGAGAGAAAATCCACATGCGCCATGCGCTCGCCTTTTCTATACTCTATTTCGAAATCAAATGCCTGTAAAAACGCCCACCATCTATGAACCCTCGGTGTTAAATCTAGTTTTGTACGGCTGGCCTTTAAAGAATTACAGTCAGTATAAACTATAAATTTTCGTCCCTGCAGGTAATGTCGGAAGTGTTTAATAGCATTTACTACTGCTAACGTCTCCAGTTCGTATGAATGGTATTTAGATTCGGCGGGAGACGTACACTTACTGTAATACTCTACCACATGAGGTTTATTGTCAATTTTATGTAACAGGATCGCTCCATACCCAATACAACTTGCGTCAGTATGCAGCTCTATTGGGTATTGCGGATCGAATATGATTAAAACTGGCGTCTGAGTCAATATAGTTATTATTTTTATTCGTACCTGTTCATGCACTGGTAACCAAACAAAGTCAGTGTTTTTCTTAGATGTGAGAAGATACAGAGGTTTAAGTGTTTGGGAGAAATTTAACACAAATTGCCGAAAATATGTGGCTAAACCAATGAATTGTCTTAGCTGTGAGACATTTTGGGGTGGTGGTAATTCTTTTAAAGCTTGAATTTTCCGTGAATTTGGCCTGACTTCTCCGTTGCTTATTTCAAATCCGAGATACTTTAATGTCTCCAATACTGTATGCAATCTAACTAGCGCATCTTCTTTGCTTTCTGCTATTATGAGAACATCATCAATACACACAATTGCATAAGTGTAAGCTAAAGCTCCTAGGGCCTTCATTATAGCCCGCTGGAACACAGATGGTGCGTTCTTCAAACCAAATGGCATTGTCAAGAACTCGTATTGACCTTCTGGCGTTACAAATGCAGTTCGTTCGATTGAGTCCTCATGGACTGGAATTTGGTAAAAGCCGCTTGCCATATCTATGCACGAAAAATATTTAGTACCCCGAAGCCTAGCAATTTGGTCTGAGATGAGGGGCAATGGATACTTGTCAGCCACTGTGTTTTCGTTTAGCATGCGATAGTCCACACACAGTCGATCGGTGCCATTCTTTTTTTAACTAGCATCATGGGACTAGCGAAAGGTGAGCAGCTTGGCCGAATAATCTTAGCTTTTAGTAATTCGTCAACTTTACCCCGCACTTTAATTTTCTCTTCTTCACTAAGCCTATATGGCCGCCGTTGTACGGTCTTTTGCTGATCTATTAATCTAATTTCCAACTGTCCTGTGGTGACCTTGGTCTTTGGTATTCCATCAATAACCCAATCTGAATAACATTTTAGAATTTTTTTCAAGGCTGCCTTATCAAGATCATCAAGTTCACGATTTGATTCTATGACATCTTCATAATTGGTAATTACTAACGATTCTACTCTTTTGGTTGTGTAAATTTGAAATTTGTCAGCGTCCATGGTTACGCCAAAGCCCTGGCTTAAAATTTCACGACCAATTAGTACATCAAATTTCAAATACTTGTCCATAATAACATGTAACAAAATCTCTAAATAACATTGATCAATATTCATATTACATAATAGTTGTTGAGTGCTGAATATTGAATCATTACGTATGCCGTTTAATTTAACAATGTTATTAATTCTTTTGCCACTAAATTTATCGGCGACGCTTTCCTTAACCAAGGAACATTCAGCGCCGGAGTCGAAGCAAAATGGAACAGACTCACCGGTTGAACTTCTTATTGTTCCTGATGGTGGAGCTACAGTACAGATGTCAACACGTTTCTCGGTTACTTGGTCGTTTCCTCGTGATCGTCCTTTTTGACAAGCGGATGCGAAGTGCCCAAGCTCGTCGCATTTGAAACATTTGACTGTTGACCGGTCTTTTGATCCTTGCGATGAACTTCCGTTGTGGCTTTTTCCTTGATTTTGTGTCCTCTGCCGAGCACGACATTCGGCATATTTATGTCCAGTCTTTCCACAATAATTGCATTTCACTTGAGAGAGATACTTAGACTTTTTACGCTCCGGGCCTGTTGTAGAAGCGTCGTCATCAAGGTTCCGTTTTTGAAAAGTGTGCGCTTGTAGTTGTTGTTGCATGTCATTTCGAGTTTTAATATTGTTTGTAAAAACCCAGCGCGACAATTTGTCATCAATTTGTGCCATGTGAGCCAGAGTAAGTGAAACCGCAATTTCCTCCAGATCAATAGATTTAAATTTTGACATAAGTAAGGTGACAATTCGGCTCCCATATTCGGTGTAACTTTCTCCAGACTTTGGTCGCCCGTTCAAAATTTTCATCAGTGTGGCAGCAGACGTTTCGATGCCAACAAAACGTTGAACGAAGAGTTCTTTAAATTGTGGCCATGTGATGCCAGCAAAGCATATTTGGGACAGCCATTGCGATGCACTTCCCTCTAGCGCCTTACTTAAAGTTATCATCAGGCTGCTTCCTTCGGGCATTTTATCAGCAAAAATGAGATCCACTGTTGTACACCAAGCCGAGGCATCTGCACCAGCTCCCTCAGGATGAAATTTTGGTAGAGTTATTTGTTTTCCCTTTTCATCAGTTGCCGATGCCTTTGGTGTCTGCATATTTTTGATGATCTCCAATAGGTTGTTGTTTTGCACTTGTAAAGCTGCCAGGTATGCATCGGTGATATTTGTAGGCAAAGCAGATCCCACTTCTGATGTCGCAGTGTTGTTATTTTCTTGCGTCTGATCTGCCATGTCGACACACAAACTTTTCGAGTGAAGCGAATTCCAACCGGCGTGTACAATTGTCTGCATGCAACTGCTCGCATTTTCTACGCATCGATCTATGCTTTACGCACGCTAGCTGGACTACACTTGGCGACAGCGCGACAACGCCGTCGCCTCACTCGTTGCGGTACTTTGGCGCCAGTCATATTATGCGTCGTAGTCAAATTCTAAGAATGATTTCACAATATACCAAACTCATTGCGCAGCAGCGTCTTGCAAGCGCAGTGGTAAAACTATGGTAATAATGTGACAGCCACGTACAGTGGTCAAAATAGATTCATTATGCGACATGTACATATCGCCCGTCGCTCTTATTGTTAAGGTCAGATAAATCGTGACATAGTAAATGTACTGAAAAGTGTATCTACAAAGACAATTTAAAACTAATTAAGTAAAGAATTTCTTTTACATTGAAAAGATGTTTGTGCAAACCAATATTAATAAAATTTTATGCAATAATTTACTTTATTTATAAATTTAATGTATAAAAAACAATTAAAAAGAGAAGGTTTTAGTATTGTTTAAAAAAAATTTAATAATAGTTAAAAAGTATTATAAAAAAAAATTGTAAACATTTGAAAAATTTTTATTTTAAAAGAAAATTTAATGTATTGTATCTTTTGTATATCAGCGTTTTTCAAATAAAAAATAATTAAGTATTTTTCTCGATTTTAAAACAGTTAATATAATATAAAAGTTAATGGAATAAAATTATTTTAAATATTATATTTGAAATATAATGGTAAAATGGTTTTTAAAGGTATCTGGTTTTTGTTGAAATGAATTAAATTCAAAAATTATAAATTGATTTAAAAATGTATTTAATTAAATAATTTATAATTTTAATATTTTATGGTTTTTTTTATACCGAACACTGAAAATGGTCTAAAATGGTATACTAAGTTTGTGCAAATGTATGTAAGAGGCAGAAGGAGGCGTGGCAGACCCCACAAAGTATATACATTTTCTGATTTAGGATCACTAGCTGAGTCGATTGAGCCATGTCCGTCTGTCTGTCCGTCTGTCTGTATGAACGTCGAAATCTCAGCTATTACAAAAGCTAGAGACACCAAATTTGACATGATGGCTCCTGTATACCATACGCAGATCAAGTTTATTTCAAATTTGGGGTGCCACGCCCACCGCCCACGCAAATCGATAATTTACGAATATTAATGAAAGTTTTACAGTTACGGACACCGAATTTGGCATGATGGTTCCTCAAATTTGAGGTGCCACGCCCACCGCCCAGCGCAATATACACGCAATATACATATTAGAACACGTAAAGATGCTGATAATATGCACCCATTCCAAAAATAACAATTCGATCGGGCAATGAATACAAAAGTTATTAAAGAAAACGTTTTTCATAGTTCCGTTGCCCGCGTCATTACAGCATATCGTCTGCATTGTTTTAGCCTTTGTGTGTGTGTCTGTATGTGTATGTGAGAGCGAGTTAGTAATAGTTAGTGCAACTACGAAGTTGGTCGAATTGTATCTTACGGTCGGGCGCGCTCGACTGTAGCTTTTCTTACTTGTTTTATACTATGCTTTTATTTATTGAATCTTCTTGTTTAAGAACTAACAATAAGTTTAAAAATCTTAACTATATAAGATTTTTTCTGAACAGTTCTCTTATTCTTCCAACTGTTCTATGATCAGACGGCCCTAAAAGTTTCTTCGCTGGATTGGTAGGTCCTTTCGTCGGAGACGGGAACGACTACTGAACTAGGTTAGAGCTCTCGCTAGGTGGTTGGGGTGCCAGTAAAGCTTGTTATGGTATTTTTCCTTAAGTTTCTTAATTGCGTTGATAACAGGTGGGATATTTAGGTCTCTTTGGATGTTTTCATTTCGAACGTACCACGGTGCCCAAGTGGTTCTCAGAATCTTTGATTGTGCTCGCTGCATTATGTCAATGTTGCTGTTGCTGGCATTGTCCCATAACTGTGAACCATAGGTCCAGATAGGTTTCAGTACAGTATTGTAGAGTAAGACCTTGAGATCTAGGCTGAGCGGAGAACCAGAGTTGATGAGCCAGTGTAGTTTCTTGGCTTTGAGTTTTAGCTGAGTTTTTTTGGCTTCAATGTGTCTGCGCCATGTTAGTCTTCTGTCAAGGTGAACTCCAAGGTACGTTACCTCATCTGCTTTTGGGAGTAGTATGTTGTTCAACAAGAGTGGTGTTGCATTGCATTGATGCGTGAATACATTTTGTAAGTGAGCGGCAAATGTGGTGGCTCTGTCTGCATCACTACGGGCCCAGGAATTCTGAGGAATTCCTTATCGGCAAAACGGTTTCAATCGGTGGGCGAAGAGTTGAGTGCGCTCTCCACAGTGACTTATGTTTTGTGCCTGTTGGTGTAAGTTGATCTATATATCGGCGCTGATCGCCTTCCTCCTCTTGTTTTAGAGAGTTGGCCAATTTCCGTGTGGCTATTTTTAGCTTTTGTTTTGCAGTTGGCGATCTGGAAGATTGTCATTCTCTACGTAAGCTTCGTTTTACGTGGACGAGTTGCTCGATTTGTACGTTGGTCTTATTCGGATTAATTGTAATGTTTGTGATTTTGGGTGTTGCAGTGAGAGCTGCTGCAGTAAGAATGGATTGGAATGTACCTTTGCAGCTCTCTATATCAGATTCAGTGTTGAGTTTCGGGCTTAGCTCAATGTATGACCTTATATATTTTTTGTACCTGAGCCAATTTGTTTTGTGTGAAGTCAATCTGTATGCTGGTTTCACGTTTTCTGCGTACCGGCGGAGGTGGATTAGTACAGGCGAGTGATCAGATGACAGATCTGGCAGACATTCAGTTTAACCAAACTGCGGGAAATATTTTTCGTAACTGCGAAGTCGATAAGGTCAGGCAGCTTATTAAGGTCTGATGGCCAGTATGTAGGACTCACAGGAGAAACATGGTCAAGTTTATTAGTGCTTTTTATTATAGTCTTGTAAAGCTGTTTTCCCTTTGGATTCAAAAGTCGCGATCCCCAGTGAGTATGTTTAGCATTGTAGTCGCCTGCTGCAATGAAGTGAGGCCCTAGTGCTTGGAAGAAATCCAGGAATTGATCTTCCAATACTGTGAAACGAGGGGGGCAGTATACGGCCGCTAGTGTGTGGTGAGTGTTGTCCTCCAGCTGTATGTTGATGGATGTATGGAATATGCTATGAAATAAATTTTCAAAAATAATAATTTTAATTTAATAAATGTATGATAAGAATAAGCAATTATTAAAAATTATGTTATAATTTAATTTATAATAATAAATAATAAAATTTATTAAATTTTAAAAATTGATTCAAAAATTAATTTTAACAATTAAAAAATTATGAAAAAATAGTATGTTTTATTGTAATGATAGATTTAAAAGAAAAGTTTCAGTAAAGAGTTCGGCAAAAATAATGTTCGCTTGCTTAACAAAAACATGTATTTTTTAATTAATTTTAAAGTGTTACCTGCCCACTGAAATTTTATTGGGGTGATATTAAACTTTTAATTTTTAAAAACATTAATTTATGAATTATTAATCCATTAATAATGATTAAAAAAGTAAAGAAAGTTACAATCGAGTGCATCCGACAGTGGGATACCATTCACCCAGTTTCAAAACAAATTATCACACATTTTATTCCATCAAAAAACTCTGCCCAAATGTATCCGCCACCTATTGTTTAAATTAGATCTATCTTTAAATAGAGCCATCTACATGTGAAAACGGCATAGTTTTACACACGCTACGGCTGAAACGAAGCATCATGACGATGACGACACGTTATGCTGCAATTGCGCAAGAATTGTAACTATGGTAAACGTTTAGATGAACAACTTTTGTGTTTATTATCCAATCGGATTGCATTTCGTTATCAGAATATTTTATAAGAATAATAATATTTAATAATTTTTACAAGAGATCAAGGCGTAGGTTATATTTACGTAATAGTAGGTTACAATAAAATTATTTTAACAGATAAAATGATGAAAAAAAATGATGAAATTGGTAGTGAAATTATAAAGATTCATAATTTTATTTTAGCTCTAAAATATGTACATATCGCCCGTCGCTCTTATTGTTAAGGTCAGATAAATCGTGACATAGTAAATGTACTGAAAAGTGTATCTACAAAGACAATTTAAAACTAATTAAGTAAAGAATTTCTTTTACATTGAAAAGATGTTTGTGCAAACCAATATTAATAAAATTTTATGCAATAATTTACTTTATTTATAAATTTAAAAAATTTAATATAAAAAACAATTAAAAAGAGAAGGTTTTAGTATTGTTTAAAAAAAATTTAATAATAGTTAAAAAGTATTATAAAAAAAAATTGTAAACATTTGAAAAATTTTTATTTTAAAAGAAAATTTAATGTATTGTATCTTTTGTATATCAGCGTTTTTCAAATAAAAAATAATTAAGTATTTTTCTCGATTTTAAAACAGTTAATATAATATAAAAGTTAATGGAATAAAATTATTTTAAATATTATATTTGAAATATAATGGTAAAATGGTTTTTAAAGGTATCTGGTTTTTGTTGAAATGAATTAAATTCAAAAATTATAAATTGATTTAAAAATGTATTTAATTAAATAATTTATAATTTTAATATTTTATGGTTTTTTTTATACCGAACACTGAAAATGGTCAAAAATGGTATACTAAGTTTGTGCAAATGTATGTAAGAGGCAGAAGGAGGCGTGGCAGACCCCACAAAGTATATACATTTTCTGACTCAGGATCACTAGCTGAGTCGATTGAGCCATGTCCGTCTGTCTGTCCGTCTGTCTGTATGAACGTCGAAATCTCAGCTATTACAAAAGCTAGAGACACCAAATTTGACATGATGGCTCCTGTATACCATACGCAGATCAAGTTTATTTCAAATTTGGGGTGCCACACCCACCACCCACGCAAATCGATAATTTACGAATATTAATGAAAGTTTTACAGTTACGGACACCGAATTTGGCATGATGGTTCCTCAAATTTGAGGTGCCACGCCCACCGCCCAGCGCAATATACACGCAATATACATATTAGAACACGTAAAGATGCTGATAATATGCACCCATTCCAAAAATAACAATTCGATCGGGCAATGAATACAAAAGTTATTAAAGAAAACGTTTTTCATAGTTCCGTTGCCCGCGTCATTACAGCATATCGTCTGCATTGTTTTAGCCTTTGTGTGTGTGTCTGTATGTGTATGTGAGAGCGAGTTAGTAATAGTTAGTGCAACTACGAAGTTGGTCGAATTGTATCTTACGGTCGGGCGCGCTCGACTGTAGCTTTTCTTACTTGTTTTATACTATGCTTTTATTTATTGAATCTTCTTGTTTAAGAACTAACAATAAGTTTAAAAATCTTAACTATATAAGATTTTTCTGAACAGTTCTCTTATTCTTCCAACTGTTCTATGATCAGACGGCCCTAAAAGTTTCTTCGCTGGATTGGTAGGTCCTTTCGTCGGAGACGGGAACGACTACTGAACTAGGTTAGAGCTCTCGCTAGGTGGTTGGGGTGCCAGTAAAGCTTGTTATGGTATTTTTCCTTAAGTTTCTTAATTGCGTTGATAACAGGTGGGATATTTAGGTCTCTTTGGATGTTTTCATTTCGAACGTACCACGGTGCCCAAGTGGTTCTCAGAATCTTTGATTGTGCTCGCTGCATTATGTCAATATTGCTGTTGCTGGCATTGTCCCATAACTGTGAACCATAGGTCCAGATAGGTTTCAGTACAGTATTGTAGAGTAAGACCTTGAGATCTAGGCTGAGCGGAGAACCAGAGTTGATGAGCCAGTGTAGTTTCTTGGCTTTGAGTTTTAGCTGAGTTTTTTGGCTTCAATGTGTCTGCGCCATGTTAGTCTTCTGTCAAGGTGAACTCCAAGGTACGTTACCTCATCTGCTTTTGGGAGTAGTATGTTGTTCAACAAGAGTGGTGTTGCATTGCATTGATGCGTGAATACATTTTGTAAGTGAGCGGCAAATGTGGTGGCTCTGTCTGCATCACTACGGGCCCAGGAATTCTGAGGAATTCCTTATCGGCAAAACGGTTTTAATCGGTGGGCGAAGAGTTGAGTGCGCTCTCCACAGTGACTTATGTTTTGTGCCTGTTGGTGTAAGTTGATCTATATATCGGCGCTGATCGCCTTCCTCCTCTTGTTTTAGAGAGTTGGCCAATTTCCGTGTGGCTATTTTTAGCTTTTGTTTTGCAGTTGGCGATCTGGAAGATTGTCATTCTCTACGTAAGCTTCGTTTTACGTGGACGAGTTGCTCGATTTGTACGTTGGTCTTATTCGGATTAATTGTAATGTTTGTGATTTTGGGTGTTGCAGTGAGAGCTGCTGCAGTAAGAATGGATTGGAATGTACCTTTGCAGCTCTCTATATCAGATTCAGTGTTGAGTTTCGGGCTTAGCTCAATGTATGACCTTATATATTTTTTGTACCTGAGCCAATTTGTTTTGTGTGAAGTCAATCTGTATGCTGGTTTCACGTTTTCTGCGTACCGGCGGAGGTGGATTAGTACAGGCGAGTGATCAGATGACAGATCTGGCAGACATTCAGTTTAACCAAACTGCGGGAAATATTTTTCGTAACTGCGAAGTCGATAAGGTCAGGCAGCTTATTAAGGTCTGATGGCCAGTATGTAGGACTCACAGGAGAAACATGGTCAAGTTTATTAGTGCTTTTTATTATAGTCTTGTAAAGCTGTTTTCCCTTTGGATTCAAAAGTCGCGATCCCCAGTGAGTATGTTTAGCATTGTAGTCGCCTGCTGCAATGAAGTGAGGCCCTAGTGCTTGGAAGAAATCCAGGAATTGATCTTCCAATACTGTGAAACGAGGGGGGCAGTATACGGCCGCTAGTGTGTGGTGAGTGTTGTCCTCCAGCTGTATGTTGATGGATGTATGGAATATGCTTTGAAATAAATTTTCAAAAATAATAATTTTAATTTAATAAATGTATGATAAGAATAAGCAATTATTAAAAATTATGTTATAATTTAATTTATAATAATAAATAATAAAATTTATTAAATTTTAAAAATTGATTCAAAAATTAATTTTAACAATTAAAAAATTATGAAAAAATAGTATGTTTTATTGTAATGATAGATTTAAAAGAAAAGTTTCAGTAAAGAGTTCGTCAAAAATAATGTTCGCTTGCTTAACAAAAACATGTATTTTTTAATTAATTTTAAAGTGTTACCTGCCCACTGAAATTTTATTGGGGTGATATTAAACTTTTAATTTTTAAAAACATTAATTTATGAATTATTAATCCATTAATAATGATTAAAAAAGTAAAGAAAGTTACAATCGAGTGCATCCGACAGTGGGATACCATTCACCCAGTTTCAAAACAAATTATCACACATTTTATTCCATCAAAAAACTCTGCCCAAATGTATCCGCCACCTATTGTTTAAATTAGATCTATCTTTAAATAGAGCCATCTACATGTGAAAACGGCATAGTTTTACACACGCTACGGCTGAAACGAAGCATCATGACGATGACGACACGTTATGCTGCAATTGCGCAAGAATTGTAACTATGGTAAACGTTTAGATGAATAACTTTTGTGTTTATTATCCAATCGGATTGCATTTCGTTATCAGAATATTTTATAAGAATAATAATATTTAATAATTTTTACAAGAGATCAAGGCGTAGCTTATATTTACGTAATAGTAGGTTACAATAAAATTATTTAAACAGATAAAATGATGAAAAAAATGATGAAATTGGTAGTGAAATTATAAAGATTCATAATTTTATTTTAGCTCTAAAATATGTACATATCGCCCGTCGCTCTTATTGTTAAGGTCAGATAAATCGTGACATAGTAAATGTACTGAAAAGTGTATCTACAAAGACAATTTAAAACTAATTAAGTAAAGAATTTCTTTTACATTGAAAAGATGTTTGTGCAAACCAATATTAATAAAATTTTATGCAATAATTTACTTTATTTATAAATTTAATGTATAAAAAACAATTAAAAAGAGAAGGTTTTAGTATTGTTTAAAAAAATTTAATAATAGTTAAAAAGTATTATAAAAAAAAATTGTAAACATTTGAAAAATTTTTATTTTAAAAGAAAATTTAATGTATTGTATCTTTTGTATATCAGCGTTTTTCAAATAAAAAATAATTAAGTATTTTTCTCGATTTTAAAACAGTTAATATAATATAAAAGTTAATGGAATAAAATTATTTTAAATATTATATTTGAAATATAATGGTAAAATGGTTTTTAAAGGTATCTGGTTTTTGTTGAAATGAATTAAATTCAAAAATTATAAATTGATTTAAAAATGTATTTAATTAAATAATTTATAATTTTAATATTTTATGGTTTTTTTTATACCGAACACTGAAAATGGTCAAAAATGGTATACTAAGTTTGTGCAAATGTATGTAAGAGGCAGAAGGAGGCGTGGCAGACCCCACAAAGTATATATATTCTGACTCAGGATCACTAGCTGAGTCGATTGAGCCATGTCCGTCTGTCTGTCCGTCTGTCTGTATGAACGTCGAAATCTCAGCTATTACAAAAGCTAGAGACACCAAATTTGACATGATGGCTCCTGTATACCATACGCAGATCAAGTTTATTTCAAATTTGGGGTGCCACGCCCACCGCCCACGCAAATCGATAATTTACGAATATTAATGAAAGTTTTACAGTTACGGACACCGAATTTGGCATGATGGTTCCTCAAATTTGAGGTGCCACGCCCACCGCCCAGCGCAATATACACGCAATATACATATTAGAACACGTAAAGATGCTGATAATATGCACCCATTCCAAAAATAACAATTCGATCGGGCAATGAATACAAAAGTTATTAAAGAAAACGTTTTTCATAGTTCCGTTGCCCGCGTCATTACAGCATATCGTCTGCATTGTTTTAGCCTTTGTGTGTGTGTCTGTATATGTATGTGAGAGCGAGTTAGTAATAGTTAGTGCAACTACGAAGTTGGTCGAATTGTATCTTACGGTCGGGCGCGCTCGACTGTAGCTTTTCTTACTTGTTTTATACTATGCTTTTATTTATTGAATCTTCTTGTTTAAGAACTAACAATAAGTTTAAAAATCTTAACTATATAAGATTTTTTCTGAACAGTTCTCTTATTCTTCCAACTGTTCTATGATCAGACGGCCCTAAAAGTTTCTTCGCTGGATTGGTAGGTCCTTTCGTCGGAGACGGGAACGACTACTGAACTAGGTTAGAGCTCTCGCTAGGTGGTTGGGGTGCCAGTAAAGCTTGTTATGGTATTTTTCCTTAAGTTTCTTAATTGCGTTGATAACAGGTGGGATATTTAGGTCTCTTTGGATGTTTTCATTTCGAACGTACCACGGTGCCCAAGTGGTTCTCAGAATCTTTGATTGTGCTCGCTGCATTATGTCAATATTGCTGTTGCTGGCATTGTCCCATAACTGTGAACCATAGGTCCAGATAGGTTTCAGTACAGTATTGTAGAGTAAGACCTTGAGATCTAGGCTGAGCGGAGAACCAGAGTTGATGAGCCAGTGTAGTTTCTTGGCTTTGAGTTTTAGCTGAGTTTTTTTGGCTTCAATGTGTCTGCGCCATGTTAGTCTTCTGTCAAGGTGAACTCCAAGGTACGTTACCTCATCTGCTTTTGGGAGTAGTATGTTGTTCAACAAGAGTGGTGTTGCATTGCATTGATGCGTGAATACATTTTGTAAGTGAGCGGCAAATGTGGTGGCTCTGTCTGCATCACTACGGGCCCAGGAATCCTGAGGAATTCCTTATCGGCAAAACGGTTTCAATCGGTGGGCGAAGAGTTGAGTGCGCTCTCCACAGTGACTTATGTTTTGTGCCTGTTGGTGTAAGTTGATCTATATATCGGCGCTGATCGCCTTCCTCCTCTTGTTTTAGAGAGTTGGCCAATTTCCGTGTGGCTATTTTTAGCTTTTGTTTTGCAGTTGGCGATCTGGAAGATTGTCATTCTCTACGTAAGCTTCGTTTTACGTGGACGAGTTGCTCGATTTGTACGTTGGTCTTATTCGGATTAATTGTAATGTTTGTGATTTTGGGTGTTGCAGTGAGAGCTGCTGCAGTAAGAATGGATTGGAATGTACCTTTGCAGCTCTCTATATCAGATTCAGTGTTGAGTTTCGGGCTTAGCTCAATGTATGACCTTATATATTTTTTGTACCTGAGCCAATTTGTTTTGTGTGAAGTCAATCTGTATGCTGGTTTCACGTTTTCTGCGTACCGGCGGAGGTGGATTAGTACAGGCGAGTGATCAGATGACAGATCTGGCAGACATTCAGTTTAACCAAACTGCGGGAAATATTTTTCGTAACTGCGAAGTCGATAAGGTCAGGCAGCTTATTAAGGTCTGATGGCCAGTATGTAGGACTCACAGGAGAAACATGGTCAAGTTTATTAGTGCTTTTTATTATAGTCTTGTAAAGCTGTTTTCCCTTTGGATTCAAAAGTCGCGATCCCCAGTGAGTATGTTTAGCATTGTAGTCGCCTGCTGCAATGAAGTGAGGCCCTAGTGCTTGGAAGAAATCCAGGAATTGATCTTCCAATACTGTGAAACGAGGGGGGCAGTATACGGCCGCTAGTGTGTGGTGAGTGTTGTCCTCCAGCTGTATGTTGATGGATGTATGGAATATGCTATGAAATAAATTTTCAAAAATAATAATTTTAATTTAATAAATGTATGATAAGAATAAGCAATTATTAAAAATTATGTTATAATTTAATTTATAATAATAAATAATAAAATTTATTAAATTTTAAAAATTGATTCAAAAATTAATTTTAACAATTAAAAAATTATGAAAAAATAGTATGTTTTATTGTAATGATAGATTTAAAAGAAAAGTTTCAGTAAAGAGTTCGGCAAAAATAATGTTCGCTTGCTTAACAAAAACATGTATTTTTTAATTAATTTTAAAGTGTTACCTGCCCACTGAAATTTTATTGGGGTGATATTAAACTTTTAATTTTTAAAAACATTAATTTATGAATTATTAATCCATTAATAATGATTAAAAAAGTAAAGAAAGTTACAATCGAGTGCATCCGACAGTGGGATACCATTCACCCAGTTTCAAAACAAATTATCACACATTTTATTCCATCAAAAAACTCTGCCCAAATGTATCCGCCACCTATTGTTTAAATTAGATCTATCTTTAAATAGAGCCATCTACATGTGAAAACGGCATAGTTTTACACACGCTACGGCTGAAACGAAGCATCATGACGATGACGACACGTTATGCTGCAATTGCGCAAGAATTGTAACTATGGTAAACGTTTAGATGAATAACTTTTGTGTTTATTATCCAATCGGATTGCATTTCGTTATCAGAATATTTTATAAGAATAATAATATTTAATAATTTTTACAAGAGATCAAGGCGTAGCTTATATTTACGTAATAGTAGGTTACAATAAAATTATTTAAACAGATAAAATGATGAAAAAAAATGATGAAATTGGTAGTGAAATTATAAAGATTCATAATTTTATTTTAGCTCTAAAATATGTACATATCGCCCGTCGCTCTTATTGTTAAGGTCAGATAAATCGTGACATAGTAAATGTACTGAAAAGTGTATCTACAAAGACAATTTAAAACTAATTAAGTAAAGAATTTCTTTTACATTGAAAAGATGTTTGTGCAAACCAATATTAATAAAATTTTATGCAATAATTTACTTTATTTATAAATTTAATGTATAAAAAACAATTAAAAAGAGAAGGTTTTAGTATTGTTTAAAAAAAAATTAATAATAGTTAAAAAGTATTATAAAAAAAAATTGTAAACATTTGAAAAATTTTTATTTTAAAAGAAAATTTAATGTATTGTATCTTTTGTATATCAGCGTTTTTCAAATAAAAAATAATTAAGTATTTTTCTCGATTTTAAAACAGTTAATATAATATAAAAGTTAATGGAATAAAATTATTTTAAATATTATATTTGAAATATAATGGTAAAATGGTTTTTAAAGGTATCTGGTTTTTGTTGAAATGAATTAAATTCAAAAATTATAAATTGATTTAAAAATGTATTTAATTAAATAATTTATAATTTTAATATTTTATGGTTTTTTTTATACCGAACACTGAAAATGGTCAAAAATGGTATACTAAGTTTGTGCAAATGTATGTAAGAGGCAGAAGGAGGCGTGGCAGACCCCACAAAGTATATACATTTTCTGACTCAGGATCACTAGCTGAGTCGATTGAGCCATGTCCGTCTGTCTGTCCGTCTGTCTGTATGAACGTCGAAATCTCAGCTATTACAAAAGCTAGAGACACCAAATTTGACATGATGGCTCCTGTATACCATACGCAGATCAAGTTTATTTCAAATTTGGGGTGCCACGCCCACCGCCCACGCAAATCGATAATTTACGAATATTAATGAAAGTTTTACAGTTACGGACACCGAATTTGGCATGATGGTTCCTCAAATTTGAGGTGCCACGCCCACCGCCCAGCGCAATATACACGCAATATACATATTAGAACACGTAAAGATGCTGATAATATGCACCCATTCCAAAAATAACAATTCGATCGGGCAATGAATACAAAAGTTATTAAAGAAAACGTTTTTCATAGTTCCGTTGCCCGCGTCATTACAGCATATCGTCTGCATTGTTTTAGCCTTTGTGTGTGTGTCTGTATGTGTATGTGAGAGCGAGTTAGTAATAGTTAGTGCAACTACGAAGTTGGTCGAATTGTATCTTACGGTCGGGCGCGCTCGACTGTAGCTTTTCTTACTTGTTTTATACTATGCTTTTATTTATTGAATCTTCTTGTTTAAGAACTAACAATAAGTTTAAAAATCTTAACTATATAAGATTTTTTCTGAACAGTTCTCTTATTCTTCCAACTGTTCTATGATCAGACGGCCCTAAAAGTTTCTTCGCTGGATTGGTAGGTCCTTTCGTCGGAGACGGGAACGACTACTGAACTAGGTTAGAGCTCTCGCTAGGTGGTTGGGGTGCCAGTAAAGCTTGTTATGGTATTTTTCCTTAAGTTTCTTAATTGCGTTGATAACAGGTAGGATATTTAGGTCTCTTTGGATGTTTTCATTTCGAACGTACCACGGTGCCCAAGTGGTTCTCAGAATCTTTGATTGTGCTCGCTGCATTATGTCAATATTGCTGTTGCTGGCATTGTCCCATAACTGTGAACCATAGGTCCAGATAGGTTTCAGTACAGTATTGTAGAGTAAGACCTTGAGATCTAGGCTGAGCGGAGAACCAGAGTTGATGAGCCAGTGTAGTTTCTTGGCTTTGAGTTTTAGCTGAGTTTTTTTGGCTTCAATGTGTCTGCGCCATGTTAGTCTTCTGTCAAGGTGAACTCCAAGGTACGTTACCTCATCTGCTTTTGGGAGTAGTATGTTGTTCAACAAGAGTGGTGTTGCATTGCATTGATGCGTGAATACATTTTGTAAGTGAGCGGCAAATGTGGTGGCTCTGTCTGCATCACTACGGGCCCAGGAATTCTGAGGAATTCCTTATCGGCAAAACGGTTTCAATCGGTGGGCGAAGAGTTGAGTGCGCTCTCCACAGTGACTTATGTTTTGTGCCTGTTGGTGTAAGTTGATCTATATATCGGCGCTGATCGCCTTCCTCCTCTTGTTTTAGAGAGTTGGCCAATTTCCGTGTGGCTATTTTTAGCTTTTGTTTTGTACGTTGGTCTTATTCGGATTAATTGTAATGTTTGTGATTTTGGGTGTTGCAGTGAGAGCTGCTGCAGTAAGAATGGATTGGAATGTACCTTTGCAGCTCTCTATATCAGATTCAGTGTTGAGTTTCGGGCTTAGCTCAATGTATGACCTTATATATTTTTTGTACCTGAGCCAATTTGTTTTGTGTGAAGTCAATCTGTATGCTGGTTTCACGTTTTCTGCGTACCGGCGGAGGTGGATTAGTACAGGCGAGTGATCAGATGACAGATCTGGCAGACATTCAGTTTAACCAAACTGCGGGAAATATTTTTCGTAACTGCGAAGTCGATAAGGTCAGGCAGCTTATTAAGGTCTGATGGCCAGTATGTAGGACTCACAGGAGAAACATGGTCAAGTTTATTAGTGCTTTTTATTATAGTCTTGTAAAGCTGTTTTCCCTTTGGATTCAAAAGTCGCGATCCCCAGTGAGTATGTTTAGCATTGTAGTCGCCTGCTGCAATGAAGTGAGGCCCTAGTGCTTGGAAGAAATCCAGGAATTGATCTTCCAATACTGTGAAACGAGGGGGGCAGTATACGGCCGCTAGTGTGTGGTGAGTGTTGTCCTCCAGCTGTATGTTGATGGATGTATGGAATATGCTATGAAATAAATTTTCAAAAATAATAATTTTAATTTAATAAATGTATGATAAGAATAAGCAATTATTAAAAATTATGTTATAATTTAATTTATAATAATAAATAATAAAATTTATTAAATTTTAAAAATTGATTCAAAAATTAATTTTAACAATTAAAAAATTATGAAAAAATAGTATGTTTTATTGTAATGATAGATTTAAAAGAAAAGTTTCAGTAAAGAGTTCGGCAAAAATAATGTTCGCTTGCTTAACAAAAACATGTATTTTTTAATTAATTTTAAAGTGTTACCTGCCCACTGAAATTTTATTGGGGTGATATTAAACTTTTAATTTTTAAAAACATTAATTTATGAATTATTAATCCATTAATAATGATTAAAAAAGTAAAGAAAGTTACAATCGAGTGCATCCGACATCCGAATAGTTAAAAAGTATTATAAAAAAAAATTGTAAACATTTGAAAAATTTTTATTTTAAAAGAAAATTTAATGTATTGTATCTTTTGTATATCAGCGTTTTTCAAATAAAAAATAATTAAGTATTTTTCTCGATTTTAAAACAGTTAATATAATATAAAAGTTAATGGAATAAAATTATTTTAAATATTATATTTGAAATATAATGGTAAAATGGTTTTTAAAGGTATCTGGTTTTTGTTGAAATGAATTAAATTCAAAAATTATAAATTGATTTAAAAATGTATTTAATTAAATAATTTATAATTTTAATATTTTATGGTTTTTTTTATACCGAACACTGAAAATGGTCAAAAATGGTATACTAAGTTTGTGCAAATGTATGTAAGAGGCAGAAGGAGGCGTGGCAGACCCCACAAAGTATATACATTTTCTGACTCAGGATCACTAGCTGAGTCGATTGAGCCATGTCCGTCTGTCTGTCCGTCTGTCTGTATGAACGTCGAAATCTCAGCTATTACAAAAGCTAGAGACACCAAATTTGACATGATGGCTCCTGTATACCATACGCAGATCAAGTTTATTTCAAATTTGGGGTGCCACGCCCACCGCCCACGCAAATCGATAATTTACGAATATTAATGAAAGTTTTACAGTTACGGACACCGAATTTGGCATGATGGTTCCTCAAATTTGAGGTGCCACGCCCACCGCCCAGCGCAATATACACGCAATATACATATTAGAACACGTAAAGATGCTGATAATATGCACCCATTCCAAAAATAACAATTCGATCGGGCAATGAATACAAAAGTTATTAAAGAAAACGTTTTTCATAGTTCCGTTGCCCGCGTCATTACAGCATATCGTCTGCATTGTTTTAGCCTTTGTGTGTGTGTCTGTATGTGTATGTGAGAGCGAGTTAGTAATAGTTAGTGCAACTACGAAGTTGGTCGAATTGTATCTTACGGTCGGGCGCGCTCGACTGTAGCTTTTCTTACTTGTTTTATACTATGCTTTTATTTATTGAATCTTCTTGTTTAAGAACTAACAATAAGTTTAAAAATCTTAACTATATAAGATTTTTTCTGAACAGTTCTCTTATTCTTCCAACTGTTCTATGATCAGACGGCCCTAAAAGTTTCTTCGCTGGATTGGTAGGTCCTTTCGTCGGAGACGGGAACGACTACTGAACTAGGTTAGAGCTCTCGCTAGGTGGTTGGGGTGCCAGTAAAGCTTGTTATGGTATTTTTCCTTAAGTTTCTTAATTGCGTTGATAACAGGTGGGATATTTAGGTCTCTTTGGATGTTTTCATTTCGAACGTATCACGGTGCCCAAGTGGTTCTCAGAATCTTTGATTGTGCTCGCTGCATTATGTCAACATTGCTGTTGCTGGCATTGTCCCATAACTGTGAACCATAGGTCCAGATAGGTTTCAGTACAGTATTGTAGAGTAAGACCTTGAGATCTAGGCTGAGCGGAGAACCAGAGTTGATGAGCCAGTGTAGTTTCTTGGCTTTGAGTTTTAGCTGAGTTTTTTTGGCTTCAATGTGTCTGCGCCATGTTAGTCTTCTGTCAAGGTGAACTCCAAGGTACGTTACCTCATCTGCTTTTGGGAGTAGTATGTTGTTCAACAAGAGTGGTGTTGCATTGCATTGATGCGTGAATACATTTTGTAAGTGAGCGGCAAATGTGGTGGCTCTGTCTGCATCACTACGGGCCCAGGAATTCTGAGGAATTCCTTATCGGCAAAACGGTTTCAATCGGTGGGCGAAGAGTTGAGTGCGCTCTCCACAGTGACTTATGTTTTGTGCCTG
This sequence comes from Zaprionus ghesquierei, assembly GCA_018904095.1. NCBI lineage: Eukaryota > Metazoa > Arthropoda > Insecta > Diptera > Drosophilidae > Zaprionus > Zaprionus ghesquierei. Next base: position 193,130 of record JAEIGP010000710.1, read on the forward strand.
TTGGTGTAAGTTGATCTATATATCGGCGCTGATCGCCTTCCTCCTCTTGTTTTAGAGAGTTGGCCAATTTCCGTGTGGCTATTTTTAGCTTTTGTTTTGTACGTTGGTCTTATTCGGATTAATTGTAATGTTTGTGATTTTGGGTGTTGCAGTGAGAGCTGCTGCAGTAAGAATGGATTGGAATGTACCTTTGCAGCTCTCTATATCAGATTCAGTGTTGAGTTTCGGGCTTAGCTCAATGTATGACCTTATATATTTTTTGTACCTGAGCCAATTTGTTTTGTGTGAAGTCAATCTGTATGCTGGTTTCACGTTTTCTGCGTACCGGCGGAGGTGGATTAGTACAGGCGAGTGATCAGATGACAGATCTGGCAGACATTCAGTTTAACCAAACTGCGGGAAATATTTTTCGTAACTGCGAAGTCGATAAGGTCAGGCAGCTTATTAAGGTCTGATGGCCAGTATGTAGGACTCACAGGAGAAACATGGTCAAGTTTATTAGTGCTTTTTATTATAGTCTTGTAAAGCTGTTTTCCCTTTGGATTCAAAAGTCGCGATCCCCAGTGAGTATGTTTAGCATTGTAGTCGCCTGCTGCAATGAAGTGAGGCCCTAGTGCTTGGAAGAAATCCAGGAATTGATCTTCCAATACTGTGAAACGAGGGGGGCAGTATACGGCCGCTAGTGTGTGGTGAGTGTTGTCCTCCAGCTGTATGTTGATGGATGTATGGAATATGCTATGAAATAAATTTTCAAAAATAATAATTTTAATTTAATAAATGTATGATAAGAATAAGCAATTATTAAAAATTATGTTATAATTTAATTTATAATAATAAATAATAAAATTTATTAAATTTTAAAAATTGATTCAAAAATTAATTTTAACAATTAAAAAATTATGAAAAAATAGTATGTTTTATTGTAATGATAGATTTAAAAGAAAAGTTTCAGTAAAGAGTTCGGCAAAAATAATGTTCGCTTGCTTAACAAAAACATGTATTTTTTAATTAATTTTAAAGTGTTACCTGCCCACTGAAATTTTATTGGGGTGATATTAAACTTTTAATTTTTAAAAACATTAATTTATGAATTATTAATCCATTAATAATGATTAAAAAAGTAAAGAAAGTTACAATCGAGTGCATCCGACAGTGGGATACCATTCACCCAGTTTCAAAACAAATTATCACACATTTTATTCCATCAAAAAACTCTGCCCAAATGTATCCGCCACCTATTGTTTAAATTAGATCTATCTTTAAATAGAGCCATCTACATGTGAAAACGGCATAGTTTTACACACGCTACGGCTGAAACGAAGCATCATGACGATGACGACACGTTATGCTGCAATTGCGCAAGAATTGTAACTATGGTAAACGTTTAGATGAATAACTT
>JAEIGP010000711.1:0-153119 GCA_018904095.1 Zaprionus ghesquierei
AGCCAAGCAGACAACAGGACGTGCAAGTGACAGGTGGAGATAGGAGGGAGGAGAGTTGCTGGCCAGGTCAGCAGGCTGTCATGTTACAAAGCCAGACGGTCAGGACCTTTGTGCGGCAGCTCCCTCTCTTTGCCGGACAAGTATTTGGATTTCCTATAATACCCACGCCAATGGACATTAATGCTGTGAGATTTGAGTGTCCACTATATTTGACAGTTTAAAATTCCATAACTTTGGTTAAACCCATTACCTTCTGGAAGGTGTTTTCTTTATGTACTGACGCCCAGATTGATTTATTTATGCACCTATAACATTTGTAGATGTCCTGTCTCTAAAGTATTCCACAAACTTAACTTTATCGTAAATTGTTATAATTACGTTTGAAACACCCTTATGCCTATGAAAATACCTAAGCCATATCTGTCTGTATAAAAGTGTTGATCCTAAAAAACGTGAGAGCTAGGATTACCAACTTTTCCATAAAGGTCTGTCCGTATGAACGTGTTAATCTTAGCAACCAAAAGAGCTAGGATCACCAAGTGTGGCATGAAGGTTCCAGTTAACCATACACGAATCAAATGTATTTTAAATTTTGGATGCCACGCCCATAGCCTCACATATCGGCAATTCAATTAAGGACAGACAAACTTATATTTATGTATAATGCTTATTAGACTATATATTTCTCTCTGCCCTCCTTTATCTCTTTCTCCCACTCTGTCCCTAGTTCAGTCCCCTTCCCCACAATATAGAAATCCCATTTATTTAGAGACAATCCCTTTAATATTACAATTTATTGACTTATTTCCCAAGCTGAGCCAATTATCATTATTAGGCAGGTGATGCTTCGTCGTCGTCGTCATTCAATTGACCCCGCACATAACACTCGCTCACACTTGGCTAACTCCCGACAAATAGTACAATCAATTATAAACGCCGAGCAGAGGTCAAAGCTCGAGTGGAACGTATCGACACCATTAGAGAAAGAGGATGCCGGGGCTGTCGCTTGGAGGCGCCTTTCGCTGCGATTCCCAAATGCCACATTATCGCAACGATATATGGTCGAACATGCGAACAATTTCCGGGGCTAATAATAAATATCAATAAGCCGGGCGCAAAATTTATTACCAAACTAACCGCAAAAGCTCGACTTGTATCCTGTTCCAAGAACGTAGCGAACGATATCTTGTTCTGGCCAGCTGTGGAGCTCGTTCGACGAGACTAGACGAGCAACACCTCAGTAGCTGCCACTCCCTTCTTGCCTGCGGCTGCGTTACGCTAACAAATCCTTTTGATTAATTCTAATAGCCTCAGATGCGCAGCCTCGACATCATTTCTTTCGTTTAATACGCAATGTTCCCCGCCCTCCCTCTCCTCTGCTCTATCTTCCCCGTCTAGTCATCCTCATCATCGTCTGCTTGTTTGGGGCTTGTGACTAATATGCAAACAAGCGAGCGGCAGCAGCAGCAACAACAACAACAGCTTGGTCAATAACTTAACTTGGCTCAAATGCAGCCACACACGTCTCACTGTATGTGTGTGTGTCTGTGCGTGCGTTCGTGCGTCTGCCACTTGATACGAGCCAGAACCAAACAAGTCCAAGTCCGTCGAGACCATAAAAATAAGATTAGCACACGCTTCGCAGCCGCAACAACTTTGCCCTGTGGTTGTTGTTGTTGCTGCTGCCGTTGTTCTTGATTGCTCTTGCCCTTTGTTGTTGTTGTGGAGCTAAAAAATACGGTGTGTGTTTGTGACTCGTTTCGTGTGTGCGCACAACTTCTGCCGGCACTTTGGCAGTCAACACATGCCACCTCCCACATGCCACAGCCCACCAAATGGCCAAAATGTTAGTACACTTTGGAGGCCTAGAAAAAAAAACAGAAAAGGATTATAATGCTTTCATGTTCTGTTTGGCCTTAAATGTGGGTTAGGTTAGGCTTTATTGTCCTTGGAGTGGGTCTTACTGTTACGGTAGATAATGACTGCCGTTTTGTCGACCAATTGGCGGTTAGCAATTATGGCATGGTATTGCCTTCCAATTGATGGCAGTATTGCTGTTTCCGTGGCGATAAGATCTGCCGACGGTTTCCTATAGAACTCGACGAAATAAGACGAAAATATTATTGATTTTTGGCTTAGTTTGACTTGCAGTTTGTTTTCAAAATCGGATAACGTTAGTTAGCAATTGACCAATAGATATGTAATACCGAGTTTCGAAAATTCTTATTTTACTTTGTTTTTGTTAATTTTATAACTTATTTCTTCAAAATTATTTATCGTTTCACTGTGTTTGTAATCGATAATGAATTTTAATCAACAGTTGAACTTATTTAACACTTATTCTTAGGCTCGAAAGTGGCGGTAGGTCAATAGTAGTTAAGTCGATATTAAACTTATCGAAGCGAGACGCCAAGGCGGTTGGGAAACAACCAAATAAGTTATAAACATAAATACAAATGAAATGAAATGTTATTTTCCTATATAAATTCAATCTTTATACATATCTTTATCTACCATTCGTTTGCGTGGGCTGTAAAAATTTTTCATTTAATTAAATTCTCAAGTGTTGCCCTCGCCCAAAAGTCGACGCGCAGGAGTCCACCTTGTCTGGGGAGGGGGAGACTGAGGTTCTGTTCTTTTCCATAAGGCAAACCACACACGTAACCGACGGCGCACCCATCAAAATACATTTGTATCTGCATCTCCCACAGACTCAGTGGGGCAACAAAAAATACGCGCACATGTGTAAATATTTTTTATTGGCTTCTCTTCTTCACGCGTCTCGCTTGCGCGTTGACTCTGTTCTTGGCTAAAAACATGCCGGGAACAGGCACAACGATATCATATATCACAGCCACACACACGCACGCACGCACTCACACTCAGAAACAAAGGCAAACGCCTCTGGCTACTTGGGAGCTCATTCGTATTCGCATTCCCATTCCCATCCCCAATCCCATTCCGATGTGTCGGTGAGGATAATCGCGGCACACTTTTATGAATGCTACATGGCATAAGCCACGCATGGAACCTGCTGCCTGCCCGGGCACGTTGCCTCGTTGTTACATATGGGGCCAGAGGTCAATGTCGACAGGCGAGCTAAGCTTGTCACGATCCGAACTGCATATGCACTTAGCATTAGCAATTCACATGAGTCAAGGTCGGCGTAAATGTGGTTGAAAAATTCGGCGCGTTTTTTAAAATTTTTCGACTACGGTTTTTTAATGTCGGCAATTAACACTTTTCCCTATTATTATATATATTATGATCCGTCTGATTCGGACTGAAAACTAACTGTTATGTCTTCACTTAGTTCAAACAAATTAGATTGAGGCACACTGCATTGAATCATAAGTTCCAGTCATACTGGTGTCCACAAAAAGGCAACACCAAAATACATGTATATTTTAATAATATTTTGAAAATTCAATTGAAAAAAAAAAATTGAAGGACCGCCAAATAATTCTTTCACCTAAAATTTTGATAAATATAGGCCTGTCAATAAAAAAATTTAAAAAGAAGAACGTAGACAGCTATTTAACCTTTACAATTTATATTTGATTACCTATGAATGCAAGCAGCTGTAACTTTATAACTATTTATTTCCGCTACTGGGCGGTAGAAGGGTATTATAACTTGTTCAAACGAAAATGTATATAACAGCAAAGGAGACATCGCCGACCCCATAAAGTATATATGTAATTCTGGCTCAGGATCAACGGCCAAGTGTCTGTCCGTGTGAAAATCTAATCTCAGCTATTATAAGAGCTAGAACTTCCAATTCCTTATTGCACGCTGATCAGTTTATTTTGGATTTTGGCCACGCCCCTGCGCTGCCTGCAGCCTGTGCCAGTAATGCGTACGTGTACGGTGGTCAATTGGGTTAAGTGGTGGACTGCAAAACGAACAGTACTATTATGCATTTACGGGTTCAATGTTGCCAGCGTCAAAATTGATGTGTGCAAACAATTTTTTTATTCTTTAAGATTTTGACTTTACATCAATATTGTAGGTCTATGGCCTTTTACAGTCAAAATATGATTGTAGCCGAGCGGGGCTTCGGGTATATATCAGCACACTGACTGTAAATTTCCTACTTGTTTTAATAATCGTAGATAATCAATTGCATGGGCGTTGGGGGGCAGAAAATTAAAATTAAGCTCGATCTGCGTATGATATACAGAAATGTTTATGTGAAATTTGATTTTGAAATTTTATAATAGCTTAGATCTAGACATTCAAACGGACAGACGATAGACGGACATGGTTTAATCAACTCGGCTTGTTGCTGGCAAGAATATATATATACTATTTGTGTAAGTATACCGTTTTTGACATTTTCAATCATTGAAGGCTATAATTATTTAACATAACCTAAAAAATCAGTTTACACATTCTTTATACATGTGTTTGTATATTTCACTTCGCTTAGATAGAGAAACTTGTGGCAATTTAACAAAACTTGCGAAATTTTGAGTTAAGAAATTAGTTAGAATTTCTTAACAAATTTACTAAGTTCTGCTTTCATTTTCAATTCTCTTTTGACTTTTTCCCAGAATTCCTCATATCGTATGCACAATAACCTTCCAGTCTAAACCGCGTTATTCAACAACATTTTGTGGCATTTCGTTTGCTCGTGGGGATTTCTCTTCTCGCAATTGCTGGCAATACAATTCAAGTGCTAGAGGGAGAGAGAGAGAGAGAGGGGGAGTAGTGCGAAAGGGAAGCACTGCAATTATTACATTTGTTTGTTTCGTTTGCATAGATTTTCCATGCAATTAAAATTCTCGCTGCGCCAACGACGACGACGACGACGGCGACGGTTGCGCATAAATGCAAATTGTTCTGTTCTGTTCTGGCGAATTGTGTTAATGCTTAATGCTTTATAAATGTTGGCGATATTCGTTTGCCAAATGCAAGCGGCAAACGCAAAATTAGCACACACACAAAATAGAAGCACACTCGCAGCCAGGCGCACACATGCACACACACACACACGCACACTCACGCAGCCAGGCGCACACACTGAGCTCGTAAAAATGCCAAGCCGCGGCGTAATGGCAACAATAGCAGAAAAAGTACATGCATTGTCGTGTCAAATGTGAACGAATATTTAACACCCTCACAAACTGAACAATTTACGATAATGTTTGTGGCTTATGTTGAGCAAGAATTTAGGTTGATTCGACGCAAAATATATAATGTTTTCAATAAACTCTGAGTAGACAATGGAAACTGTTCTCGAAAGTTGCATATTTTAGAGCAATTTTAAATTTACTTTTATAAAGATTTTATTTTTCTGGCGAATAATTAAATAATTTTGACAAATTATTACAAGCAATAAATAAATATGGCATAATTTTGAGAACACGGTATGTTATTTTTTAATGTTTTTTTTTTTTAAGTTATTAATTTTATAAAAATGTGTGAATCTTATTTTAACTGTCATAATTTTTTAAAAGCTTCTGGAAAAATATATTTAAGCCTTTTTATTATTAGCTGTATACTAATAAAAATATCTATAAGCCTTTATCTTAGGTATTTAATTTAATTATATTTACAGTCACACTTTTCAAATATTTTATATACATATATGATATTTTATTGGCTCCAGAGCTTCGATTAACCTCTTATTCTTAGTTCTATCGGCTTTCCACCACTTTCGATAAATCTTTGATCGCCGTACAATTAGTGTTGAAGAAGACCTAACAAAGACCTAAGACTCTAACATACATATTTAATAAATCAGTTGCAATAAATAACTTAAATATTAAATAATTCATTTACAAAAATAAAAAAAATAAAATTAATTTTGCTTTAATCACTCATAATGTTATTCATTTTATTAAACAATATTATTTTTTAAACAGTTTGGAGTTTTCGGATCCTTTTATTTCATCTTGCCAAAAAGTAACCACAATTTAAAGCGGAAAATTTGCCAAACAGCTATTAAAATGTATGAAATATAAACCAAGCAGTTGCGCAGTCCTTGCTTCTTCCTGCTTCCTGACAGGAAGTATATACGTTGTATGTGTGTGCGTAATGTATGCGGACATACATTCATACTTTGTACAATTTAAAGTCAATTAACCCGCCCTCTGCAAGGGTATAAACAAAGTTGCGAACGGGAAATTAAGCGCATTTAACGTAGACTCACAGCCAAGGTGAGGGAGGGGGAGAGGGATACCTGCCCAAGTGGGCGGCTTCTTTATGTAAATTTCTGTCTGCCTGTGTGTGTGCGTGAGAGTGTGTGTGTGTGTGCCAGCGAGTTTCAATTTAAGCGCTGCGTCGTTTGCCGTTTGTCGGCATTTCCTCCACATGGAGGCTTCATCCACCTGAATTTTCCGTGACCTGCTCCTGCAGCAAACACACCCACACCCCCCCCCCCCTGAACCTGTTTTGGGTGTGTGCGTGGGAATTAATTATGCAGGCGTATCATGGCAAACATCATTGCTGCCACCCATTGAGCGAGCTACGCAGGCTACCAAGCCTGCACCTGCTCATACAGATATCCTTTTGGGTTTGCCGCACCTTGCCACGCCCTCTGCGCTTCCGCCTACGCCTCTGTGCGTGTGCGGTTTTAATTTTTCCAGCCGAGGCTGCATAGCGCGTCGCGAGTTGCACTGATCCTTTATTGGTTTGTTGTTTTTGTTGCAATGCAACATGAAATGCGCCACGCCCATTGAATTAACGTAGCCACGCCCCCTACCTCCCACTTGCTGCTGCTGTTTGCATTGCCAGTTGCTTGCTTTGCTTCGATTTGCGAATTCACGTGATTTCGCCTAATCGATGAGTTCGCCCCTTTTCGCTTTAATTGATCCCATTATCTCGCTCTTTCTCTCTCTCTCACTCATGCACTGTGCGTGCGGTTGCTGTGGTTGTTGCCTTGGCCTCTTGGCCGCCAGAGGGCGTCAGCATCGTTAACCCTTTCGGGTGCTGTCTGCTTATAAATTCTATAAATTTTAGATCATAATGCTGCAACCACAAGCACGTTGTATGTCTGTTCTCTCTCTCTCTCTCTCTCTCTTTCTCTGCCTACTCTGTTTGTGTGTGTGCGTGGAATTACGTGAGTTGCGTGTTTTGTTTAGCTCTTTGCGGAGTGAAAATGGGTTAGGTGCCAAGCTATTTGTTATGCATTTTCATAAGAAGTTTGCCTAACTCTTCAGTCATTATCATTAGCCCGACTTGGCCGAGATGAGCGCAACAGACAGTACAGTACATTGTGTGTAAGTTGTATGTGTGTGTGTGTCACCATGTGTTGCCAGCGTCACAGGTAACTGCCACAAGCTGTATGTGAAATGGAAACAACTTTGTAGGGTTGGCACTTGGGTAAACACTTTTCAGCGGAGTAGACTGAGATTACCAGGAGATGTCAACAGGCTATATCAAGTTTTTAAGTAGTAAAAGCTTTTTAATTAGCTCTCCATTTGTAAGTGTTGTGAAAAGAGCTTTAATTGTGCAATAATTGTAGTTTTTTTTTTTCTATTCTTTCAAAATCTGCAGATTTTCAGAGATTTCAAAATAAACTTTTTTTTGCATATGCCATACAGGCATTTTTTAATCTTTCCCTCCCATAACTAAACACCAAATGCAGTCTATTTGTTTTTATCATATTTATTTGGATTTTTGCATAGTAATTATAAGTTGTAATTAATTTAAAGTATGGTTGATTACGATCTTAAACGCTTCTCTTGATTTGTTTTTACAATAAAATGTTTTATACTTAAGGTATCAAAAAAATCTTGTTTGAAATGTTTTGGTTTTTCTCTTACTTTTTTTGCAGTATTTTCATTTTTTTTTTATACTTGCTACATCTATACGCTATAACATTTATAAACAATTACATAAACTTTGAATTATTTATGTGTCGGTGTTTCTGTTTCTCTGCGTGTGCTTGTGTGTGAGAATTCAATAAATACATGTATCGTATATAGTTTGAGCGAGTTCGATGCTCATAAATTATGGCAAATAAAAGCTAAAAACAAGAAGGAAAGGCTACCTTCGGCATGCCGATGGTTTCATACCCCTGCAGTTTCTCCACATGTTAAATCGGCCGATAGGTTCTATGGTAGCTTCATAATAAGTCTGTCCGATTTTAAGGAAATTTGCATAGCATTTAATGGACTTGTATGTATATATTAGACATATATATTAGGAAAGTTTTACAGCGATATCTTGAAAAACTATTAAAGTCGGCCGATAGGTTCTATGGCAGCTATACGATATATCGGTATAATTTCGTTCAAATTTTGACAGCCTTTTACGGGCATACTTAGACATATATCGTAAATTTCATAGCGATATCTTAAAAAAAAAAAAAAATTCGACTGATAGGTTCTATGACAGATATGCGATATATTGGTCCGAACCGGCTCGTTCCGACTTATTTACTGCGTGCTGCAATAAGAAGCATGTATACCAAGTTTCATTTAGATAGCTCTACAACTGAGGGACGAGCTTGCGTTGCAACAGACAGACGGGCAGACGGATAGACGGACACGGGTAGTTCGACTCCCCTATTGATGCTGATTAAGAATATATATATATAGGGTCAAAAATGTCTCTTAAGATGCGTTGCAAACTTCTGGCCAAAATTAATATACCCTCTGCAATGGTATAACAAATGGTGCATAAATACTTATTATTGGCTCATTGTCGGGAAAATAGAAAAACCGAATAGAATTGGCAAATTAATTGCATTTTGAATTTCCGTGAAATACATTAGGATTTAATGGATATTGCAAATTTAAACATGCCTAAAATTAAACCTATTTTCAAACAACAATTGCTTCTGTTTCTGTTTCCACTTTTTGCCATTTATTGGCAATTTAATTCGTCGAATAAGAATCGATAATGTTGGGGGGAAGGGAGGAACTCCCTTATTTGATTTTAGCTCACAGATGCAAAATGATCCATATATACTTGATAACATAGATCGTATCCATTTCCCCTTTATGTGTGACCAGGTCTAGTATATGCTTATGCATAAGTACGTATATGTATATTCATTATATACTTTAATTCGAGAAAAAAACTAAATAATCTCTAGGAAAAATTTGACATATTTCCATTGCATACTTCAAGGCGCCCAAAGTTGTGTTTTCTTCTTTCTTCTTGTCGTTGTTGTTCTTGTGTTCCAGCTGGTGGGTTTTCAATGGCTTCTGCACTACCTTAATATCAAATTCTTTATGTATGTATATATCTCATGTTTTGGTTTCGTTTTGATAGAGAGAATGATTAGGTTAGGTCGGATATAGTCGGATATACATAGTATGTTAGGTTAGTATGAAGGGGTAAGTAGTATAAAGTTTGTGTTTCTTTTTATATGTTTTTCAATATGTCTGTGTGTGTGTGTGTGTGTGTGTGTGCGTATTATTTATGGTATGTACTTATTAAATGCCTTTTCGCCAGCCCACTTAAGTGTGTAGTACAACAAATTTGACTAGAAATTTTAATTAGATTTATACCATAGTAAGTCCCCGCATGCTTAGTGCGGTTCGGTATTACTATTTATTTGTTAATTGCGCTGTTATGTTACTATTTCTGCATTGTATGGATTCATCGCATCCAATTAAAAAAAAAAAAAAAAAATTTACCATACGATTTCAAGTGCCTTACATTTGATTCACTTCTACCTCTGCTGTTTTTCTCTCTGTCTCTCTCCTATCCCTGTCTCTCTCTTTCTCTCTCTGTCTCTCTCCTATCTCTGTCTCTCTCTCTTGTACTCTCTGTGTCTCTCGTCTTCTATCTCTTTTCCTTTGTGAGCAGTTTTGAGTTCCGTGTTTCGTGTGTTTTATCTTCTGTTTTTGATTAGCTTTACGATACGATATAATAGATTATAATATATATACATAATTATTAGACGGTATAATTACGATACGATAAAACGTCTAATAATTATGTGTTAATCTTTTATAATTAAATAACATAACATTAGTCAATTTAAACTAAAACGCAGTCACATTATGTATTGTATTTTGGAATATTTTGCTTACGATACGTTACGATATATAATTATTGAGTTTCTTCTTCATCTTCGTCATCTATCTGATTCTTTCTCGTAATATTCGAATATATTTGTATGTTTTTTGAACAAGTCAATATCTATTCTTTTACTTAATCTTCTTGGGGGTATATAGTAGGATATGCAACTAAATTCACGTATTTAGGGGGGACGGGGGGAGCTCGCTCGGGGGTGTTTCATCTTTGCCTCGTCCAAGTCCTTGTAAAACAGAGCTTAGTAATACTTATGCGGATGTGCCCTGAGAGGGTGTTTACGACAGACTGCGTGGATTGTAGGGATTCGGCTGATGATGCACCTGCTCGTTCTCATTGGGACAACGTCCCAGTTTCTCCATGTAGCGCCCAAACTGGCAGGCAGGCGACTTGCAGCGACCCTGTTGTATGCATCTGTAAGAGAAGGGTATAGGCTTAAGTGGCATACTCTCTAGAAGGGGTGAGGAATTCTCCTACTTGCGATCGATCATGGAGAAGTGTTCGCTGCCGCGTTTGAGGAAATCGCAATCGTAGTTGCTGGACGAGCAATCGCAGCGACATTGTCCATCGTTTTGCAGTATCTTCTCAAAGAAACGTGGACAATTGCAATTGAAAATGGGCGCTTGTCGCATCACAGAGCTGCCAGAGTTGCCATCCGCCGCATAGCTGCTGCGCTTTTTGCAATAACATTCGGTGTGATTGACCAGGGTTAACATCTCTTCGTTGGTGTGATGATTCCGGGCGCTCATGACCTGAAAAGAGATGGGAATCGAGATCAGTTTGCTTAAGGGCCACAACTAATTGGCATTTAATATGTCAGGGCGGGCCTATAATATATCAAACACACACACACACACACACACATATATATAAATATATATATCTGCATAACTGATGTCAACACACACACACATATACTTTCGCTTAGTCCTCTGTGACAGACTGACCCTGTTAATTAAGCTGGCGACATTTGCATATGGAGATTGCCTGAGCAAACTTCCTCGGGCCGTCACTGTGTCTGTGTGTGTGTGTGTGTGTGTGTGTGTGTGTGTGTGTGTGTATGTTGAACGTTCCTTAAGCTGACTGCTCATCAAACTTGTCGTCATTCTGTTGTTGTTGTTGTTGTTCTTGTTTCTATAGCTCTTGTAATTCTAAATGAGTTGTCAGCTGTCAGTTGCCAGTTGTGGCCAGAGGCGTAGCCCCAGCCATGTCTGAAGAGGGTATTGACTTAGGTCAGCTTAACGGGGCAATTGAAGTCATGATATTATGCCATGACAGGTTTCGTTTAAAAATACATGATTGTTTACAAAGTTGAATTTAAAGGGGGAAATCAAGTGAATCTGGGATTATCTTAATTTGAAATCTTTTCTGGGAAATTCAACAATATCAAATTATAGTCCATAGCCATATTTATGTGAAAGAATTACAGCGTTCTGGAAATTTCGTGACTTTTTATAGGGATTTAAGTCTGAATTACTTTTTCTAATTAAAAAACTAAAAATTTTGATAGGCTTGTAAAAAAGACAAAACTCATATGGAATGAACATATTTTAATCTAATTTTATAATATTTAATTTGGAAAAATTAACCAAAACTTAACACGATCAAAAGCCTTATGAAATGATATTTAAAATTCTGACTTTTTACAGGGAGTGACATGAAAATTAATTTTTTTCTATCATAATTATAGTTTTTTTTCGGACAAATAAAAGTTACCAAATTACTTATACAGTAAAATATAATTGGTTCGGTAAATAAAATAAATAAAGGAAATAAAATTAAAAAAATAAATAATAATAAAAAAAATAAATAAATCAAATTATTAAAATAAATACAATTAATAAAATAAAATAAATTCCTAAATAACTAAATTAAATATGGCTTAAATAATTAACCCACTACGTGCCACAACTCTTTGCGTGCGTGCAGCGTAATTGCCAACATCATCGCGGCAAAGAAGATAAATGTTTTCCCGTGAAACTCTGCAAACATTAGGCCACCCCCCTTGCACGCTAAGCCACTGCGCTGGCCCATTAGCAGACAACTTTGGCGACTTCTGTTTTGCTTCGTTGTCGTCGCTTGCCTTGCGAAACGGCAGAGAGAAGGGGGCACCCAGCCGGAGTTGCATGACAAGTGCAAAATGATGAATTGCGTATGAATTGCATAAATTAAGTTGGATTCGTTTAATTAAGATTACCGCCTGCGTTATTAATCAAACCCAGGCCGAGTTGGGGCCGAAAAGAATTGCACACAAGACCAAGAGGCCCTGTGAAGCATTGAATTTTGATTGGACGCATCAAAGCGGAAAACTGACACCCGATCAAACAAAAGAAAGACCAGGCGCAACCTTTTTAACAATATTCAACACACACACACACACACACGCACACACGGGGGCGACATGGGAAGACTTTTTAAGTCTACATGGGGAAAACTGAAAAACAAGAAACGCAAATTGAGTTTCCACTCAGGCGCGAAAGGGGGTGGCGGAAAATGTTTATGTAAATTTTGAAATGCAACGAATTGAAAAAGTTTTGCATGTCGCACACTCCCTTTTTCCCCTCCTCCCCCCTGTCTAATCTGAACTTGAGGCCACGCAAGTTTTCCCTGTGTGTGTGTGTGTGTGTGTGTGAAAAACATAAAATTGAAGAAAATTGCAGCAGGCAAAACAGGCGAAAATTCTGTGAAACTGAGGTCGCTCTTCAAGCACAATAATTGCCGGAAACGGAAGTGCAAAGTGCTGCTGTTGTTGCCACGCCTCCTCCGCCTCCTCCTCCTCCTCAACACCTCCACTCCTCCGCCTCTCTTAGCTCTTTTTGAACTGCAACCGCAGCTAAAATTGCAGCAAAGTGGTTGATTCTCATGTCCATAGCATGATATACAACTATGGCCCCATACACCGTAAATATAAGTATGTGGCAGAGAGTGAGTGAGGTTAGTTTTTTGACGAAATGAGGTTAGGTTTGCTCGGACTTTGTGTGGGTGTGTGTGCATGCAAATACTCGGCGCACTCGTGTGTGCAAGAAGTGCGCACTTTGGACTCGAGCAATTAGTCAGTTATTGCTTTGTGCCAGGCACAGGACATAGAGAGAATGAAAGAGAGTGACAGAGAGAGAGAGAGAGAGAGAGAGAGAGAGGTGCACTCAAGTGAACCGGCAACCCAAACAAGCTAGAACAAGCCAAGACTGAACTCAAGGCAAGCGCCTAAAATGTAGTGCAATCTTCAGTGTTGTAAAGGGGCGTGTTAACGCCATTTATAGTGCTCGAAAGCGAGCAAGTAAACTGAGGAAGGCAAAATGAAGAAGAAAAGTGCAATGTGCAAACGTAATGCCTGAGTGGAAGCAATAGCACGTGCACTGAGAAAAACCAGGAGTGGCCTCTTCGATAGGAAAACTTGCAATTCAATTCTCACTTAGGTAAATCCTTTTAATTTTATAGGTTAATTCTATTAGATAAAATGTGTCACTATAAAAAAATCAGGGCTAGCTTCTTTGATAGTGAACGATAAAAGCAGCTTTAAAAGAAATTTCTTTTTGTTACAATATTCTGTAAATAAATATAAATATAAATATATTTTGTAAACTTTTAAGAGCTTAATGAAATCTTTCTACTAAATTTTAGATCAGTTCTTAAGCTAAAAGGTATAGAAAAGGGTCTACACTGCGAAAAATATAGATTAGCCTCTTTGGTGGTGAAAGATAATAGTAGCTTTTGGGCAGAATATTCTCTAAGCTAAATTTCGGATCGATTCTTTCGCTACAAGGTATATTAAAAAATGATATGAAATAAATGCCATAGACGTATATCAAACACAAAAAATTAGAAAAACTTAATAGTTAGTTTTCTTACGAAGTATCTTTCGGGCTTTAAATCTGTTAGAATTTCTCCCAGTTTTCTTTTAATTGGCAGATCAATTTCTTAACTACAATTCTTGTTAGTCTAACTGAAAACCAAAGTCAACTGCCTTTAAATTTAATTGCTACCTTAATGTCTCACAGTGTTCTTTCTGCATCAAACTAAAGTTTCTTTTAGCTATCATAATATCTGAAATAAATCTTAACAACCTTTGGAAGACCTTCTACTGCAATTTCCATCACAAATTTATCGCCAACATTCGAGAAAAATATGGAAATGATTTGCTGTTTTTGCCAAAAACTTTTAGTTGCTCTGCAACTTTCTTGAAACAAACAGAAGAAAACGCGCATTAACATTGCTGATTTGGTCTATGCTAATGAGGTAACCCTCCTATCCTCCACTCCCCTCCTCTCTCTACCTCTACCAATGCAGACAATAACAAAAACAAGCTGCAAGCTGAGGTTGTAAGCAGTTTAAGTGTGGAGAGGAACCTCTACCAGGATCGTTGACAGAGTTGCCAAGCTGGAACATTGCAAGGTTTCCAGCTAGCAGAGGTAGGGAAGGGAAGCGGCTACGTTCCACAGATAAGCCACAGTCCCTCCTGGGCCCGCCGTCACCTCCTACGCTTTTAATTTGAAAATATTTATGTTGCGCTTGTCGGGAAATAGTTTCGACTCGAAGATTTATGCGCGCACACACACACACACAGACAAACCGCAAGGGCCACGCCCCTACACACCTTCCTCCCTCCCTCTTTGGGAGCTTTTAATTATCCAAAAAAGTTAGGTAAAACCACAAAAAATTTAATGAAATTCTATAGAAAAGTCAACCGAATGTTTGTGAAGACTTTGAGGCGGTAGCTTGGCGAAGGAGAAGGCAAGAAGCGAAAATCGACGTCGATGTTCAATAGGTTATACTGCCAGGGTGTGCCTTGTGTGGAAGATAGTTTCAACTTTCTTTAGTTTAGTTTGGTTTGCCTTGCTGTATACGATGTACCAACTTAAGTTATTTAAAACCGGTGCTAGGCTACTTACCTCATTTATTCTATATTGAATAATAAGTTATTTGAAAATTTCGGACTTTTTATACCCTTCGATCATTGAAAATTGTTAGAAAGGCTATATTAAGTTTTTGCATATGTATGTATGTGACAGGCATAAGAAGGTGTGGCAAACCCTAAAAAGTTAATATGTTTTTGCTCAGGATCACTAGCCGAGTCGATTAAGTGTTGTCCGTTTGTCCGTCTGTGTGAACGGACAGATTTCAGCCATTATAAAAGCTAGACCCATCAAATTTGGCATGAAGGTTCCTATATATAACACGCTTATTTATATTATTTTTATTTATAACAAGCTTATTTCAAATCTTGACTGCAACGCCCACCGCCTTTACAAATCGGTATTTTGCGATTATTAAGGGTTAAAGAAGGTATGAAGATAACATTAGCTTTTTCGGCGCTGACAGGTTAAAAAGACAATTAAAATTGCCAAGATAAAAGATATATGTATACCATAAATATACCCTATACCGTAAGTGCAGGCAATAAGTAGCCCAAAGAATGTGACCAGTTCAACAATGCAGCTCAGCGCATGGCTTTATTACGCTCTCGCTTATCGTCGTTGCATGTGTGTGTAAAATTTTATCTGCCCGCTTAAGCATAAACAAAAACCCTTTTGTCTGTGCAAAAATGTGTGGCAAGTTGCAAGAAGCAGCAGCAGCAAGAGTGGAGGGCAGTAGCTGCTCTAGCTGACAGCCAAAGTTTGCACAGACACACACGGCGACAGGGAAGCAGCTCAGCGGCTGTCATTGAGAGGTGTCAAGTGGCAGGCAAACGGCTTGAGAGCAGAGCGAGAGAGATACCGAGAGAAGAAGAGAGAAAGAGATAGATGGCTGCAGTGCATCCCGGCGAGCAGCATCAAAAAAACATTCTTACAAAACATAATTTATGTTGCGCAAATTTTGCGAGAAGGAGCGGGAAAAGAGGGAAGGGAGAAAACAGGAGGCAGGAGGCAGGAGAAAGGAGACATCGCGCAGGTCGCTAAAAGGAAGAAAAGGAAGCTGCGAAAATGCAGTCAGTTTTTTGTGGCTGTTGTTGTTGTTGCTGGCCAGCAAAGAGGGCATTGCCCGTGCCCGTGCCCAGACCCAAAGCCAGACGGAACATGCTGCAAGCGCTGTGGAGATTTATGACGCCTTCGCCTTCGCCTTGCCTGGCCTGGCCTGGCTGCATGTTCTGGGTTCAATGCACCACAGAGAGTCGAGGCAGGCAAGTGCGGGGAGGGGCAGGGGCGGGGGCGTGGCACTTTCTAAGCAAGCTTGACGTGAAAGCCAAAGCGACGCCCACACGGACAGCTGCCAGAGTAAAAGTCAACCTAAGCTGCGTCTGTCTGCCTGCCTGCCTGCCTGCCTGTCCCTGTTGTCCTGCGCCAGCATGGAGCGTTTAATTAATTTGCCACAAATTGTGGCACGTTGCATGCCTTGCACTGCTGCAGGCCAGCAAGTTGCATGCATAATCAGAGAGGGAGAGAGAGAGAGTCTCATTGACAGCGAAATGCAAACATTAATTTTGCCTATTAAACAATGAATGCGTCGCTTAAGGGGGCACAAAGAGAGGGTGCGGTGAGTGGGCGGGGGCGTGGCACTTACAGCAGCTGCTGGTGTTGCACGTGTACGCGACACACATGCGCTGCGTAATGCCAATTCGCTCCACTCAAATCCCCGACAGTAAGCAGTGTGCCACACTTGCCACATGCCACATGCAAATTGCCAGCACGTAAACAGGTGAAAGAAATGTAGCAGGCGGCGGAGGGCGTGGCATTACTCCAAGTTGCTGTTGCTACTTCAAAAACTTTGCAACAAATATTCAAAGACATGTGGCATGTTTTGAATCCATGTGGCACAGACTAAGCTCGATTAGTCTCCCTGTGTGTGCGTGGGTTGAGCTAACCACAGTTTAGGGTTTACCTATGACTCCGGGCTAGACCACTTCTTCAATTAACCCGAAGTTAGTCAATAAACCCAACTGGCCACAGGTAATTAAAAATTGTCAAAGTGTGTAGCAATTTCTGAGCATATTTACTGCAATTCTGTGTGGCATTTGCCATGTTGGCAGTAAATTGAATCAGTTTTGCCTTTTTCAAATGCTCAAGTGATTTATGTTTACAAGAATCAAGAGAGAGAGAGAGAGAGAGAGAGAGAGGTGGAGAGTGATAAAAATAAAAGCAAATAAAAATAAATTAGTTGTTTTAGTTAAGAAAAGCTTGAATACCTTTTAGCAAATGACTTAACGAACACAGAATACCCTAACTGTCAGGAATATTGGGAGTCTAAGGTGAAATTGTAGACTGAGGTTGTTAAAATCCACTTTGATATACATGTGTGTGACTCTTCTACAAACTTAACCTATGTTAGATGTGCTCTATTACTTTATCATGTTTCCTACTTGTGTAAATTTTATTTAAATAGAATTTTCACACAACGTTTACTTTTAAAGTGTTTCTGGTTGAAAAAGGGGGCGTGGCAAAATTCTAAAACAATCTTGTATTATTTACTAGCATTATTCCACAATTTGTTGGCAATTTGTAGATGTCCTCTAGTAACCAATATCTAGCTGTTCATACAGACAAAAAGGCAAATAACATACATTTTTAAAAAGTTTGGTTATATTTCATAGTAAATTAGTTCATATTTGTTTAACTACTTCCACATTTTATATAGTAAAAGTGCCCCACTTAGTAACTCACTGTAAGATCTATTACTCACACACACACACACATTGATGAGCACATAAACTTGACTGGCAAAGACGCTGCAGGCCTCACATGCGTCGACCTGACCGCAGCGCTGCCTTTCTTTGCGTAAAATGTGAAAGATTCTCTTGAATAACTTTCATGTTTATATTTATCTTTTTGTTGCAAAGTTCTTTCGGCAACAAAATCAAATATTTATCAAGTTTCAAGTTTCAAAGTCTGAAAAGAATTTTTTGCATTTTCCTGCATTCTTAAACAATTTTTAGAAAATTGCTTTACAATGTGATAAATTTCATTGCATTTGGCGAAGCTCTTTAATGCATTTCGATTGTGATTCGCAATGATTACATTATGTTGTTAATTTAACTGCGAGTTATAATCATATTATGCTCTGCATATTATCATAATTTGCCCATATTATTTTAATTTGTTATTAAACACGGAAAATTAAGTTAACTTTTTCAAAAATGACGCCCCATTTTTCTTTCTGTGTTGAGGTTTAAATTTCAATCGTTGCGCTCGGTTACATCAACAAAAAGCCCAGGCCCATGTTTATTTACTAGTACACATAATGCACATGTCTCATGCCACATGCCTCATGCCTCATGCCTCATGCCACATGCCTCTTGCTGTCGAATTGGAGCTGCCTTTTAAGTTCGCTGCCTTTCATTGTGTTTACCTCCAGCGACTTGTACCTGCCCGCCTCTATCTCTCTCCCTCTTTCTCACTCTCACCCTCTCTCTCTCACTCTGTTCCTTCCTTGTTGTTGTTGCTGTAATTGCTCTGATTGTTGATGTCGCTGCTGCTGCGGGTGGGCGTAGGTCACGCTCGAGGGCGCCATATTGCAACATAATTATATCGTTTCACCTTTTATTTTCTAGCTTTGCCTGCTTTACCTCTTGTTGTTGTTGTTGTTATTATTTCTGTGCTCCAAAATGAGTTTTTAATGACGCAATGATAATTCAATTTGCCGCTGATTTATACCCCGTGATATTGTGCTGTCTTTTGTTACATTTTTCTGTGTGACGTAACGAGCATTCAATGTGCTCTGAAATCGAGAATGTAATTATGCATTGTCTGGGCCTGAGTTTTGAGTATTCTATTTATGAATGGGTGCAGCATTTGTGTAGATTTTACAGGCAGTGATAATGATATGTATGTACATATATCTAATAATTAAGTTTCAGTGGGTTTTCATTAAGTTGTGCGACTGTAAAATCTGTTAATCTATCTTTATACAATTCACAATGCCAAAGATCTTGTTCAGCAACCTTTTCATTCGACGACAAGTAACAAATAAGGGCTAAGACCTAACTACTTTGATTTATGTGCACAAATTCTCGATTTACGAGGGCGGTGGGCGTGGCACTAAAAGTTACATATGATTATTCTTTGCGTATGGTATATTGGAGCGCCCATGCCAAATTTTCTGTCCCTAGCTTATATAGTTGCTGAGTTTAAGGCGTTCATACAAACTATTTTACGATATGTATGCGTCTCCTTTAAAACCCTTCTCAATTGGCCAATTCTACGAACTGCTTTAAACTTTCCCATTGTACCAGATTCGATTCGAAGGTTCTAGAAACTAAAAACTAATCTAATACTCCTCTTTAGTACTTTCACTTCTTAGCCTAGTTCTTTACTCACAAGCACGGCCTTCTCTACGAAATGTTCCGTTTTTGGTGCACAGATTTCGGTGCGATCGTGACAGCAGCCAGTGTCCTCGGCGCAGCGATGCAATACGGCACTATGGGGCAAATAGGTTTTCGACGGATCACTATCGATGCGTATGACACGTGGTTGTGGCTCTTGGCATCTGAATTTCAAGACCTCATGCAAGTGGGCTGTGGCCAGAGCTGGCAAAAAGAGAATAAAAAGTATATATATAAGTAGAAAACGTAACTCTCGCCTTTCTTCGCCTGCTTACCGTGACTCTTTCCATAGAGACGACGCGACTTGATCACCGCCACCGAGTTGCCCAACTGCTCAATTTTTTGATGCGTCAGTGTGCCGGGTATATAGTTGGGTGCATAATTGTTCATGTGATGTGCATCCTGGAAAGACGAACCGTAACCGAAACCGGAAAGGAGTGTGTGATTAATGTTCGGTTAGCTGCACAGTTGGGGTTAATGTTAATTAATTGAACTGAAGCATAAAGCCGTAAATGTCCAGACAGGGTTAAAAAAACCCACCCACTCGTTACGCATACGCCATGTGGGTCTGTGCAGCACATAAAAGTCATCACTAAATAAAAGCTCCATTTGTGTGTCCGGTGATGGCAATTTGTCACAATTTTTATTGGTCCAACATGGAATGGGCAAGAGCACTGGGAGTGGGACTGGGTGTGTGTATAGCACTGGGAGTGGACAAAGACTTCAGGGTGGAGGGGTGTGGATTGCTGCGCCAGGTAGCTGATCAAGTGCTGTAGAACTTCATAAACTAAGAGCGACACAACAGTAACAACAATTGCAAACCAACAAGAGGGTCATAATTAAAGACAGCGGAGATAAAAGGTTTGCCACGAATTTTGTATACACTTTAGCAAACAAAATAATTGATCAACTAGGGATAACTCTAACTACTCTTCACTTATACATTCGTGTAGTAGGTAAGTGTGTCTATCTGCATCACAAGTCTAATATCATGAACTATCGATAGCGCTATCGATGGAAAAGTAATGGTCAAGGCGTGAAGTAGACGTGAGCGTGACCATCGTTTGAAGAGAATATCTACACACTACAGAGTTGTCATAATTAGTTAGTATTTAAGTGTGACCATAGTCCATCTCCATCGCAATTCAAATACAACAAACTATCGATAGAAAAGTGTTGCACAACGTCGCTATCGTTTAAAGAGAACATCTTCACACTAGAGTTAACTTTATTATTTAGACCTCTCTCCTCTCTCCACTCCCTCTCGCTCTCTCTCTCTGCCATTACCTAGCCAAGCTTACCCACACTATACACTCTCATTGAATAACAAAGGCAGCACACAAAACAAATTGGCAGCCAGAGCAATAAATACAAGCAACAGAGCCATAGAGAACAATGCGGCATGTTGGACTCGGAGTCGAAGTGGGAGTGGAAGCCGGAGCTGAAGTTGGCATCAAAGAACAACGAACAAAAAAAGCCAAATAAAAATGTTGACCAATGCGCACAATTGGCAATTTGTGAAGTTAAGCGAAATTAATGAGCTGGCGGCAGTGAAGCGGCTAAGCCGAGGCAGCCGACAGCGGCCAGTGTTGGTAAGCGTTTGCCAGTTGAAGGTGGGGGGCCTAGCTCTTAAGTCTGTTCATTAGTCACACAGGAGTTCAGTGAGCGGAAATGAGCGAAGCGTGTGCAGCGACGCCAAGGTGCCTCAAGAGCAATTGGTATAAATCTTCGTCTGCGTCTTGGCAGCTCTCCCGTTCTCTCTCTCGCTCACTCACAGCTCATTTCATTTGGCTTAGCATGCGGCCCACAAAAAGACAATGACGCTTTGATGTTGCTCAATGATTTTTAGCCGCTTAACCTTGGGCTTATGAATGGTCCATTGTTTGGCGCAGTGCTCTGGCCAGGGCAGGGACAATACAATGTGGCGTTAATGCGCAAATATACGAAATTGTTTGGCTTGAAGTGCCTTTTGCCTTGTGCTTTGCTTCACGGCCTACCTGGGCGGTCGTTAAAGCCAATTCGATTTGATACAAACGACACAAATCGTTTTCGTGGTCATTCAATGGGAGGGGAAAAAATGCCATAAACCGCATAGGCAGCATTGCTACGAGTTGAAGGACACCGGCACAGACGAAGATAAAGAAGATATATGTACATGTCTGATGTTATTTGTCCTTGTGCGAGGACATATGTTTTGTACCGTGTCTATCTGCATTGATTATTTATGTTGTGGTCTGTGCCAAATTGCTAGCCGAATATGCTCTGTTTGTTCTTCATTAAATGATGGTAATTTAATGTTTCATGTTTTCCAGTTTCTATAGTTTGCTCCCTCTCTCTCGAGCTTGCAATAACTAAGGCAGCAAAGCCCAGGCAGCGCTCTAAGAAGATATGTAAGTTTATTTCTTGTATAACCGTTATGTTTATTATTTGATTCCAATGAAATTTATAGAACACGTTCTTAAAGTAACCAACCTCAGCTATGCCAAAGCACAAATTCGAAAAAGTTCAAAACTTTGCCTGAAAACAATATAACAAACTTTATTTTGCGCTGTGCGGGCTTGTTGAGCGTGGTAACCAAAATAAAATTTATTCATAATATACGTATGGTTTATAGCAGTCAGCATACCAAATTTGGTAGCTCTAGCTGCTATAGTACTCGAGATCAGCGCGTTCATACAAACGAAAAATATAACTTTTCACTTTTTGTTGACCCTTGCAGGCTGTAATTAGTAATAAACTGACAATTCGACAAGGCACACAGTTTGCAGTTTGCGTGCAGCACAGAGCAAATTGTGCAATAAACTCTCGGGCTGCAGGAAAGTCGCAGGCACACACACGCGCTGATACACCTGATCCGCAACGGAAGGCAGCGCACCCTCTCCCTCCCCCTTCACGCATACTTTGGCACATGCTGCTACCGCTGCAGGCGGATTAAATTAAGTAGCGCAGGACAATCGCGTTGCGTTGCGCGCTAAGTTTGAAGAGTAGCAGGGGGCGGCCCTGGGTACAGTTTGACCTGCAAACGGACAGTAGGCAAAGGGGAGAGGGGAATAGAAAGAGGAAGGGGGGGGAGAGAGACCAGTTGAGCTATGTGTCTGCGCTGCTGCAGCTGGTGTCATTTAACATGGCCAAAAATGCATGCCAAGTGTGACGAAAACAGCGCCAAAGCGACTGCAGCAAAAGTGGACACTCTACCAGTCCCCACTCCCTTCTCCTCACTCCTCACTCTCCATTCTCCACTCTCCACTCTAGCTGCCCATTTAAGGCACACTTTGCATGCAATATTCATCGGTTTGTTGAAATTTAAGAACGACGTGCGCGCGTCAAGTGAAAAATAAGACACCTGGGAAATTTGAGCAAATGCTGTGGCAGCTCTCATAAATAAAGGCAGCCCTGTCCAAGCCTGGCAGCCCAGCCCTGGTACAAATATTATAATATATGCCTGCAAATGTGTGTGTGTGTGTGTAATTAGGTTTCAAATGGCAAAGGCCGCGTGTAAGACGAGGCGTATACGCAATGTGTCCCGCCGTTGGCAGCAGCAACAAACGCAGCAGGCAGCAGAATACCCTGCACTTGTGAGCAACCTTCGCTCTGGTTGTGTGTGTAGCAAACAGTGACTGCAAAAGTTATTTTCATACTCTCATTTCGCAGCTTTCTCTACATTTACAGGGTATACAGGGAATGGGCAAGGCGAACTTGGCAATCCTGGAGTCTGCTTAGGGCGCGGCAAATCAAATGTCACAAAGCGATTTCCAAAGCAGCAGAAAACTGCACCACACACACACACACACACACAAAGAGAAAGAGAGAGAGAGAGAGAGAACACACTACACGTCGCACCACATTGCGGACTTGCGCGCTCCTAACTAGCAACAATAAATAATACAAATTTATGCGCTACCTCAAAAAAGGAAAGGAAAAAACTTTCTGCTAACAATCAACTTTCTGTGCACAACACAAAACTTTATATGTGTCTTTCGCGCTATCTCTCTCTCTCTCTCTATCTCTCTTGCTCGCGAAAGAGAGCTTAGTGAAAACATCAACTTCATAGCCATTATAAAAGTTGAACAAATAAAATTTATATGCATTGCAAAGCGCATCAGGCAAACTGCTTACGGAAAGGGGGGGCTACGTGGAGTTCAGGGGTTCAGCGGTCAGGTGGGAGCATTTTGTGCTGCATCTCTGGGCACAAACAACAATTACGTGAAAAATGCTGTGCACAAGAGTGCGTTCTTCTTGCCGCTTTATGATGCCCTAACCAGAAGGGGTTGCATGGTGCATTAGACAGGGTTACCTTTTCTTACTCTTGACTCAGTTGCTGAGAATGATATATGTAAATGTCATATGGAGTTGGTAAGATTGAGGATGTGTGGGGTTAATGAGAGTTGTTTCATGTGGTTATACTACAAGTCTTACAGATGCTTTAGAGCAGATAAAACCCTTTTTACTAAATTGAATTAATCTATTTATTTCTTTTGATTTTTCTCAAGGGATAACTTTATTATGTAGGTTGAGGGATTGCGCTCTGAATCTTAAAGATTTAAGAGATAAGGGTTAACAAAGCCGTAGACTTGGACTTTGGCATTTAGGGTTACTTCAAGATTTTCTCTGAAGCTTACTTCATGTTGCAGTAAGTTGTACAAGTTGTAGATGCTTTAAAGCAATTGAAGTTTGATTCTGGATTTCCAAATTTTTTCAGAAAGTTCGCGATACAGATAAGGGTTAAATAATTAAGAGAACTATTAAGAGATTTCCTATGAGGCTAACTTTACGACTTGACTTCACACGGATGCTTTAAAGTAGTTGAGGGTTTTCTTTCTTTATGTCAGATTTAAGAGATATAATATTTCTCAACGTTGACAAAGCTTATGTTATAGCTGGCTTTTTATTGAACTTTATAGAGAAATGGTTTGGAACTTATTATCGGACTTACTTTGTATCTAAATTTTTAAAAATGAAGTAAAAGATTTTGAGCTTGTTATAGGCTTAAAATAGCTAACTAAGAAATAGTACATTTTACTTATATATAGGTTCCCAATCATAACTACTAACCTAATAAGATAGAATCAAAAATATTTTCTCTTGCTTCAACCTTTCTTCCAAATTCCTACAGTTTTCAAAATATGAAGCTAAACCTCTCTCCTTCTTGCATTATTTGAAACTATTAGTGTATTGCCATTCCTCTATACTAGAGCATAATTCGTTGTTCGCTGCTGCTGCTGGCAATTTGTATTTTTATTTGTTATAAAACTTTTCAACTGAAGCGCGCAGAGTCGAAAGCTTTTTGAAAATTCTCTTTTCTTTTTTTGTTGCGACTTTGGTTGCAGTTGCTGTTTCAGTTTTTAGTTTTTAGTTTTTAGTTTGGCGCACGAGCAAGTTTGATAAAAATACATTTTTTTCTGCATATACATATATCAAAGTTGGTGCAACAACAACAAGAAATGAGATATGCAATTGTCATGCGTGGCGTATGCGCAATTTGAATGCAAAACTAAGCGAGCGCGCGAAAGCAGGCAACAAAAACGGCTAAACGTGCTGCAAAATGGACAGCTTGAAAAAAAGCCAGAGAATTGACAGACAATGCAAACTAACCACAAATTGGTGCAGCAAGAGAGAGAGAGACGGAGAGAGAGGGAGAAGGAGAAAGAGAAAGACTGCAAATTGACAGCGCAATTGGTTTATGCAGCTGCAGCTGACTCAGTTTAGCTAATAAATAAGAGCGTGCTGCAATCTCGAGCCAACAACTTGACTCCTGCTGCATGCTACAAGCTGCGTGCCACTTGCCACTTGCCACTTGACGCGCGCTCAATATGACAGAGCGACTACCATGGCTGTCTTCTGGTCCATATTTTCACACTCGACTCAGAAGTGTCTGACGTGGGGAGTTTTTAATAAGCGCAGAACCTTGATGAATGCAACGCGAGGCGCGAGGCGCGAGGCACGACGCCTTCCCCCCTCCTCCTCCTTCCTCCTCCCTTTCGACAAAAGTGAATAAAGTTGACAGCAGCAGAACCTGAGCGACCTGAGCAACCTGAGGAGCAGCTGTGATGAATTTTGCAGCGTGAGACTGAAACTCAGTCGGGGCTGCCATCAACAGATGCAAGTCTCCCCGTTAGAAAATGGATGCCAGCAATTAAATTGCAAAAGAAAGCACTCCCCCACCACTCCCCCTCCCCCCTAGCAGCAGCTCAGTGTCCTGACTGATGATGATGCTCCGTGCAATTTATGATTTTCCTCGCAGACTCGACTGACTGCAACTGACTCTGACGTAACTCATGGGGGATTTCTATGGTACTTTTGAGCAGCTAAGCTTTGCCTGCTTAGGCAAATGGAAATGGGTTTTTGAGTAAGTTTCGAGAGAGAAAAGTGAAATTAAATTTAGAAATTTTAGAATTATTTTCGATTTGCAGCTATAAAATATTTTGTTGATTTTTGAAAGAAATAGGATAATGAATAATGATAAGTCTCTCATCTCACTTAACGGACTTCCCCTTCTCTTTTACCATGCAAAAATTCTGTCTTCTTAAACATTTATGAAAAAAAAAAAACGAATGTAGAGTTTAAAACAAAATAAGAATTATTAAATCTCAATTAATCGCTTAATTTTTATCTCAGGATGATATTTAGAAACCTTCTTATCGTCCAAGTGGAATTCGGACTATGTCATTTTCAGTGCAACTCTGACTTACTTTCTCTCTCTCTCTCTCTCTTCCTCTCTCACCCTCTTCTACTTGCTTCATAATTCGCTCAACTAGTTTGCAATTCAAAAGCGTTGCCAGACCGCAGAGCGAGAGAGCGAGTCAAAAAGTTTACTTTGCATAGATAAAACCACAGAAAATACTTGGCAACTTCAGCTAGATTCGGTATGTGTGTGTGTGTGTGTGTGTGTGCGAGTGTGTGTGGTAGCGGCATGTGGCCAAATGCGCAGTCAAAAGCAGCTAACCTTAACGCAGTCGCGCTGGTCGTGTTGGCCAGGCCAAACTAGTTGCAACTGGCCGAAAAAGGCAAAAGTGTCAAATTTATGAACGCCTCAAATTTAAAACTGCAACCAGGGAGGGTAACACACACTCTGTGTGTGTGTGTGTGTGTGTTATGCAAAGTTTAAAGCCTGCTTTTAGGCGAAAACACAAACCGCAAAAAGTTTTTCGTACAAAACAAAGCGAAAGAAAAAAGTGGCAGAGAGAGACAGAGCGAGAGAGAGTGAAAAAACGAAACCGAAAAATGAATTTCCAGAGTTGCCAACTTTTTGCGGCCTGCTTGCTGCGGGCCACTTGCACACACACACACACACACACACAGACGCAGATAGAGTGAAAAAGTTACGCATATTTTGCACTACACAAAATGCAAGCAGCTTTACCTAACTCCGGCGACCTTTTCCCGTCCCTTTCTCTCTACCGGACTGCCCCTATGCTATGCCTCAGCGTTAAACGCTAGCCATAAATTCATTTAGTATGGCAACACTGGTCATAAATTTTCAGCTATCGATTTGCAAGGAAATCCGACACAACGAAAAAAAAAAAGAAATCGAGCGAATGGAAACGCTAAGCCAAAAGCCAGGGGCGATAAAATAGTTTCTGCTCTTTGGTGCCCCACGATAATGTAGGTAATGTAGTGTGAGGGGAGTACTGAAACTATTTCAGCGAGAGTTTAAATCTAAAATGATACTATGTAGATTGAAAATCACGAAAGAGGAAAACTTAAAAAAAAAAAATGTTTATTAATTTATCTAGCAGTTTTGGTTGATAGCCGATATTTATATAATTATCTGCTTGACTTACTTAACTTAACTTAACTTTTCTTTCATTTTTCTATATTCCTTAGTCAATTCTAAATTACTTTTCTAGCGTATACAAGCGTCGGCTTACACAAAAGATCCCATCTTATTCTTCTCCTGTTTTTCTATATTTTTCAACTTCTGCTTTCCGTAATTTCGCTTCATAAATCACATTTGTGCAAAGGGGGCGTGGTCGCTGGGGTTTCGGCCGAAACATGGCAACAATTTAGCAAAGATGAAATCGCAGCGGAAACGGAAATCAAAACGCCATTGGAGCAGGAAGTAAATGCGATGCATTGCCTGGTTGAAAGTTGAGCAATTTTTTGACTTACAACTTGCAACTTTGTTGCAGCGTTGCTTGTCTCTCTGTGAATGCTGCAGCTATTAAGGTGACAAGTGAAGCGAGAGAGAGGATAGAAAGAGAGAGAAGCGTAGAGCTGTGCCTGGTCTCATTATGTGCAAGTCCGATGGCCTTTTTGGGGTTTTGCACTTAATATTAATGACTTGCTGCGAAATTAATTTTTCGACTTTCACTTGCCCCGCGCGCGAACTACGTCTACAGCTCCGTCCTTGCCACTGCCAAGTGGGTCAACATTGATTTCCGTCCGTCAGTCAGCCCGGCCTGGCCTGGCCAGAGCAGCTCATAAATATTCCAGCGGCACGCGCTCTGCGTCGCTCGCCGCACCAAAAGTGGCAAAACGAGGCGACAAAGTTGCCTTCATGTTGTACACGAAGACGAGGCAGAGAAAGAAAGAGACAGACAGAGAGTCAAGCAGCATTGATTGAAAATAAATAAATTCATCGTTGAGCAAGGGTTACTCAGTAATTGCAATGATGATGAATTTCTCATGACATGCAGCTGGGGTTGTCGTTGCTGCTGGGTAAACTGTCCTTGGCTGAGCTCTGCTTCGTCTTCATCTTCTTCTTCTTCAGCCATCAATCCATAATTCCTTATCTTAATTTGAATCTTGAGCGGCAATTGTTGAAGGATTTCTCCCAGAAAATAAATGCCTTAAATTTTGTTATTGTTTTCTCTTAATCTTTATTAAAAACTCACACCTTTTAAGAGAATATGTATGTATATGTAAATATGTATATACACTAAGCCGTTGATTGATTTTATTCAAAGCTGATTTAATTAAATATTCAAGTTATGCACTAACTTTGCTTACAAACGATAGCAATATTAAATATCATTTGAACTTATTCAACACCAATTGTGAAAAAGTGGCGGTCAGCCGATAACACGTAGGATGATGTTTAAGTAATCGACTTTATTTTAAACATTATAAGCCATCTCAGTATTTTATCGATAGTGGCAGTACGCCGATAACAAATAAGTTGATGTTCAATTAATTAAAGGCGGTAAACAAATGAAAAAATGAGTGATTAATTTTTAACATAAAGTGCAACTGCTGACTATATAAACAATATTATCTTATTATTCATAGCATTTATTTAAATATTATAACACACGACTACCCCGCCAGTTGATTTCACGTGGTATTTTTTGTCGAAACATAATTCATGCAAATTTTTATCTTGCGTCTCTTGGCAATAATATCTTATGGACATTCGCACACACATGCACCCGCATTGAGACATGTTCATTCATGTTTAATATGCATATTTAATGACAGTTTATTGGGGGGGAGGGGATTTTCAGCCTGGCAAACGACTTTTGCTGGACTTCAGGCTGAGGCAACGTTGCAATTTATTGATTTCGTGTTTATTTAATTTTTCATCGTGTTTCTTTAGGACGCCGCTTATCGTGATGTCTGACAGGCAAGGCTACGACGCGAGGGAGAAGGGGACGCAGCTGTCAGGCACGACAAGCTTGGCAGC
Organism: Zaprionus ghesquierei; assembly: GCA_018904095.1. Classification (NCBI taxonomy): domain Eukaryota; kingdom Metazoa; phylum Arthropoda; class Insecta; order Diptera; family Drosophilidae; genus Zaprionus; species Zaprionus ghesquierei. The sequence goes on from JAEIGP010000711.1 coordinate 28,872, forward strand.
AGCCATAACTGATGATGGGCTTATGCACGCCCAAAAAGCAGAATTCAAGCCAAGCGTAGCGATATTTAACAAGATTTTCGGGTAAAGTTTGTCGAATTTCTCAAGAAATTCTCGTCATCAATCTGGAGAGGAGCAAATCTATTGGCTGCGACTTGAGTGGAGGTTGGGGACGGCGCTGACTGGTAGCAAGCTGTGGATGGCTGCCCTGATATCATTTCAATTAAGTGCATCCGGCGCCGCCGCTGCTCGAGTTTGTGTCTGCATAGTTCGTCCGGCGCGTGGCCAAAAAAGTTGAGCTCTCCTCCTTCAGCTCCTTCTGCGGCATTTTGTGACTTACTTTGTTGTTGTTTGGGATTGTAATTTAATTAAAAAACTTTTCAATGTATTTTTGACTCTTGCAGCTTCCCTGAATTGATCACATTCCCACGGCTAATTGAGGCGACAACTGGCAGGGCAAGCCGGGCCCAGGCGCACACCTCATTAGACCTGTCCCCCCTCCCCGTCATCCTACTTGTGCGGGCTTATCAGCTTTGGTATTTCAAGTACGCTCAAGTATTTCTGCGGCTTGTCTTGTCTATCGTGCATTGAACTCGCAGCACAAGTGCAGCCTCTGTTACTCCGTTAATCCGCTCCCCTTGCCTTTCCCCCTGCCCATTCTGTAGTCGCCTGCACTTTGAACTTGTCTCTTTTACAATTCAAATACCCTTTCGCTGTTTGCTCAATGCCAGCGCACAGCAGTAGCTGTGGTTGCAGCGCAGCCTCCGCTTTCTTCTCTCCCTCCCGCCTGTTGTTGTGTAGTTGCCGCCTCTAATGGAGTCTAATGAAGCGGGACAAGCGCGAAGACCGCCAAGACTGCACTGAGGCAGGCAGGTAGAACGCGTGTTGCTCTTTTGTGTGTGTGTGTGCGTGTGTACAAATCCAATTAGTTTTGATGTTCCACGTGCATCCTTTGTGAGCATCGACAGACTGAGGGGAAAGGATTGCGGACATGAAAGAGCACAGATAGTGTAATTTAATTCTACTTGTTGTGCAATTAAGACGAGGTGAAGGTGATCATAAAATCGGGCTTACAGAGATTGACGAATGAAGAAAGATAGAGACTGCTAGCACGTTGAATGTCTAAAGAATCCATAGAGCTAATTAATTGTGATTTGTCTGATATATAAATACGTATTCTGTCAATCAAAATTAAATCTTTGAAACTAAAACATTGTAAGCCATTGATTGACTTTGTTTTTCACTGGTTAAATTAATATTTATGTCATTTATTGTAATATGTAAATTAGCATCTCACTTAATTGATATTCGATATTTGCAACTTACTCAGGACGACTTTATTTATCGAAAGTGGCGGCAAGCCGATAGACTGCAGAGATAGACTTTAAACGACTAGACGAAATGAGCGTGAAGGCAACGGAGATTTAAAAATTCAATATCAAAGCGAACTGTTAGTTAATTTAATTAAAAAGCCCCAACAATATAAAATTTATTTATATAAATCCTCTTTGCCAGAAATATGTCACTTTAGTTATAATTTTGATAAATATTATTATATTTAACTTCCTAATTATTACCCAATAATTCATATAATATTTACCATAATCAATACCCTTTAGTATTACTCGCATTTCCTGACATTTAACCACATGCATTCGCCATGGTATTTCGCAAATTTCAACCGTCAAAAATTACACACACTCGGACATTTTCCCATCCAATATTCCCCATAAAATGTGTGAGGTCAGTCTTGATTTCACTGGTACGTGAGCGACAAAAAATGTAATTAAAATTTGCATTATGTGTGGCACATCGCTTATAGTTGAATTTAATAATTAATCCAGTTGCACAAATGTTTGCATTAAATTAAAATCAAACGCATACACTCGCACGTACACATTATATAGTATGATAATGTATATTGGAATTGCAAGTGTCAGCTGAAATAAGCCGGACAAGGCGTCAGTCGCGGGAAATTTATATATAGTATTTCAATATTTGAATTGGCCTTTTTGCAGCTCGATTTCCGAGTTTTCCCAATTTCCGGTGTTTGACGTGCCAAAAGTATTGCTCATTCAGTTGGATAAGCTCCATTTGGCTGGGGGATCTGTTTGGTTATACCCCATAGGTAGCAATCAAAACAATTCAAAGCCGTTACGCGGCTTTGCGGCCTCCAAATTGAATTTGCCCAACTGTCCAACGAGCAGGGTCAACTGTCGAAGGCGGCGGGGAAAGGGGCTTAAGACCTCCTAACGGGGTCTAGACAGGGCCTCACCCTGCTCTCTCTCTCTCTCTCTCTCTCTGTCTCTCTTTTCCATCCGTTTCATGTTTGTGCATGCTCCGCAAATATTTGTTTAAATATTTTCACTGATGTTTAACATGTTTGCAATCCTTTTGCCAGTCTCCCCTCCTGACCCCCTTTGTTATTCTATTGTTATGGCTGCTATGTGTGCATTTTATGGTCATTTTAATGGTCACTCCCCTCTCTCTCTTTGGAAATACTCCTCAGTATTCTCCATTACCCTTTTCCCTTTGATGCGTTGACATTTCGCATCGCATTTCGCATTGCGAGTGCATTTGACAGACGCGGCTGTCCAAATTGGATCGGACCTTACATAAATTCACGCTGCGTCACACAAAATGCCAATTTATGCGTAAATCTTTTTCTCTACAGTTTGTTGCTGATTTGATCTGCTGCTTTTTATGAACCTTTAAAAAAATGAATTTGGGGTATTTCAATTGAATTGAAAAGTTTATTTTAAATGGTAGAAAAGTGTTGTATATAAAAAGAAACAAATTGGCCAATAACTTTAAAAGTTTAGATTTCTATCCTAATTTCATGGCATTTGATTAATTCTTTAAAAGCTTTGTATGTTGATTTATCGTTGATATTTAATGGCCTAAGATTATATAGTGTAATTATTATAATAAAGTTATTTATAAGCTTTTTATAAAGAGTTAGGCAAAAGAAAAATCTCTGCAATTTCTTTCCGATTAATTTTGTATATTTCTAACTGAAATTTGCTTTGGTCTAATTTTTTCCGTGTTTTCATTAAATTGCAATTAAAGCTAACTAATATTTTTGTCTGAGTCTGATTTATGCAATCTGTGTTAGAATAAACAAAGTGTTTTCTATCAACACAGCCGCCAGAAATATTTTCTAACGTTCAAACTCGCTCAATTTATCACACAAATCGCAATTTATCGCTTTGCTGGTGAAATAAACTGAAAGAATTATTTAGCAGGAGGTCGGCATAAAAAATATCTGTATATGCTTTTGATTATGACAAAGTGTAGAGAGTGTGTTTGACTCCGGAACTCTCTGTATGTTAAATTTATGTGAAATCTTTCTTTCTACTAAATTTTGTAAACAAATAAATTCAATTGAAACTTTAATGTTTTTGTGCCACAAATAAAATTGTGTTACTACAGAAAAAGAATGTATCATTTCCTTTAGAATTTGTGAGTCATTATAATATTCAATATATATATAGATGTGACATATCACTCAAATGAAGTTTTTATATATGTGCTAGTTTCTTTTCTAGTTGGTTCTCTCTTCTTCCCTAAAAGTGCCACATCTATATAAATTTAGTCTATGGTAATAGATTCTAATGTTGGGCAAACTTTTTATGCATTGCGCAACACTAAAGCAACTACTTGAGCTGCGATTATTTGTTATGCAATTTTCATAAGAACCAGAAGAAGAAAAAGCAGAAACAGAACACATTACTTAAGTAAACCCAACAAGAGACCCCAAGTCCGTGGTGCACCGCAGATAAATGTTTCTTAGTTGTTTGGTTCCATTGTTGTTGTTGCTGTTGCTACTGCTGTTGTTCTAGTTAGCCGTCTGCTGCCCCCGAAAAAGGACTGGACTCAACCGCAGGACAACGAAAACATTATGCCACACTTTCGTGGCAAGTCCGCAAATGAAAGCCATAAACTTTGGCGCACAGGCAGGCATGGACAGGTTGCGTTTTTGAGGGAGAAGTGGGTCAAAGGGCGCGCAGTCAAGGCAGGCGAGAGGGCGCAAGGTAACAATTCAATTGGGTCAGAGACAGCAATTAAATTTAGTACATAAACTAAACGATACGCACCAGACATGATCAGGTCTCGTCTGTCTCTGTCTGTCTGCATCTGCGAGGCGCCTCCAACTGCGGCTGCCGCTGGTCAGATTAGTTGCTCAACGCGCGCAGTTTGCAATTGAATATTCCAAACACAGACGCAGACTTGATTGACACGGGTGAGCGAGGGAGGGGAGTGGGCTGGGGGGGGAGGGGAAGACTCTACCAGACGATCGTATAGTCGTATAACGTAAATATTTTCCCTGCTGTCGTTGTTGACTTGACCAACAAATTGGTCACGATCGTTAAACAGACGCCCATTGTAGTTGCTGCTGCTGCTGCGACTGCTGCTGCACGTAGCTTGATCATAGCAGGTTCAACTACCTCGAGGGGAGTGGGTGGGGTGTCGCTTGGCAAGTTCAATGCAATTTGAGAGCGGAAGTGCCGCCAGTTGTCAGGAGTGGCTACGGGACAATGCGAAGGCGTTGTATGTAGTACATGTACTTACAGCGATGACTGTGGATGACTTCAGGGCTGCATTTAATCGTACCTGCAAGAGAGAAAGAAAGACGCAGAGAAAGAAAGAGGTTAAAAATCTGTTTGACTTCGAGCTCTCGCGGTCAGTTTAAGCAAAGAAGAGTAAAAGGGAGAGAGAGAGAGGGAGAGGGAAAGGAAGAGGGAGATAGAGAGACAGTAAGAGCTCTCGTTCGTTCTCATTTACGGCCAACCATTCTCAAGGGCCGCCCCAAAGTTTTTACAGTCCAGTTGCAGCCGCCTCCACAAACCCCCTTCCCTTCCCTTCCTGCACCGTCTCGTCCCCGACAGCTATTAAAATTATTGCAAATTCTCTTGCTAAGTGCTTAATGTGCGCGACTTGCGGTGCAGTTGGTGCGCAGTTGCTACGCACAGGGGGGCCCAAGTTTGCCAAGCTCGCCCTGTGATTCACTTAGCAGATTTGTTTGATTTGCCTGCGTCTTTGAGTGGCTCTGGGTGGTAGGTGGGGGAATCTTTATAAAGATGATTGCTCATAATAATAGCTAGAGATACCAAATTTGGTATGAGGGTTACTGCGAATTGTATGCTTAAGGAGAGCATTTTAAATTTTAGATGCCACGCTCACCATCTCTGGACCACTTTCTGCTTCAACATACACATAGATATATACTATATGTACCAATATTTTAAATATCAATACAATCGGATCATAAGCCCAAAAGTTATTCAAGTAAACATTATCCATACTTTTGCTGCCTGCGCTCCGATGCGTCGTATAAAGTTCATTACTTAAATATTGCCAACATCTTTTAAAGAGCATCTCTTGCCACACGCCATAGCCAAGTCAGAGTTGCTTCTGCCCCACAACTTGTTGTCATCTCATCTGATCGCCAGGGCAACAATCATTAAATCGAGGAGGAGTGCAAGTCGGGAGGAGGGCAGAGTAAACTGCCGCAATTGGCACTCAAAGTTTTTGCGCAAAATGCGCAGATTATCATAAGCTAAGCAGTTGCTCTATGCAAACGTTGCAGCAGCAGCAACAACAACAACAGCACAGCAACAACAACCGCAACAATAACAGGTACCACAAGCAAAACCCACAAATTTGCTTTGTGTGTGTGTGGGTGTGTCTTTGGCTGTTGCAACTTGTTGAGTCATGACAGCGTTTAGTATGAAACGTTTGGCCTTCAACTGGCAGAAATGCTGCCGTCCGCCTGCTGCCAATGGGCCATCAATCAAACATCCCAAACGGATCTACTAGGTAGACGCCAGAGTAGAGTCCAGTAAGTGTGTGTGTGTGTGTGCGTGTGTGTGTGTGCCAGACGCACTTGTAAGTTGTAAGTCATTTTCATCATGTTGCAGCGCATCCAAGTCGTTTAGTAACATGTTGCTGCTAACAAGTTGCTACCGAGTTGCGTTTGAGTTGCTAGCGACTTACGCGCGTTTTTAAACGCTTAAAAGGCGTTGGCACGACTCTCATTGCAGCTAAGTGTCATGTATCTCATTAAATTTGAGGCGTTTTTCAAGTTGCTAGCGATTGCGCGCGTTTTAAAATGTTTCAAAATCATCGGCATGTCGCTACACGTCGCGTTTCGCGACTTTAATTATAGATTAAAGCAATGTATCTAATTAAACTTGGGGTGTTTTTTAAGTTGCAAGCGAGTTGCGTTTGACTTGCATGCGTTTTTAAACGCCTTAAAAGAGTTGGAACATTGCGACTCGCGACTTCAGTTGCAGCCTAAACTTTAAGTTTTTCGATTTGCTGGCGAGTTCCATACGAGTTGCTAGCGACTTACACGCGGTTTTAAACGCATCAAAAAAGTTGTCATGTCGCGGCTTTCATTGTAGCTAAATATCATAAATTGCATTTAACTTGAGGCGTTTTTCAATTTGCTAGCGATTTGCGCGTGTTTTAAAATGTTTCAAAATCATCGGCACGTCGCGATTTGCGACATTAATTGTAGATTATTGCAATGTATCTCATTAAACTTGGGGCGTTTTTCAAGTTGATAGCAAGTTGCGTTTGATTTGTACGCGTTTGAAAACGCCTTAAAAGAGTCGGCACGTCGCGACTCGCGACTTTAATTGCCGCTTAATGTAATGTATCTCATTAAACTTGAGGCATTTTTCGAGTTACCCGAATTATTCATGCCGCTTTCACGCAAACAATGTGAACGACGCGCATGTTGCAACAAGTTGTTGCATTAATTATGTACTTATCGACAAAAAAGACAGCGGGGAAATGCCTTTTGCTGTTGTTGCGATTGCGTTGATTTGTTTTTTTTTTGGGGCACCCAACGTGGGCGTTGGCAATTTGCGGGCTTAATTTAATTATTGGCAAAGCGCATTGAAAACGTAACGTAAAAATATCGCATAAAAACATCGCCACAGCAATTGAAAATAGTTTTTTAATCAAGACGAAAAAGGCAATTAACGTTTACGCTCCACATGCCACATGCCACATGCGGCTGCCGTTGCAGTATTTTCAGTTGTCTGACTGTTTATTTTTTTGTTTTGTTTTGTGCATTTTTAATTGCCTGAACAATGACAAAAAAAAGTTAGCTGGAAATAACGGAAAATGGCCCAAAATGGCAACACAACTAATTACTGTGTTTATACCCTGTAGTTTTTCGCTTTTTGCCAACATTTTCAATTGCCCTGATTTCTGGGGAAAATGTCAGCCTTAATTGCCGACTGTAAAATGCAACCAAAACTGATGGCAATTTTTGCAATACGTTTCGTTTAAACCGAGGGCAATCGTGTATGATATGATGGCTTGTGATAGTGTAATTACAATGGGAGTGATAGCAATCGTTTTGGTTATAGTTGTCCGTCATATTGTCTGTATGAGCGCGCAATACTCAGAGACTATAAAAGCTAAAGCCATCAAATTTTGTAATAATGCTTGAATGCATTGCAAGCAGCTAAATGTGTTACAGGATTTTGGCCACGCCCCCTTGCGCCTCTGAAAATCAATCAAACTTGCATTGTCGCATTGCCGCATTTCTAAAGCTACAGCATTCATATTTCGTTTGTGTATTGTTTATCAACCACATCAACCCAAACAAACTGTGATAGAAGCATTCGAATTAGAAAGCTATCGATAGCTATAAAGCATATGAAGAACTGAATTCAAAAAGAAAGTAGTAGGTCTAAGTTACCCACTATAATGATTAGCCTAACTAATTAACTGCTGCAAACTTAATACTTCTTCTTCTTAGTTATCAATTAGGAATTTTATACACATCACTTTTTGTTAACCATTGGGAAAATATTCAAATGTTCCAACTGCTTTCAACAAAATTAGTTATCATAATGTTATGATGTCTTTGCTAATACCCTTATATATGAATAATATGAGTTTCTTGCCAATAGCTTCTTTTCCAACTAAGCAACTCAGTTTGCTACACATTATAAAAACATTAAACAACTCAAAGTGAACCTTTCTCAAAGTCTGCACACAAATTTGCTCTTCTCTCTCTCTCTCTTTCTCCACGTGAAGCGTTAATTAACCGGTTTCATTTGCGATTTTCCGGCACATTTCTTTATGAAAGCTTTCCGAAAATGAATTGGAAAGTGTGAAACGCCTTCGGTTCACGCAATTGTCTTCGCCCAGGCCCCACCTTTTCTTTTCTTTGGGGCGCCCCGACAAATTGGCAACGTTTTGCTGAAATGTGCAAATATTATGCAAAATGTGCAGGCTGCCACAGACAGTGACAGACAGGCAGCAAGGGGGGGCAGGGTTGGTGCAACATGCCACACACACACACGGAGACGCAACCAAAAAGTCACTCGCAATGGGCACGCGACAATTAGCACATCATTGACATGTGTGCGACACACAATAACACAGCAGAAGGGGGCGGGGCAGGGGCGTGGCAGAAACAGAGACAGCGACGGCGACGGCAAGCGATGTCCGTGGCGTCTGTTAAAGTATTTTTCCCTCAGAGAAATGGAGCATTTTATGCTCCAATAAAAATAATTAAGTGGCGTAATTGATAATGACTTTTTCGTTTCGTTTCGTTTCTTCTTTTTATTTTCTTTTTCATATTTTTCATGTCATAATTTCTGTAAAATATTTCTTGACAGCGCAGGGTGTCGTGTTTTAAAGCGTGACAAATTTATTGAAAGCGATAAGCCACGAATGTGGAGGGAGAAGGGAGGAAGTTGCAACATGCAAATCAACTGAATGGGCAGAGATCAGCGAACGTGTGGGTTATCTATGCGGTTACTACCTCAGCAGGGAGAAGAATTCTAGACGAATGAGGAACTTCTATCTATATAGATGTAAGATGTAAGTGAACTAATTGCATGACTCAGCTAGGCGTTGATAGAGTTTGTTAGACAATGGAAAACTTAGCAACAGATTGCAAAGAGAATCTTGTGAAATGTTTAAAAATAAAATGGAAAACTTAAGCACAAATTAGAAAGGGAATCTTAAGAAATATTGAAAAAATAAAATAAAGAAAATTATAGCATATTGAAAAAGAATTGGCAAGAGAAATTTGAGAAATAAATTCCGAATTCCGGTTTCATTATGCACACAACTTTTTAAAAATATATTTCAAATTGCATTCTAAACTACCATAAAAATATTTCCTATATCATTATGGAATAATTGCAAACAATACCAAAAGGGAAAAAATACTTTTTAAGAGCTCCAACTAGAAGCAAAATCTTCTTTATTTCTCTCTTTCTCCTTCCTTTTCCTTACTGATTCTTTTCTGTCGAGTGCCTTGTTTATTTACCATTTTGTGCCATGCCGCAAATTTGCTGGCCATGAGATAAACTATTCGCAGTACTCAAAGTTCTCTATTTGCCTTTGCGAAAGGTTAGCGGGGATCAGAGGGAGGGAGCGAGTTCAATTGACATGCTTCCCTGCACTTGGCATAATCAGAGAGGCAACTCTGGCCGTCTAAGAGAGGAACTTGAGCAACTCTGCAATTGACAGGCGCTTGAACGATGGGACAGACGCACACGAAAACAACAACAACAACAACAACAACAATAAGGAATTTCAGCATTGAACTTTGCATATCTCCATCCCCACAGCGTGACCAGAAGAGCTACAGATGCAAATTCCGCAGTGCCAAAACCAAAACAATCCCCGCACAAGCAGCTGCAGCAACAGCAAAAGCAACATTGATCTCTGAACTCGTTTAGTCTGTTTGAATGTGGAGTATAACTATCTAAATAAATATGAAATGCTTGATAGAACTTGAATGAACTCGAACAATTTCATCGATAAAAGTCTGAAAAGAAATAAAACAGCGATATATTGAAAATAACAAAAATGAACCGATAGGTTCTATGATAGCTATGCGATATATCGGTCTAATCCAGTTTGTTCTTACTTATTAACACCGTGCAGTAATAAGAAGCATGCTTACCAAGTTTCATTAAGATAGCTCTAAGACTGAGAGACTAGACTGCGTTTCAATATACAGACGGACAGGCGAACAGACGGACAGACGGATGGCTAGCACGACTTTCCTATGGACACTCATTAAGAATATAGGCTCGGAGTTGTCTCCTCAAGGGTATTACAAGAATTAAAGACTATTCCAATTGCTTACTCTTCCTTTCTCTCTCTCTCTCTTCCACTACATCTCTCCCTTTGCTCCCAGAGTATTCCCATGCACAGCTAATAAATTGGAAAGCAATTGACTTGCTGAGCGTTCTCAACTGCCTCAATTTAAATACCGATTAACAAACAACAGATGTAAGGTCTTGAGCTACCCCAAGGGTTACCCCAACCCCCTCTCCCATCCCCACACACACACACTCCTCGCCTAACTCTTCGCTTTTGTTGCTTGCGGCAAGCAAAGCGTGACAATTTGTTTTCTTTTTCTACAGTTTTCTTGCCTCTCAAGGTTTTTCAACTGTGGTAGAAGAGTTAGTGGAGTGGAGGGTAGGGTATACGCTGCATCAATGGACTCGATTACGTGTCAATAAATCTTGTTTTCTTGTTCAAAGTAGACAAAAGGTCAAGACTAATTACCAAATGCGCCCACTTCCAGCGCAACTTTCGGTTTCGTTTTGACGGCGAATGTATCTCACGGATGCACGAGTGTGTGTGTGTGTGTGTGTGTCTGTTCGAATTCGAATTGGAATTGGAAATCGAAATCCAAATCGAATGTGATTTTACTTTTATTTATTGTCAATATTTGCTTAACATTTCGAGCCGTTGCAAGTGCTGCCTTTGGCACTCTTTCTTCTCGCTTTACGATATTTTTTTGTTGGTATTTTTGTATTATTATTTTCTTTATTCATATTTCCGAGTATTTACAGTATTTACATGTGTCAAGCTTCATAAAACTTAAAGGGCGTAACGAGAGTAAATATTTATTTGATTGACCAACTGACAGAGAGAGGAAGGGAGAAAGGGAGAGAGAGAGAGGGAGAGAGGGGGAGACTGATCAGCTTAAAGATGCCCGCTCGAATTGGGAGCTAAGGTTATGAGCTACCATAAATGATAATGCTCACTTTCATACTATGAATATGACTCCGCCCCTGGAGTCAACTAGGTCTGTGCCCCGAGTGAGTGAAAATTGTTTTTATTATCGATAGTAAAATAATCATAATTCCCCTGCGAGACATAAAACCTCGATTGTCTCATCAAACTGACCCGGTTTCTAGAGAGGAGTCTAGAGAGGTTTTCATTTGCGTGTGGCGTGTGATATGTGACGACACAAACATGAATACAAAAGCAAATTGCTTAATTGGGAAGGGGATCCCCCACTCTCCGCTCCCCGCTCCCCGCTCTTCCTTTGAAATGAGGAATTTGTGGCGTGCCGTAAAGTTTGGAGAATTCTTCAGCAATTGTAGCTGTTCATCTCTATCTCTCTCTATCTATCTCTCTTCCTACCTCTGCGTGTGTCTAATGAATGGGCGGATCCAGTGCACCCAGCTTGATTGTAGACAGATCTGTCTGTCTCGACTTGATCTTGGGTCAGAGTTCGTGTCGAACTGTGTCGAATTTTAATTGCATTTTGAAGTTATAAAATATTTGAATTTTACCAGTAAAATTATCGTATTATTCCTGGGATGGGATATACTTGTAGGTTAAGGTTGTAATTAACTCTCGCAAGTTTGAGGTTAGCTGCCTGTTTGGCTCTTTAATCTCTGCCACCAAGTGCAGCAAGAATAATTGAATACAATTATTTCATTTCGTAGTTGCGTATTTCTTCCTTGTCCTTCTCTCCTCTCTCCCTTTTGTCAGTTCGCTATTTCTTATTCTTTTCATTTCGCTTTGCGCTTGGCGACAAGAAAAATGACTTTTTACCATATTCGCTTCGCTTTGGCACTGCGCAAATTACCTTTTTCACTTTGCATACCCCAAGTCGTTTTCTGATACCCTGCGAGCATTGAAAATGCTTAAAATGGGGTATATTTACTTTGTGCAAATGCTTGAATGAGGCAGAAGTGGGTATGGCAAAGCCCACATAGAATATATTCACTTCCTAAGTATAATAAGCCGTGTTCATTAAGCTATGTCCGTCAGTCTGTTCGTCTGTCCGTATGTCCGTCTGTGTGAACGCACAGATCTCGGTTATTATTAAAGCTAGAGACACCAAATTTGACATGAAGATTTTTGTAATTAGTGTGCTTCACAAGGTTATTTCCAATTTAAGATGCCACGCCCACCGCCTCCGTAAATCGCAAAGATTTTTGAAAGATTTCAAATTAAAGTAATAAACTTACAACATTCTGCTTTGACATACACATAGATATGCATATAATAATCGACCATATTACAAATTGCAAACCGATCTAATCTGAAACACAAAAGTTATTCAAGTAAACATATTCCCTATGAGTGCCTGCAAAAATGTGTATAAGTGGGACAGCAATATAAGTAGAAGACTTTATGGTTTGAAAGTTCAGTGCAGGGTATCATGCTGTCGTTCACGCTTGACTGTAGCTTTTGTTACTTGTAAATTTCTCTCTCTCTTTTTGCTAAGCTTCTTGTTGCCATATGCAGGGCAGTATTTCATATGCCAAAGATGTTTTCTATTCCGACTCCGATTCTGTTTCTGTTGCTGTTTCCCTTTCTGTTTGCTTTCTCATTTACATTTTGCCCCACACACTGTCGCACAGTAGTAGGGTAGAACTTTTTCTTAGTAATGCAGCTCTAATTTATGACCGACTTTACTTAGCACGAATCGAAGCAACAGATATCGTAAATTGTGAAGAGAGAATGAAGTGCAGCTCATCGTAATTCATGGAGAGAGTACATGATTTAATTATGTTGCAAATTAAAAGCACAACGCCCGAAGGCGCCCAGTGCACAGTGCAGCAAAAAGTATCTGACGGATGGCTGCCAAGAAGTCAAGCAGCCAAGCAGCCACAACATGTGTCTAACCTCGGGCGCGCGCTCTCGTCATCGGCACGTCATCACGAGCTGCACAACAACAACAACTACAACAACATTATTAACATCATCATCATCGTCAGCAACGTCATCATCATGTTCTTTATCATCATCCTCCCCGTCTCTGTGTTTTTCCACAGTAGCTTGTGAAGCGCACATAAAAACTGACATCAATTCAGTTAGCTGCGTTGCATACAAAAGTATCTAATAGATATCATCTCGTACTCGTCCCGTCCCCGTTTGTTGTATAATTGACTGACGGACTGACTGACGGACTGTCTCCCTCTTATGCAGTGCGTGCTGCACTTGGCAACTGCAGAGATACAAAGATAGCTCAGTTAGTTGTGGCACAGATGCAGATGCAGATACAGATACAACTGCGAGTGCGAGTGCGGGCCTGCAGATCGCCGGTGGCCCTTCTTTCCCCCCTCCCACTCCCCCTACGCGGTGCCACCCGCATATTCAATCAGTTTGACTTGCATCGAGATTTGACAGCGTCTGCGTTTCGGTTTCAGTTTTGGATTTGGCTTCGGGTTTGGGTTTCTCGCTGTCAATTAAAATACTTAAAAAATTTAATAGGAGAAGTAGGTGGAGGCAAGCAGAAAGAGGGAAGAGAGAAGAACCAGTCTCTCACTGGACTCACTGAAAAATTGTACAAACTGTGATTAATATGCTTCACGGCTACGTTAGAGTCTACAGTCTATGGGAAATTATGAGCTGGCGACTTGTAAACAGGGAAAGTAATAAAGCATCAATAAGGGAAATGATATAGGGGCGGTGTCTGCAGTTACGCGATAGCGATAGTATGTCAACTTCATCGATGATGTGATTGATAAGCTAAGAAGTTCAATGACAAATTGCTTTATTTAACAGTTGATATTGTATAACGTTTTATCAATCGATAAATCTGAAACATAATCTTTATAAAAGCAACAAAAGGAACTTTGAAAGTTAATGATATGCCAGTAGTTATATTAGTAGATATATAACTTATATTCCTTTTTATTATATATTTGCTATCGTGACATCTTCATAAAGGAACAAGAGGAACTTTTAAAGTTTAATGATAGTTGGGAGATATTTTCTTGATTGCCTTTTGGTAATGATAATGATATATGTATATATAAACTAAAAAAACATAATGTAGCTCTAAAATTGCGCTGGCAATACCATTTTTTCGCTTTACTGAGGCGATAGGGGCGTGGCGAAATTTTAAAACAAACATAAATTGCTTGCAATAATCAATCATATTATCACCGAATTTGGTGGTCCTAGCTTTAATAAAAGCTAAGATCTAGGTGGGCAACCTTCTAGAGAACCTTCCGTTTCTTTTCATTCCTTTCAAACCATTTGCAATCATTGCACTTTAGTAATATTTTTTTTTAGCAATCTTTCACATTTTTCAGAAGATTTTAGTGCTTTACTCTAGAAACTTTTCTCTGCTTCCAAGTATTTACCTTTGCCCCCATTCTGCCTGATCTACTTATAAAAACTCTAGAAAGATTTTACCTCCTCCTTTTCCTCCTCCTACTCCACCTACACTACGGTAAATTTGTCGCTTTGAATTTTGCAGCAGCTTGCGATGTCAACATTTTGCATGATTTTCGCTCAATTCTCTGGGAGTGGGTAGGGGGTAGGGACAGTGGGAGGGGTAACACGAATAACGATTGGCTTCATTTGGCAGTTGAACATGCGCGTTGAGCTTCATTAACTTTTGTTTCTCACGCGGCATTTGACACTTTTTGCTTAGATGGAGGCAGTCAAGCCCAACCTAAGCCAAGCCAAGCCAAGCCAAGTCGAGTGAGGCATATTTAATGGATTGCCAAAAGTTGCGACCTTCGACCCCCGCCCCTAGCCACCTCTTCATAGAGCAAAACTGTGTCGAGTAGAACAAAGTTGTGCCCCTGCGAGGGCGGAAAAAGGGAAAGTCGCAGAGTAAAAATCTACGCGTTTCCCACTGCTTCCCCCATCTCTCCCCCTCTCCTTCCACTCCTCGACAGGTGCAGCTTGTACTTGGGCTAAGTGCGGGTCTTTTGTTTATGCCAGCGGCAATTGCTTTGTTTATACCTTTGTTTGTGCCCTCTCTCTCTCTCTCTCTCTTGTTCTTGTTCTTCTTGTTACTTTCTGTTTATTACAAGTAAAAAGTGCCACTAGCACTTGCAGTGGCACTGGAGAGGGGAGGGGGGTTGGGGGGAGCAGGAGCGGGGTTGGGGGTGGCTGCATAGGTAAGTTTACTGTGGCATTGACCGGTTCATTGAACCTCCTGCAACGGATGCAGTTTTCCGATTGAAAAACATTTCTTCACTTGCATCTCCCGTAAAAGGGAACTTTTTCAAGGCATAGAAGATAAAAACTGTTTGCATTATCTTGTTGATTTCTTGGAGTATAAACGATACGATTGTGTTTGAAGATACTTCACAGATATCATTATCATCTTATCTGATTCAATATGAACTTTATATTTCAATAAACTTCCCTTTATTTCGAAGAAAGTATTTCACATTTTGTTTTAAATTTTTTTTTTCCAAAAAGTTTTGAAACTCTTTCTGTCCTCAAAGGTTTTCCTTTCTGTATTCTATATGCTTTTTCTGATAAATAATAAAATCTCTCAAAAATGTAGATCTTTCTAAGCTCGAAAGTTTTCCTATCTAATTTAATGCGCTTTTTCGTCTGTCCGTCTGTCCGGTTGTCCGTCTGTCTGTTACAACGCGAATTAGTCTCTCAGTTTTAGAGCTTTTTTGATGAAACTTGGTATACAAACTTGGTATTTCTGCACGCTGTATATAAGTCAGAACGAGCCAGATCGGACCGATATATCTTAAAGCTGCAATAGAACCTATAGGCTGATTTTTGTCATTTTTGAAGACATCGCCATGAGACTTTCCCGATATTTATCCAAGTATGTCCATTAAATGCTGTAAAAATTGTATTACAATCGGACAGATATATCGTTAGGCTGCCATAAAACCTATCGGCCGATCTAACATTTGGAGTAACTGCAATGGTATGAAACCATCGGCATGCCGAAGGTAGCCTTTCTTTCTTGTTTTTCTTGTTTTTATTTTCTTTTATTTTAGAAACCAAATTTGATTCCTCCTAAGTTTTCTGTAATAAAACGTAAACTCTTCATTTTCTAAACTTTTTGTCTTTGTTTCCTATAAAGTTTATTTTCAATTCCTGAAAGCTTTCTTATCATTTAAAAAAATTAGATTTTTCGACTCTATTTATTTGTGTTTATTTAAGCTCTAATCGGGGCAATGTGCACAATCTCAGACAATCTCAGGCAATCTCTAAATGCAATTCATGTTAAAAATAGAATAATTCTCGAATTCTCGAATTTCGAATTTCAAATTTTAAATAGTAACAAATTATTTATCTACGAGTTAATGGAAGTGCTAAAGAAAAGCCTCAATCGAAAAGTTTCATTGAAGCAGATTTTATTGAATGAAATCGGGGGTTCCTTTGTGTGCTCGAATATATTTTCGATTTTATGGGGTTTTTTTTTTCAAATTAAGCATACGATAAATGTTTCCTTTAGGGGGAAGAGGAAACACTAATCGCAATCGATCTATGCAGGTAAGTATAGATTTATTTATAGGCAACTCTGGCTGGCACATTTACGAGTAGTATTTGCATATTATGCGAGAGTTCTTTATGAGGTTTGAGGTTATGTTTTAAGCCAAAATTATGTCAACACTTTGGCAATTAGCCAGGGCAGGGATGAGGTAAGCTCCAACTACGTGTGTTCGATTATGTTGACGTCGACGTGCAGGCCGGGCTAATTTTCCTGGCCCAGACCCACACACAACAACAACAACAACAATTGCAACAATTTAGGCAACCATTCGGGCCAAACAAAAGGAGGCAAAAAAAAAACAACTTGAAACTGATTAATGGAGAAGGTAGAAGGAAGAAGAAACTGAGAAAAAAGAAAAACCGTTTTGGGAAATTGAAAAGCCAATCGCATTTGGTACTCCCCTCGCTCCCCCTTCTCTCTCTTTCCCATTGCATTGCCTTAATATTGCCGGCACTTTTTGTTGTTGTTAGCCAGTCACTGTTGTTGTTATTGTTGTTGTTGCAGTCGGTGTTTGTGTTTGTATTCCGTGTTCCGTACAACAAATGATGTGCCGGCCAATTCGACAGGGCAATCAAAATGAAGTTACGTCCACGTGGCCATTAATCAAGTGGACTCCCGTCTCCCTCTCCCTCTCCACCGCTCCCTCACTCCCCCCTCTCTTTCACTCAATCCGTTCTATGTGTGCCTGGTAATTGGAATACCGGACAGAGGAGGTTAAAAAACACAGGAGAAACGATTTAAAAACAAATTAATAGCGAGCAGGAGAAGGAGGAGCTGGCCAGGAGAGGGCAAGAGGAGGGGAAAACTCGAGCTGGCACTGTGTTTCTTCCAATGTTTAATTAGTTTGCAGAACAAAAGAAACGTTTCCATTGTTTTTGTTGTTGTTGCTGTTGTTGTTGTTGTTGCTGCAACCGCAGGCGCATTGGAAATGTGTCTGGGTTCGAGTTTAATTAAAGCCGCAAGCAGCGAGTGAAGAGCAAAAGCCAAAAAGGTTTGCACTTTGAACTTTTGCGCAGCGCAGGTCGCAGGTCGCAGGCCAAACCGTTTGGCCTTGCCCAGCGACAAAGCCGAAGTCTGAAGAGCTGCACAGCCTGCCTCGGTTTCGGGGTGCAGCCCGGAGTGCAGCCCGGAGCGTAGCTGAGATCCTTTGTCAAAGGACGTAGCCATAAACAACGAGCACAGCAAGAGACGCCCCCCCCCATCTCCCTCTCCACACCCCGCAGAAAGGCTTCCATTTGCAAATAATTAAAATCGTGCGGCCAGCACAGAAGCAGAAGAAGAAAACTCGGGAAAATGTGCCGGAAAATTGTATGCAAAACAAAAGCAGAAATTAAATAGCACCAAATACGAACAGGCCAAAAGAAAGGTTGCACTGCAGCGGAGGGTCGACTGTTATATACCCTGCAGTAAAATTGGAAAAAGCGTAGTACAACTATTAAATATTTTTTAGCTTTTTCTCCTGTCGCGTGCCCTGCACTAAGGGAGAAAAAACGCTCTGAAATTCTTGAATACTTTTCAAAATTTTCCACAATTAAATTCATTTCTTAAATCACTTTGAAGTCCATTTACAAATGAGTTCAAATTGTTTTGTATAAAAAAAAACTGGGCTTCTTTCCAAGTATATTTAAAATGAGTTTGTAGGAAAGTGGAAAGTTTAGACATAAATTTAATATATTTTAAACTATGTATATTAATTTGGCTAAAAAACATGATTGTATAATTTATTGAAAAATGTACATAGTCGATGGAAACGTATTGAAATTTTGCTCTATTTTATTTTTCAAAATTTTTTGTAAATTTAAATTAATATTGTACAATAAGTAAATTGTGCCGCGAATAATTATAATAATTTCGATAAAATTTAAATCTCAAATAAAAACAAAGACATGAGTTATTATTTTGGATCAGATACATCAGTTAAAACAGAGACACGTCCCTCCGCCTGCTACATGCATTTCCACACAATTAATATACCCCCTTGTACGACAATTTTCACTGTGTGTGTGTGTGGGAATAAAAAACGAGGGCGCCAAAATAAAATAGCTAAAATTGCTGTTCATGCAAATACGGGAAACAAACAAACAAAAAAGAAAAAGAACGCCAAAAAAAAGAGGCCAAGAAAAGCGCACAGGCAAATGCAAGAAAGGCTAAATTAAACGAAGAGGTGGGCGGTGGGCGTGGCAAGCTGCGCGGTACCCGCTTGGCTGTCGCATAAAATTTTTAGTTAATTAAAACTAAAAGTGAAAACGCGCAAATTGCGGGTAATAAAAGGCCCCCTTCCCCATTCCTCCTTCCCCTCACGCCCCCCGCCCGAGGCGATTAACGACTAACTGAATTTGAATAACGGTAAAGGAAATGCACGAAAAATGGAAAATTGATAGTCCACTCGACGCCGACGACGAATGATGAGGCGAGTGAAAAATGTATGCAGGCACAAAAGCAGGAAAAACGCGGGCGCGCGAAAAACAAATGCAATTTGATATGGCAACAACAAAATAAAAACAAAAACTATGCATAAAATACTATATAGAAATACTAGAAAAAATACCAGAGAGCGAAAAAACGAAAGATGAAATTGTGAAAAACTGTGGAAATGCGAATGCGAATGCGAATGCAAAACGTAGCTGCATAAACTGTGAAAAATTGTAAGCGGCGTCTGCAAAACTCGCCGCGTTGACAAAGTGCGAGTTGAGGGCGGAGGGCGTGGCTAAACGACCGCCTTTTGTTTAGTCGCGCTGCACCGGACAGCAGGCAGTATGGTAGAGGGGGGATGGGGTGGGGTTGACGTTAAGGGGCTCGGCCACACAAAGCAGTCGCAGCTGCCTGTGGAAAATGCAGTCAAGGCAAGAACTTTATCGCATTTGAGGTGACAACGAATTAGCGAGACGATGTCGGAGCTCGCGAGAGAGAGAGAGAGAGAGCAAAGCCCAGATGAGTCCGGAAGATATGGCAAGGAACTAGAGCGCAGCATCTGCTGCAACAAAGACTTTTATCCTACACCTGCAGACGTTAAGCCCGAGAGATTTGCAGAAATATTTCACAAGTTTATATGGGGATTATTCCTATCAAGGTACTTAAAGTTGAGAATGTTAATGGGTAATATAGTTAGCCTGTACAGTAAGACAAACTCAGTTGATATATATTTAGACAATAATTATAATTCATATATAGACATATATTCTTGAACAGTAAGAGAAAGTGCGACGATATATGCCAGAATTATTGAGACACAAAGATAATCCAAATCTCAGTATTCCCAGCTATTCCAGCTGGATTTGTCTTCCATAGGTTCAGAATCTACATAAATCTGTAAAGCCTAACTAGATCGAAAAACTATATTACTATATCTTCTACCTACCTTCCCATCTCTACAAACAGTTACCCCTTCAAGCGAGAACAACAAGCTAAATAAGCTCATTCGGACGGCACAAACTGTCACAAGATTCTCTTCAACTTTCATTAAACCTGCTCCCCTCTCAAAATTAACCGTTAGCTGCATATTTAGTCGGATCCTTTTCATGAAGGAACGAAGGCGGAAACCATGCAAATTTCTGCCTTGTTGACCAGAGACACAAGCACAAAAAAAAATTGCAAACGCGCTGACGTGGCCAAAACAAAAAATGCAGATTATGTCAACGATTTGCCTGGAGACGCAGCTGGGCAGGGATAGACAAATGGAGAGAGGGAGAGGGAGAGACAGAGGGTAAGAGGGAGGGAGGAAGAGAAGACAAAGTAACAGAGAAGCTGATAAAAATGTGGCTGCCAGCTGCTGGCGCCCCAAACAGTCAAATAGATGCAGATACACATACAGCTAGAGATATAGATACAGCACTCTCTCTGTATCTGTATCTGTATCTGTACTCTGTATCTGTATCTGTACTCTGTATCTGTACTCTGTATCTGTATCTGTATCTGTATCTGTATCTGTATCTGTATCTGTATTTGTATCTGTATCTGTATCTGTATCTGTATCTGTATCTGTATCTGTATCTGTATCTGTATCTGTATCTGTATCTGTATCTGTATCTGTATCTGTATCTGTATCTGTATCTGTATCTGTATCTGTATCTGTATCTGTATCTGTATCTGTATCTGTATCTGTATCTGTATCTGTATCTGTATCTGTATCTGTATCTGTATCTGTATCTGTATCTGTATCTGTATCTGTATCTGTATCTGTATCTGTATCTGTATCTGTATCTGTATCTGTATCTGTATCTGTATCTGTATCTGTATCTGTATCTGTATCTGTATCTGTATCTGTATCTGTATCTGTATCTGTATCTGTATCTGTATCTGTATCTGTATCTGTATCTGTATCTGTATCTGTATCTGTATCTGTATCTGTATCTGTATCTGTATCTGTATCTGTATCTGTATCTGTATCTGTATCTGTATCTGTATCTGTATCTGTATCTGTATCTGTATCTGTATCTGTATCTGTATCTGTATCTGTATCTGTATCTGTATCTGTATCTGTATCTGTATCTGTATCTGTATCTGTATCTGTATCTGTATCTGTATCTGTATCTGTATCTGTATCTGTATCTGTATCTGTATCTGTATCTGTATCTGTATCTGTATCTGTATCTGTATCTGTATCTGTATCTGTATCTGTATCTGTATCTGTATCTGTATCTGTATCTGTATCTGTATCTGTATCTGTATCTGTATCTGTATCTGTATCTGTATCTGTATCTGTATCTGTATCTGTATCTGTATCTGTATCTGTATCTGTATCTGTATCTGTATCTGTATCTGTATCTGTATCTGTATCTGTATCTGTATCTGTATCTGTATCTGTATCTGTATCTGTATCTGTATCTGTATCTGTATCTGTATCTGTATCTGTATCTGTATCTGTATCTGTATCTGTATCTGTATCTGTATCTGTATCTGTATCTGTATCTGTATCTGTATCTGTATCTGTATCTGTATCTGTATCTGTATCTGTATCTGTATCTGTATCTGTATCTGTATCTGTATCTGTATCTGTATCTGTATCTGTATCTGTATCTGTATCTGTATCTGTATCTGTATCTGTATCTGTATCTGTATCTGTATCTGTATCTGTATCTGTATCTGTATCTGTATCTGTATCTGTATCTGTATCTGTATCTGTATCTGTATCTGTATCTGTATCTGTATCTGTATCTGTATCTGTATCTGTATCTGTATCTGTATCTGTATCTGTATCTGTATCTGTATCTGTATCTGTATCTGTATCTGTATCTGTATCTGTATCTGTATCTGTATCTGTATCTGTATCTGTATCTGTATCTGTATCTGTATCTGTATCTGTATCTGTATCTGTATCTGCAGCTCACTCGAGCAGCGTCTGAGGCGCGTGCATGACAATTAGGTGCAAATGAGTTGAAGCGCATGGAGCGCTGCCTCTGCTGGCTGCCCCCTCTCCCCCTTGATAGACACCCTTGAAAAGATGGAGGCGTCACTTGCCTCGGGGGCAGTTCACTGTCTTGGCTGTCTAGCCTGGCCTGGCCTGGCCTGCACTGGTGTGGCATCAAAGCTTCCGCACCAAAAATAACAGAAAGAACAAGAAAAACGAAGAAGAAAAACATTTTCCATGTTTATTTCAATTGCATTTGGCGGCGCAGAGACGCCTCCGCTGTGGCGTGTAAAAAGAGGTGTGGCAGAGGGGGAGGGGGAGCTAGAGGGGGCATGGACTGTTCATGAAAGTTGTATGTCTCATAAATTGCGTAAGGCAGGCGAAGTAAACGCATTGGGGAAAATGAAAATTATGAAAAATGCCAAGTAAAGTGTGTGGGGGGAAGGGGGAAAGGGGAGATCTCTTGCTCGGGGGCGTTACTGAAAAAATCATCATTAGAAATTAGCTGCACTAATTTGTGGCTAAAATTGGGTCAACCAGTGGAGAGAAGAGCAACAGAGGGGGGGAAGAGGCAAGGGAAGGGGGCAACGGGAGCATGTGCCAAGTCAATGAAGACGCAGCCGCAGCCGCTTAATTGTTTTAATGCTGTGAATTAATTGAATGGCAGCAGCTACCCCCCATCCCTTCCCCTTCTCCCACTGCACCCTACCTCCTCTCCCCTCTACGAACTGCCTTGTTTACTCGCGCCAAATTTCCAGTTTGCTGCGGCAGGCAATGTTTGAAGTGCCCCCAGTGCGAGTGGCTCGTGGCTCGTAGCGTGTGGCAGGAGAGTCGCAGCAGCAGAAGATGCAGCTAATAGACCGATTGCAGAACTTGCAACAGCGCGTGGCGGAGCAGGCAGGACGAGGGGGGGGCAGGGCAAACAGCGCAGCGCGAAGTGTCGAGTTCGATTAGAGCGGCAAATAAAGTTGAGTGGCGCAGCGCCAAAGCGATAAGGGCAGACGCCCTATTGAAGAGGGGAGGGGGCAGAGAAAGGGGGAAGGGGCAGAGAAAGAGAGAGAAGGGGAGGGAGCGAACCGAAGCTGACACACAAATGTAGTGTTAATAAAGAAGAGAGATTAGAAAGATGAAAGTGGAATCTGTTCTGTGTGTTTCCAGTGCAAACACCCCTCTTCATGCGATTAAGTACAGCAATTATGGGAAAACTTCAACAAGTTAAATTAGACAAAAAGGCAACTATTAACATGTGTTTGATGTGCAGAGATCAATCTAGAGCGAAAATGTATCTCCTTAAGCGGATATTACGCAAGTCTCAAAAATACTTAGCGCTTTTGATACTTTCTACCAGAAAGAGCTGCAATTGTGCCATGATATACGTATCTATATAATAAAGACCACACTCTCTTAACTTTTTTTAGATTTTAACAAACATTTTTGCTATTTTCTTTTGAAGTGCATTCCAGGTCAAAGCTGGCAGAAAATATAGAAATTATTCCCAGTAAATTCTTAACACAAAGAGAAAGTATAGTACATATATAAAGAAGTTGGAGATATATGTATGTACGTTAATATATGTATGTATAAATAGATCATGGCCGATAGAACTACCAATATAACAAAGCGTTTCTTCAAAAAAAGACAAAGAAAAGAATTGCAAAACCCGTCTGGGATTATGAAATACTTAAGCTAAGTGGGGGCTGATAAGGAGGAGAGGGGGTCGCACACAATATCACTCCCCCTACCCGTAATGCGCTTTTAATTGATAATACCAATTGCCGATTTCGACGCGCCTCAACACACTTCAGTCCACATTTGCCTGTGTGTGTTTGCATTGGCCATAAATCTCAATTGAATCTGAACAATTATGCCAGGCAATTAATAATAAAAGCGTGCCACACAAACAATCAGCTAATCTACGACGAGAGATCTTCGAGCGGGACGTGCACTGCAATCCCAAATAGAGACACACAAATTAATTTGTATGCCGAGTGGCAACGGGAGCTGTTGAGCTGTTGTTGTTGTTGTTGTTGCTGCTGCCACATTGGATTGGATTGGATTTGCTTATCGCTCGCTCGCTCGCTTTGAGCTCGATGCGCCGCGAAATGTAAATTGATTAACAATTAAATTGAGAAGAATGTCGAAATCCGGGCAGAAAGAAGAAAAGAGCCTGAAAACAATAAGAACTATTCGGACTATGAGACGATTTTAACACCTGAAGCAGTTAGTCATACGTGTGATACCCTATGTTTCCTCGGATACTCACATCTTTGTGTCGCCTTGTTTCTTTAGCTTGTCTTTTCATTGCTTTATTGTCACAAGATCTAATCTTGTGGCCAGCATAGTAACAACATTCTTTTATTTGATTTGCATTGCAAGGGATTTTCAACACGAAATAACTGTTCTTCTTTTCTCTCCTTCATCAGCTGCTGTTGCTTGCTCTCTGACTCTCTCGCCAGAAACGCCAACAAAACGCAGCTTGCCACGATTAAATTACGTCTCATCTTTGCTGACTGGAAGGAGCTGCTGCTCTCTTCGAACAAGAACACTTTTTCGGCTAGATACACGCGTGCTCACAGGTTGATATGGGATATGCAACTGAGCGTATTAATTGATAGCGAAAATTGTAACAACACCTATTGAGTTGGGAGATCACGCACGCACTCTTTTAGTCGCTCTCTCTCTCTTTCTCTCTCGCTCTGTCGCGACGTCGCGACGTCGCATGTGCACGCGTCAAGAGTCGAACTGTCTTTGCGTACAATGAAGGTTGCACTGCGCTTGCTAGCCGGCTGCGTCGAACATGATGGGAGCGTGAGTGTGGTTTGAGAGAGGAAGTTGCGAGCGCCAGGCTGAAGCCCTGTTGGCAGCATTGTTGCAATTTAGTGCAATTGAGAGAATCACATGCTTAACTACAATTAACCAAAAACAAAGAATGAATATCATCGAATGTTCAAGACATATTTGGATAATTTACATACATATAGTATATATATGTAAGTATGTATAATTGAGGATTTATGTCTGCTCAGAGTAATTACTGTATTGCCGACACTGCGTTTGTTAGCCGTCTGCGTCGAACATGGAAAGTGTGGTTGACAGGGTGCGTTTGAGAGAGGAAGAGCGAGCGCCAGGCTGGAGCCCTATTGGCAGCATTGTTGCCATTTTGAGCAATTGAGAGAATCACGTAATCTTTCTTAGAATTATTGAAAACAAGTAAGGAAAGTTACAGTCGACCAACTTCGTAGTTGCACTAACTAGTACTAACTCGCTCTCACACACACATACAGACACACACACAACGGCTAAAACGATGCATGATGATATGCTGCAATGACGCGGGCAACGGAACTATGAAAAACGTTTTCTTCAATAACTTGTGTATTTATTGTCCGATCGGATTATTATGTTGGGATTGGGTGCATATTATCAGCATCTTTATGTGTTCTAAAGCAGAAATCTGTTACCTAAATACTTTCCATAATATTCGTGAATTATCGATTGCGTGGGCGGTGGGCGTGGCATCTCAAGAGTGAAATAATCTTTATCTGCACATGATTTACAGGAACCATCATGTCAAATATGATGTCTCCAGCTGTTGTAATAGCTGAGATCTCGACGTTCATACAGGCAGACGGACAGACGGACAGACAGACATGGCTCAATCGACTTAGCTGTTGATCCTGAGCCAAAATATATGTACTTTATGGGGTCTGCCATGTCTCCTTCTGCCTGTTACATACTTTTGCACAAACTTAGTATACCATTTTTGACCATTTTCAATGGTCGAATGGTATAAAAGTATGAATACGTCGAATGTTCTAGCTATGTTTGGATTATGTTCATATACATATATGTAAATATAATTATGTCTAGTCTGAGTAATAACAATTTGGTGTCGCTTTTTGCTGGCACACATTGTTGCAGTCTCATTCGATTGAGTTGTTATCGCTTTGCGGTTGTCAACAAGTCACGCAGCAGTTTTATGATTGATCGCAGCACACGGCGTGCTGTGAGCAGCGTGCAACGTGCAACGTCGCATCTGCCGCTCCCGATGAGGTGTTGCCCACTTGCACTTAATTGCGTGCTGGCCCAGCACCAAATCGACGCCCAAACCGAACGCCTCTGGAATGCGCTCCTGACTCTCTCACGCGAGAGAGAGTGAGTGAGAGGCGGGGTGGGGAGGCGCCCTGCTGTGTGTACCGTGGCCTATGTGGAAAATTTATGTGGCCAGTTGGTCGCTGTTGCGGTTGCCTCGCGCCGCCAGGGGCATCTTGGGGCGTTGCAAGTAGCCAGCCAGTATTGTTGTTGCTGCTGCTGCATAATTGATAAATGTTTACAAATTATTATGTAGCATACACAGCAATAACAGGAGGAGGAGGAGGAGGAGTTGGAGCAGGCCACCCAGGCGCCAACTGCGGCGGACACGACTTGCCGTTTCGCGTTCACGTTCGCGGTGAAAGCGGGCAGATAAAAGGAGACAGAGACAGAGACAGAGAAAGAGAAAGAAAAAGAGAATTTTTACTTACTCCCAGCAACGTTGCCAATTTTCACAGTTCCGCAACGTTGCCGCACTTCAACACTCGCGTTTTTTGCTGCATTTCGCTGCTAATTAAAACGAATTTCTCAATGAGAATGAAGCGCGGCGCACCATTAGCTGACTGGGATTTGAGCCAGATGAATATTTATGTGGAAGGTCAGTGGCAGGCAGCAAGTGGCAAGCGGCATGCGGCATGCGGCATGCGGCAACAGTCTCAATTAGATCGGATAATGCAAAGAAGTTTTCAATTGAAAATCGAAATGGAAATCAAATTTGCTGCTGAGGGAAGAGGGAAGAGGGGGCGAGTGTTTGTGGCATCATCTTCAATCGCTGCCCCACGGCATTCGGCTTTGTTGTTTCGGCATTGTTCTGCAACGCTTTCAATTTGCCTAAGTTGCCATTTGCGGCTGCGGAGTCTGCGGAGAAGAGCCCAACGGGGCAGCTGGCGCAACCACAAGGCGACCGCAAAGGCAGAGGCTGAGGCAGAGGCAGAGGCAGATATACGTGAATTACAAATACGAATTGGAAACGAATGCGATTGCGAATACGAATACGAATTCGAATTGAATACAAAATGCAAATGAGGCACAACCAAAGTGTGCGGGAAGCGCAAAATCATAAAAATCAAATTGAAAGCGGCCCAAGGGATGCCGCAAGCGAATGGAGAGAGAGAGAGAGAGAGAGAGAGGAGGGTAGCGGGGGGTGCGAGGGTAGGGACTAAATAATTGACATATCAGAATCGAAATTGAAATCGAAACCAAAGTCAATGCCAGCAGAAAAAAAGGTGCAGCCGCCTGATGAGGAGATGGCGTAATGAAATCACATTAGGACGAGATAAAGGCGCTACCCCCGAGTATGGTACTCTTCCTACCCCTAGACCCCTATAGTCCTAGACTCCTCTATGGTGCTTCCACCTTCCCGTCCAACCCATCGCTACGTGTGGTCTGACAAGCGTTTCCTGCTAATTGTGCTGCGAATTCAGATTCAGATTCCGCTTCAGCTTCAGCTATCGTCGCTCAGCGGGCGTGGAACTGGCCATAAAAGTGTCATAGATCCCTTGGTCTATGACAATTTAGACCAGGGTTGCCACAGTCCAATTAACTGGAGCGCCGGCTTAACCGTTAAAGCAAAACAAAACACGTAAAACAAGCTGCAGCCAAATTATACCCTACATCATGACAACCAAAGTTGTCTATAAGTTGTATCTGCGTAGGGTATAAAGGAACCGTCATGTCAAATTTGTTGCCTCTACCTCTAACAGTTGCTGAGATCGGCGCGTTCATACAGACAGACATGGCTAAATAGACGCGTATGGTCACCCAAGCTTTATTCTCTCTGTTAATTACATTCACACAAACTGCGTATACCCTCCTTGCAACACTTTCAACGGTTGAAGGGCAGCAAAACCCCAACCACGCACAGCAAATGAGGCAGATGAAGCTGACAAAGATGATGATGAAGATGAGGTTGAGGTTGATGATGCGCTTTGGATGATGAGAGTTGGGCCAGCCAAATTGACTTAAGATAAAGTGGCACGGGAACTGACTGTGGCACGACTGTGGGACAGACAAATGTGTAAGTGTGGCCCAAGGCCAGGCCAGGAAAAAAGGGTGCACAACGCAATTTCCGGTGACGTCGGGGGATACTGAGGGAAACGGGGGAGGAGGCAGCCCAGTCGACAGGCAAATATTTGTCGTTTTGTTTGTTTATTTTTACGAAACGAAACGAAACGAGTGGGAAAAAGTTGACATTGGGCGAGAACTGACGCAAAGATAGAGAGAGAGAGGGAGAGATACAGTCAAAGGTCAGAGGGCAGATCAGATAAGCGATTACATTTTTTTCTTTTTGGGGAGAAAAAGCAAGCGTATTATGTTGCTTTATAATATAAACTGTAAATCGTTGCACTTTGCTCGCCCTGGCATTCCCCCCGTCCGCCTCTTTTAACGATTCATTTCCGAGAAACGTCTGCATTTTCCACTGGAAGAGATTAAAATACATGCACTGCGAGGAAAACTGAACAAATTCCCCGATGCAGTTACCCCCCGCACTCAGACCCAATGACACAGATTGCCAAGTTGCAAGTGCAACACGGCGCGGCGGCCACCTGCGGCGCGGAGTGGGAAGTATTAAAGGAGCTGCCATTAAAGCGGAATTTTCCACAACGCAGATAATTAGCAGAGGGGAGGGGAAGAGAGCGGCAAAGGGGGCGTGGCTAAAAATGGAAATGTTGTATGCGTGATGCGAGAAATTTAGAAGGGGGGGTTGAGGGCGTGGCCCAATTTTATTGCAACTCTGCGTATCGCGCCTTGTTCAGTTTATGGCACTAGCTGGGACTATGCAATATGCCGACGTTGTTAGCAGTTACGCAAAAATTTGAGTTTTTTAACTATCGCTTAATCCGGTGATAGAGATTTGTGTGATTTATATAGCAGATTATCAATTGGGCAAGACGTTAATTATCTCTAATAATGGGTTAGCGATAAACTACAGAATTATAATGTATGCTAAGTTAGGGAGAGTTGATGGAGACTAACTGGTTTGGCACTGGTTGAAGAGGTTAAAGAGTTTAAAATTATTTCAAAATGTTAACTGTTAACTTCTATAATTTCAGTGTTTATAGTCCGATTTACTTGATATTTTAGAGATATATTTCTATTCTTTTATGTTTACCATCGCAGAAAGCTCTGACTGACATACTTTGCCTAATAATCGTTAGTTATCAATTTCCAATAAGCTTAAGCTTAGTCTGATATACAGCAACCTTCAGCTGAAATTTGGTGTCTTTAGCTATTATTATAGCTGAGATACAGACGTTCAAACGGACAGACGGACAGACAGACGGACAGGGCTTAATCAACAAGAAGAGAAGAATATATACTATACTTTGCGGGCTCTGCCACGCCTTCTTCTGCCTGTTACATACAATTGCACAAAGTTAGTATACTCTTATTTGTCTATTTTCACTTAGGGAAGCGTATAGCAAGAAATGAAATAAGAAGGTATATTAAATCTACTAAAGCCTAATGCTAAAGTAACCTAACAACTCTCTAATTTGCACATTTGTATAAATGATAAGATAAATATCTCAAATACACAACATAAAATATGCAATAAATACGCTTGCACATTTCTAATCCCAGCTGCACTACCAATTTACATAACTGTTAATTAAAACCATACCATATATGCGAATGTGAATCACACTTCAACGTGTTCTCCCTCTTCTTGTTCATTTACGTATTTACCTGTGCCTGTGTTTGCCTTGTCTGCCCTGCCTCGGCTCCCTTTAGATCGCATTTGTATCTCGAATTATTTCAATTTATATTGGCCCATAATCGTAATCAAAAGCAGACTCTCAGGGGGGAGTGCCAGGGGGAGTCTAGGAGGATAAAGCAATATAATGCCAGAACTGACAGAACCCAAAACCGTGGCAAAGCGAACTTGGTAATGCAGTCGGCTTAACCCTTTCCCCTTCCTTCCACTTGAATGTTACAATTTCACCCAGACAAAGCTCACTAGCCTTTCCACCTACCTGCCACGCCCCCCGCCCTCCCTATCCACCTGTGGCTAGCGTTAACTGTTGGGCAAACATTGTTCTATCGTGTGCGCGCCGCATTATAATCCTCTGGCCAATTGATATGCATGTGTGTGTGTGTGTGTGTGTGTGTGTGTTGGCAACATTATAAAGCGTATAAGCATTTTGGCCAATTCCAGTTAACGGCTTCATCGAACCAATAACCATAAGGCAGGCACGTGTAATTATCATGGCCGATACGTGCGGGCGGCTTAGGCTTGACCCCGTAAGTTGAAAAGCAAACAATGCAGAGGGAGGAGATCACAGAGATCGCATAGATCGCCCCGAAGATCGCACAATGCGTTCACAATAGATGCCAAATAGAAGGCAAAACCGGTGAAAGAGAGGCTCAAAAACTCAGACCAGCTGAGACGATTGGATATGCTGTCCCGTCCCAGGCACGAGGCCACTCGAGTTGCCATCGCTAGAGGCACACACATACACTCGCGCACACACATATATACACGCACACACGTTGAACACATTTACAAATTGCCCTGGCATTGTTTAACTAATTGGATTAGTTTGATGCCTAACCAAGCAATGCCTGACCAGGCTCAACCGGAGCTCAGTCACTGCTCAGTCCCGCTGTCCCGCTGTCCCTACGTCCCTCCACCTAGGGTCATGCTGCCTCAGGTAGAGAGCCAGAGTCAGAGCCAGAGGCTGGCGCATTTCGCTGACTGTCCGTTTTAGTTGTAAAAATAAACAGGATATTCGAGTTGGAGTTGGAGTTCATTTCTTGGCATCTCTCTTTCAGGCTCGGCTGCCCCTTTGTGCGATATGCCAGCAATCAATGTAAAAACAAATTCCAGCAAGTCATTTTATTTGTTGCACCTTTACAAATTTTTCATTTTATTACCACGAATCGGAATCGAAATCGCCGAGTCGACAACGAAACGAAACGATTCGAAGTGATTTGAGTGCATTTTAAGTGAAATTAAATGGGGAATTATTTTGCTTTGGTCTTCGTTTCTGGAAAATTCTAAATGATGTTCAATCTATAATAAACTCAACACAACACAACACAACGAGAAACTGAACAATAGAAAAGGGCAAAAGAGTCAGCAGGCAGCAGGCATCCTTCGTGGTAGATGCAGCTGATTAATTTGTGAACTGCCTTGGAAATTGAGCACATCCGTTGAGATGAAATTCATTTTTGTTTTTGATCTACAATTCAATTTTAATTCAATTATAAATTGGAATCGCATCAACGGCAAAGAATCTTCTTCTTCTACATGCCAATCATCATATTCTGAAATTAGTTAAAATTCTTGCATCAAATTTCTTTCATATATCTATATTGTACTTGTAACTTATACTTGTATACGCAACTGATATGAAGAGATATTCAAGATATTCAAAAAAATTTATTTGAAATGGATTTACCAAATAGTTCAGTATTTAACTAAAACAAGACGCCGAAGGTTTCATACCCTTACTTCAAATATTAAATCGGCCGATAGGTTCTATAGCAGCTATACGACATATCTGTCCGATCAAGTTTCATCAAGAAAGTTATAAAACTGAGAGACAGACGGACAGACGAACAGACGGACATGGCTAGCTCGACTCCTTCCTCCTAGCTGATATTAATAAAGAATACAACATGCACTTTATAGGGTCGGACATGTCTCCTTAGCTTCTGGCCAAAATTAATATACCCTCTGCAAGTGTATAATGAGTATTTAAATATTTTTGAAAAATATCTTTAACAAATTACAAAGAAATTGTGTATTTTATAAAACTCTCAAAATATTTGTATTTGATCAAACTTTCGTAATATTCGTTATATTTAATATGTTCTCTCGGCTGTTTAGGTTCTTCAGAATCATATCTTTAGTTCGCTTACTTATCTCAATCTCTCTCTGTCTCTGTCTCTCTCTCTCTCTCTCTCCCTCTTCCTCAAATTAGAAATTCACATTTAAAGCGAGACATGACAGGAAATCTTGTAAGACACGAAAGAAGGTGGGGGGAAGGGAGAGGCGAAGGGAGAGTGGGAACAGCTGCTTGGGTGGTTCAACTTTGAGTACGAAATTAAATGAAAGTTTATGTTAAAATATTTGCCAAACAAATTTAATTTTTCCTCTGCCGCTGCCTCAGTCGCTGTCGCTGTCGCCGCCCAAAGTTGGTAGCCAACGCAGACGGCAGCGCAACCGCGTCTGCAATGTGCAGAGCAAGAGAGAGAGAGAGAGAGAGAGAGGAGGCCTCAAACAATGCCACAGCATCACAAACTCCCCCCCCTTCCTCTATCCCCTACCACATACCCTACTCGTGTCATGGAGGCGACTTAATTGTGCGAAAAAGTTTGCCAACGCTCGCAAAAAATGCCGCAAAGTGTTGAAAATATTTGACAGACCGTTAGAAACGAGCGCGAAAATTATAAAATACGCTAAAACGTGGCAAATTTTGCAGGGGGTGGGGGGAGGAGGTGGTCGAAATCTACCCTATGAATTGCTAACAAGATTCTCGCAGTGGAAGCCTTTCGAATAAAATACTCCAAATTTATTATGGGGCGTGTAAATTCAGCAGAGAATACTCCCTCTCTCCCTCCCTCTCTCTCTCTCTCTCAGTCTCTCTCCTTCTCCTTCCCTCCTCGTTACCCTTCATGCAATGAAGCTTAAGAAAACTTTGTAAAAAATGAGCGAGGCGAAATCAAATGAACAGAAAATTTTTGGAGTGCGAGTTTTCTTTTCGTTTCGCCGCACCGCAAGCAAAAATAAATGGAGCTACAACAACAAGAACAACAATTACAACAACAACACAAGTAGTAGTGCAACAACAACAACAACAAACAGGGCTGCAACAACAACTGAGGCAACTCGAAATGCAGCGCGACATTTATGAGGACATTGACGGAGTATGAAAACTTGCATTGCCATCGCCGGCAGACATTGATGCTGCCCCACACCCCACACCCCCCCAACCCCCTCCCCACCCTCACCCCTTTGCACTGCCAGCTTCCTCAAGCCCTTGCCAGGCTTGCCACCTACCTAGCCCACTGCCTTCTGCACTTTCCTCTCCCCCTCTCCCTTCTCCCCGCTCTTTCTTTGCGCTGCCTCTCGCTCATTGGCAAACCAAACGCACTTGAACAATGTCACGCACACACGCACACACTGACACACACACACACACACACACACACACACACACACACACACACACATATGTGGCATGCGCTCATATCAGAAGAATTGTTCTTGAACAAAACCCAATGATGCGCAGAGCGAACAACGAGCAACAGCTAAAAAGTTTTTTGAAAGCAAAAGCAAGGGAGTGCTAGACTCGGTAATACCCGGTACATTTTATTGAATTATAAGAGATCGAAATTAATCGAAAATATATTAATGAATAAAGAATAATAAGTGGAAACTGAACTAAACTGAACGAAACTACTAGTATGAGAGTTTAAAAGCGAATATGCTAGACTAACAAATACCCTGTAATTGCCAGAGAGTGAAGAAGGATCTGGCAAAAGGGCAAAACAAATTCTATGGCAGCTGTGTAAGTAAAGACTGAATGTAAAAAATATAAGCCTGACTGAGAGATACCCTGTAATTTGTAGAAAACTATAAAATCTGAAATTAAACAAGAGTAAGTGAAAGCTGAACTTAACAAACCACAAGTTGTACGTATGCACGTTCAAATCGAGCATGCTCGACTAACAAATACCCTACAATTGACAAAATGTGTAGCCAGAAATGGGATTTGCATGCATAACGAGTGCAGTGCAAGCTGAGTAGCAACCAAATATGAACGAAGAATGACATACTGACTTGTCGTTCGACTCAAAGATACCCTGTTATAGACAGTTTTGAGTTATATAATTTATATTTCAAGCCAACAAAGTTGCAATCCAATTGGAACTTGTTTCTTTGGAATCAAATAGCTAATTATAGGCAGTATTAGGCTAAGAGATACCCTTTAATTTTATTTGCAGCATTCTGCAAGTCAGCGAACACTCTATTTTACTTACCAGATATAGGAATATATATTTTTATACCAAAACCAAGCTACTCCACGCAGTCATCGGCTGCTACAGGGTATTGACAGCCAAAGCGAAAGCAGCAAAAATTGTGACCTGCATTTTAGACAAGTGCAATCGGGCGTATTTGTGGGCCAAAGAGTTGACTGAGTGTGCGGGGCGGAGAGGAAGCGGGAGAGAGGGAGAGAGGCACACTCTGTCTCGGGGGTGTGTTCGAGTGTCTGTTGCTGCATGTGCACTCGAGTGGCCCTCGGCATGTGTGTGTGTGTTTGCGTGTGTGTGTGTGTGTGGGTTGTGAGTTGTGTATGGAAGATCTCATCACTGAAGTGGCAATAACGAGTGTTGACGGTTATATTGAAACACAAACTGACTGGCCCCCTGCCACGCCCCCACCCCCACATGAAAGGCAAGCAATTGGTGGTACTGCTGCTGCTGCTGCCCTGAGCTTGTTTGGGGCAAGTAAAAAACCATATCGAAAGTCAGAGCTGCAACGCAGCGTGGCTCGCGTGTGGCTTATCGCGTTATTCGCACATTTTAATTGGGCAAGCAAGGGAAGAAAGGGGGAGGGAGAGGTGGGGGGGCAGCCTCTTATCACTAGCTAAATAATTAATCAAACCAAACAAAAGCTTTAGAGTATTGTGTGTGTGCGAGGGAAATAGCTGTAGAGTGTCGGGTGTCACGCCCAGGAAGTGACAGCTTCGACGACGGAGTCG
Organism: Zaprionus ghesquierei; assembly: GCA_018904095.1. Classification (NCBI taxonomy): domain Eukaryota; kingdom Metazoa; phylum Arthropoda; class Insecta; order Diptera; family Drosophilidae; genus Zaprionus; species Zaprionus ghesquierei. Next base: position 63,529 of record JAEIGP010000711.1, read on the forward strand.
CATCGTGTGCAGCGCCAGCGTTGATTAATGAGCTGCGATGGCAGCTGCTGAGCTGTAGAACAGCTCAGCAGGGAAGAAGTGCAGCGCATAGTCGCTCTCTCTCCACCCTCTCTCCTCTCTCTATCTCTCCCCATCTCACCTAGCTGCAAGCCGTAGCTATCACCGGTAACTGGGGAAATGAGCTGCTTGTTACGTGTTACCTGACCAAGCCGGGGAGGAAAGAAAAGAGCAGCAAAAGAGGTACGAGACAGAGCAAAAGGTAGGAAGAAAAGGCAGTAGGAGCAGGCGAGGCAACATTAGGAAGCCTTGGCTATCTGAGCTGCGGATTTGCTTGATGAGCAGCAGCAGAGCTGGAGAGCAGCTAAAATCTATGTTAGACGTCATCAAGACAAAACGGAAATCAAACTAAAGCAGTTAGTGCAGCTAAGTCGCAGAGAGTGTTGCTGCAAACAGTGTCTAGTTTGAGGTTAGAAAGAGTTCTTGAACTGTTACCCAACACTGTCATCACACAAAAGTCTAATTAGTTTAGGCAATGTAAATAAGTTAAGAAAGTCAGAAATAGACAAGCTAAATTAAGCATCAAGTTGTCACTTATCGAAGGAAAAGTGTATATAATTGATTTTCAGGGGCGGTGGGCGTGGTATATTACATTTAAACTTTGCTTAAGCTATATATGGTTAACAGATATTCCTATGCCAAATTTGATGTCTCTAGCTTGTTAAGTTCCTGAGTTTAGCGCGTTGGTACAAACAGAAAAGACTAGAACGACTCGATTATCATAGCTAAGCAAGCAGTGAATGCACTGTATGAGAAGTAGGGGTCTATTAAGTGATCTATTCTACTTTTCTGCCTATTGCATACACTCCCATAAACCTAGTATACCCCAAATTAAATCCCTATAATAATTCACACTCAACTCTGAAACCTTTCCTCCAGCACAATCCAATTACACTCAAGCTAGAACGTCAACACGTCTCCCCTCTCTCTCTCTCTTAAGAAGCCAAGACAATCTGTTGCCGCCTTCTACTACTATCACAAATTAAATATCACTGCACGTACCACACGGCGTATGCGCATTTTGTATTTACTCAGCGCCAAGTGAAAAAATTAAGTTTTTGTTGGCAAATTGAAATGCAACGCAGGCGACAGCAACAACAACAACAACTGCAATCAGTGTGCCACAAATCAAGTTACAACTCTGACAAGTAACTGTTACCAGCGCAGTTACAGTCACAGTCACAGTCACTTTCGCACTCACAGTCACCGTTTTTTTCCCCTCATTCAATTTTCAATGCAATTTCGATTGAAATTTAATTTTGATTGATTTTCCCCAGCATTTTCTAGCTTCACTTTATTTTTTTTTTCGCCCCAACTGCAACTCGTTATGACTGTGATTTGTGCCACGCCCACGCCCACCGCCCACCGCCCACCGCCCATTTCTGTGTTGCTAATGTTTGCGCTGCGTTTGCGTTTGCATTTTTCAAGCGTTCTGCGCTCTCTCTCTCGTTCGGCACGTGACCCATTTTTGTTTTCGTTGGGTTTATATCTCTCCTATTTCTTCTTTATTTTGATACCCTTTCAGAAGGTATATTAATTGTGGCCAGAAGTTTGCAATGCGGCTTAGGAGACATCTCTGACCCTATAAAGTATATTTATTCCTAATTAGCAGTAATAGGGGAGTCGAACTAGCCATGTCCGTCTGTCCGGTTGTCCGTCTGTCTGTTGCAACGCAAAGAAGTCTGTCAGTTTTAGAACTTTCTTGATGAAACTTGGTATACATGTTTCTTATTGTTGCATGCTGTATATAAGTCAGAACGAGCCAGATGGGACAGATATATCGTATAGCTGCCATAGAACCTATAGGCTGATTTTTGTCATTTTTCAAGATATCGCCATGAAACTTTTCCGATATATGTTCAAGTATGTCCTTTAAGTGCTGCGGGAATTGTATTAAAATCGGAAGATATATCGTTAAGCTGCCATAGAACCTATCAGCCGATTTAATATTTGGAAGAACTGGGTATGAAACCATCGGCATGCCGAAGCTTTCTTGTTTGTTTTTTTTTTTTTTTTTTTTTTTTGGACGAGCACTTCCTGGTAGTCTATGTATTTTTTGCAACCTCCTCGCAGTTTTTCCCCAGCATTTTTAGGCGCCCCCTCTATGGGCGAGAACGATTGAAATGTAATCAAAAATTGCACTGCAAATGCAGTCGGTAACGCGTTTTCAACGTGCAGCCAGCGTGCCACATGCCACGTGCCTGACGAGGCAGCATCAGATGTCTGCAAGTGTTTTAAAGCAATTTGATTTTCTGCCCGGAATGCGGACATAAAACACGCGGCACTTCGCAAGTGAGTCGAGGTCGAGCGCCGGTGCCGGTGCCGTTTGCGCCAGGTTTATTTGCGATTATTTTTCAAGCTGGCAAATTCGACGATTGCAGATGCAATTGCAGTTTGCAGAGAGTACTTCAAATTGCGAGTTTTAATGATGGCCAAGCTGAATAAATAGATAATGCACAGATAAGGCGGACCAGTGTTTAAAAATTAAATTAAAGAAATTAAAAAGGTAACAAAAATGACATTATTAAATTGGTATTTGATTTTAAAAATCATATTTAGTTTTGGTAGTTATTGATTTGTTTTAAATATTTTTTATAATTTGTATATTATGTATTTTATTATTTTTGGTCATTTTGTTTTAAATATTTTATTTAAGTTTTTATTTCATTTTTATTTTTAAATATTTTTAAAGTGTATGTTTTATTTTATTATTTCAAAAGAAATTATAATTTCAACTTTCAAATTTAAAATAACTAAATTATATTTTATTTTTTAGAGTTATTTGTTTCCAATATTTTCTTTCATTTTAAATATTTTAGTATTTCTTTTAACAATTTGTTAAATATCTTCTAAGATTCTTTAAAAAAAATTTTATTATGTAATTAATTATTTGTTTTATTTTATTTTTGGAGTAATTTATTTGCTTTAAATATTTTAAATAATTTTTAATTTTACTATTTTTTTTAATATGTTATAAGTTGATTCTTTTTTATATCATGTCAGAAAAAATAAAAACTTTAATTTCTAGCTTATTATTTATTTATTTTTTGAATAATTTTGAATTTTTTATTTTATTTATCATTCCAAAACTAATTAAAATTTTTGAATTAGTAACTAGTTATTTAAATTATATTTATTTATTTTATTGTCATTAATTTCAATCAAATATATTACTTTGTTAAATATTTTATTGTTGGTTTTAGAAAATTTTTAAAACCATTTTCTTTCTTTCTATTTTCTACTTTTATGTATTTTCAATATTTTATTTTTATTATTTATAAAATATATATTTTATTATTATTAGCCCTAGCATAAATTAACTCATTTAGTATATTTATTAAATCCACAAAAATATATTAAGATACTTAATGCAGCACACATCGTAAATAACTTTAAACAGCGCCTATATACATATCTTCATATGCTATATCAGCTTGCACTCAATTGAAACTTCTTCTTTTGCATTTGGGCATTAATTTAAAATTATTTATTCAGCTCTCTCTTTCCTTCCTTGGGGGGCACTCAGTCTGCTGACGTAATTAAATGAAAATACGCACAATTTGGTCTGATCAGCTGTGCAAAAATTGTTGCTACACGCGGCGTATACGCAACGCCGGCACCAGAAAGTATGCAACGCTTTTGCTACGCTCTTTTTTTTGGCCAAGTTCTCGGATTACTTGGAGCGCGCTGAGCGCTGAGTGAAATTAATTAAAGCAAACTGAAACATGACACGCACTCAACTGCATGGCTAATAAGCAGCTCGGCGAGGTAAGTGCTCGAGCTGCTGCTCGTCGTTGTCCTCGTCCTTGCCGGCTGAGCACGTGCCAGGCCCATCCCAGGAGGCGGGTAGTGGCGGGAGGTTCTGCGCTGTCAAGCTGATGTCGGTACAAGCATTATGACGGCATTTACGCTTTAGCTGCGCAGGTTCTCGGCAGGATTAGAGGCTCTCTACCCAGGACTTTGCAGCTCATAAGGCGCCGCCGCCGCCCACAAAAGGCTTACGAGCATGCGACAGGCACAGCCCTGACCGGTGGCCAGGCCATTAGTGACCCGTGCGTGCGAACATGTTCGCATGTGCGCACTGACGGCATCTTAAAGTTCTCTCGCCATGTTGAAATTTCAACTATGCAAATAAATCCGAGTTTTGAGGACGGCCAAAACTCAATTTACCAAAATGCAGCGTGGAACGTGGAGCAGCAGCAGCTGCCAGTGCGGCCTGCCTGTGCTGTGCTGTCCGCGTTCCATCGAGAATTTCTAACATGTGGCAAGTCAGTTGGCAGTCCGCACAGCCCCCTCGCCCCCTCTCAACGAGCAACAGCGACAGCGACAAACAACGCCGCAGTTTTCCGTTTGTTTGCCCAGCGCAACGCAGCGAGCCGCAGAATGCGGCGCCCCGGCAGAGCGAGGGGCCAAAGGACACAGCGCACAGCAGGCAGGCAGACAGGCAGACAGGCAGACAGGACGAAGCCATGTTGAGCATGCACTAGACCCATTTCGACGAGAGGGAACGGGAGGGCAGCGGATGCACTTCAGCTCCAAGTAGCCGAAAAATAAAACAAGTAAGGCAAGTTAGAGTTGTGCGTGGTTGACTGTGCAATACTCTGCGTGCAGCACTCAAAATTCCCAATAGCAAATTTCTAAAGAATCTACATTCTATTGTTTTGCCAATCTTGGCAAGCAGAGGTTAGATAGAAATATGGAAATTGCGCTTATCTTATATAAACCAAGGTCGCGCGGAGATCGAGAAGTATCTTTAATGTTTCGCCCAAAAACTAGATCGAAATATTAAAAAAGTATTTTGCTGGAGCGTTGGACGTGGCAGCTAAAATCTAAAATGCGCATTATCTGCGTATATGATACAAGAACTTACATGCCAAATTTGGTATCTCTATTGCTTATAACAACTGAGATTAGCGCGTTTATACAGACAAATAGATGTGTAAATTAAATATTTAAGCTATGCAGGCTGTGCCACAACTGTACAAAGTTTCAAGTCATTATCATTTAGAATAACGAATAATAACAATAAAATAAGAAGAAATAATCTAACCAGTTAGGGATATTCCACATACACCATGTAACTATTTGGCTGTTTATGCGAAGTTTTTCCTTATTACTTTTTTTAATGAACAACAATTTTGAAAAATATTCAAATTTAAGTGCTTAGTGAACTACTCAAAACTCTAAACAAAAACCTAGCCCAATTAAACTACAGAATTTTCATGCAAACACTTTGCTAATATCAGGTAGTTCGCCAAGAAAGTGCATTGCAGTAGGAGAGGGCGGACAAGGGGCGTGGCACACCTACAGTTGGCTGAGTGGCAGATTCGCTGCCTTTTTTCGGTTTTTTTGGGCGTGTGTGTGTGAGTGTGTGAGAGTGGAGTGGCTGCTTGAAATTCATTTTTCTGCGTGCTGCACACGTTGCACTGCAATTCAGTCTGAAGCGTTAGACAAGGTAGCCGGAGAAGGAGAAGGAGGAGGAAAGGAGGAACGGAGTAAGGGGGCCAGTCGCAGGAGGCAGGCGCAAGCATCCTGCCCTAAATGGATTTGGTCTGTTGTTGCTACTGCTGAAATGTGTTTATTTACGTGGCCATATGTGCGTGCCCAGGAGTGTGTGTGTTCGTGAAGCCAAAATATTTTTTGCTGCATGCCCCACGTCGCATGGTAATAAGTATGCAAATTCAATTCTCAAATCAACGACAAAGCAAAATTTGTAATATTGCCCAGACACGGTGACGATGAATCCAAAGCCCGTAGAACATCCTGCACGTCCTTCGATTTTATAACAATATTTAATTGTGCAAATAAAGAGGGAGACAGGAAGAAGGCTAAAGAAGGAAAGCGAATTCCATTGAAGTTGAGTGTAAAAAGTTCCCTAATTGAATATGGGGTTTTTCTACAAACCACATAATCATCCTCATTATATTAACCATATTTTTTTCTTGACCAACTTATCCATTATCCATTTTAATTGCGCTTAATTTCAGACAAAGCATTGCATTAATACATCTATTTTTTTTTTGCACATTTCCGCACAATTTATCAAGCATTTAAAAGTTACCAATTCACGAGAATTTAACAGCTGTCAGAACGCTCAGTCGATGTGGGGCTAAATTAATTGTTTACAGCTTGGGGTGAAACCGTGCGTAATTTTATTTTTATTTCTTCTTTATAAGCCCAAAAATCTAAATATTTTTTGTTTACCTTTATTCTTCAAAAACTGTTCATAACTTTCAAGTATTTTTGAAAGGCAGAAGAAGTTAAGAAAGAAAAATATTAAAATACAATTAAATATTTTTAAAAATTTAAAATACTATAAAAATATTAGGTAAATTTGAAAGAAAAAGTATTACTAACAAATTTTCGATAAATAATTCCATTTAAATCTTAAATCGGATCAGAATAATTAAATATTGTACAAGCGCCATTTCTTCCAAAACAATTTCAGCTTTAAATAATAAAAATAAAGAAGAAACAGGTTTCGTTATACCTAAAATATTCTTAAAAATTTTTACAAATATTAAGTTGTTAAAAGAAATGTTAAAAACGTTCTCTTTTTAGTAAAAAAATTATATTGATTAATTCCTCAAATTTTAAACTAATAAAAAATGGGTAATAATATAAATAGAGACCCAAATCAAAATCCAACTAAATATGAAACTCAAATAAACAGAAAACCAGCCATGGTAGCGTGGGATAATCCCCGCTTCAAATCGCCTATCTCTCTCTCTCTCTCTCTCTCTCTCTCTCTCTCTCACACACACACACATACATCCACACATCGTATATAAAGCCGGAACTAAGCTTCCTGCCCGTATATGAGCAGCAGAAACTACGCAAATTTTTGACCATAGCATTTTTTTGCACTCATTTTTGCCGAGGCGTAAGCTGAGTGACATTTTGTGGTCACTTGACGGACAGTTTGTGTAAAGAGGGAGAGAGAATGATGTAAAAAAGAAAAAGAGAGAGAGAGACAGGAAGAGGAAGAGGATGAGGAAGAGAGGGCTGCTGGGTTAGTTGGGTGTCAGTCGGGACACGAAAATGCCAAAGTCGAGGGCCAACTGGGGTTAACTGAGAGCAGGAGGGGCAGAGAAAAAACAGAGACAGAGACAGCAGAGAGAGGCAAAGCAGAGGAGCTGACAAAGGTGGGAGACAGAGGGGAGACAGGGGGCGGTGGTACAGTGTGAGCCACAAGTTTGTCAACACTTGGCAAACATTTGCAGACGCTTCGCTTTGACGTCGCTCATTTGTGGCTCTTCTGGCTGTTGCTGTTGCTGTTGTCGTGTCTGTAGTTGTTGGTTAGCCCGCGTTGCTGACCAACAGACAAAGCAACATAGCGAGTACCACATCAATTGGTCACGATCACTTTGGCTTTATTGTTTTCCAGCCGTCATCGCAATGTCTCTAGGTCTTTCTATGTTTTGGAAGGTTCAAGTGTGTGTGTGTGTGTGTGTGTTTGTGTGAACGTGAGTAGTTGCTGTTATTGTGGCTGGTGCCGTTGCTTGTGTTGATTTGACGTGACTAATGGGTCGTTAGGCGTGTGCTGCGAACAGCGAAAAGACGTTAAGAGCACAAGAAGAGAAGGGAGAGAGGTAAGGGAGGCGGTGCAAAGGAGACACTCGGTCAAGGGTTTCAGCCTGGTGGGACATACTCGAGTTGGTTGGCAACAAATTTGCCTCAAAACGATGCAGCTGGGAATGAAGGACTAGGCTAATTACGAGCCGCAGCACGCAGGCCAGAAGAAGGAAAAGAAGAGAAGAGGGGGAGGGGGAGCGGGAGAGTTTGGGGTAAGTTACTTCATTATGGGAGAATGCAAAAAAAAAGTTTAGCTAAGTTTTGCAATTGAAACAGATAGTTCAGTTGAGCTAAATGGGAAGGAATGGAGGGGAACTAAAAAGGTAGATGGTAGGAAGGGAGAGAAGAGAAGGAGGTGTAAGAGAGGGAAAGGTTGGTTTCAAAACAAAAGAAAGGTAGATAAATGGAAAGGAACTAACATTTAAGGAAATAGAAATATAAAACCTGATGCAGGTATCCCCATTGTATCTTAGTTATGTTTGTTTGTGAAACATGCATATGTTATTCCTTAGCGCACGGGTGGAATGAATGAAGAGGAACTGAAGAGGGGACTTGGAAGAAGAGGGAGAGAAGGGAGAGAAGGGGAAGGGGTGTAAAAGGGATAGGGCAATAGAAAGGAACTAAGAGATTGCAGAATAGAAATACTAAATCCCTTGAAGGTATTCCAATCTCATCTTAGTTCTTCTTATTTGTGGAGTAAGGCATATTCTCCATTGCAGGGGAGGCATAAGTGCAGAGAAACTGAAGAGGGATGAAGGAAGGAGAGGGAGAGAAGGGGAGACAAGGTGTTATAGATAAAAAGCGAGGAAGGAACTTGGAGATAACGGAAAAAAATACTAAACCTCTTGTAGATATTCCAATCGTATCCACGTTCTTCTTGCTTGAATTACTTCCAATTGCAGGGGGGAATGAATGAAAAAGGGTAATGGATGGAGAGGCAGAGAAGAAGAGGAGAGTTACCTCTTTCACCTCCTCTTAGAAATATCAAACCTCTTGAAGGTAATCCAAAGGAATAAAAATTCCTATTGTAGGGTACCCCACATACTATTCCATTTGACATACCACTTACATACTTTCACCCTATGAATCTTCAGTTCCATATCGACTTACTTACATTCAGCTCGCATTGACATTTTGCCAACATGCCACACGGCAGCCCCAAGTTATTTGTCATTGATCTCGAATCTCCAGACTTGAACTCACCTGCAACAAAAAAAAAAAATACAAGAATTACAAATTACCATCAGATTACAGACATCAGACATCACTCGCATTCCACGACACAATCCAATTGCGATTGTTAACCCCGGCCCCTGCCTTGGCATCACCTTTGTCATTTTCGATTAGCTGGCTGCAGATTTTGTGGCAACTGCTTCGACTTCGACTTCGCCATCGATTTGCATATGACATCATCGTAAAACTTTTGCAAAACTTTGAAATGGAATGCAAGAGGCAACAGCGAAACAGCGAAACAGAAAAAACCAAAAACATTTGGACGTCGCGACGGAAAACAAGTCAAGAAAATAACAAAATCGAAAAACCGAAACAAAACAAAAACGGAAAAACTAAACAGAAAACTACAGTTGGCTGTGGGAGTCACCAAATGATTTGCAACTCTGTGCAAATTTATTTGCCAGCCCTCGGTGGCTACTCCGCCTCCTCTCTTCCTCCTCTCGCACTAGGCTGCTATTGGTTAGCGCTGCCCCAAGTCGACGAACACGAGCGCATCATAATTCCAAGAGACTCTGCAACTGCAACGTCGCGACGTTGAATGCCCCCTCCGGTGGCCACGAAGGCCGCGCAACATTTTGATGACGCTGAGATTTGTCTGGCTTGCCCCACCCCGCCCCATCCCGCCCTGCCTCGTCCCTTCGCAGTTTTTGCATTTGCCGCCGATTTGACGTTGATGAAGTGATTAACAATGCCACAGCTCGGCGGTTGCTATCGTTTAGCTTATGGCTTGCCCCGCGGGTTAGAGACGCCGCACGCAATGTTCAATCGATGTGGAACACAGAGAGTATCGCGGGCCCAGCAGGTGCATCGCATAGCGAATCGAAGGGGTATGATTGAGCAGAGTATTACCGTTGAAAGGGTAATGCATACCTCAAGGGGAGACCTTGCTGACCAGCCTGACCGAAGGGAGAAGGTCAGCAATCAAGCTAGTTGCGTGATTGTTGGGTCTAATCAGTTGATGCTTAGCTATCGCTAGCTAATTAACAGTCTAGCAATATTTCATTAAGGTTCCTGTATACCATACGCTAATCGAGTTTATTCGTAATATTTGATGCCACGCCCACCGCTAACGCAATTGCGATTTAAAAGCAAGCTATAGCTACAGTTTTCTGATTTCTACGTAGTATACTCAGGGATATATACAGTCTAATCTATACTCCAAATTACAATCCAATCGGACTATAAACATCGAAGCTTTGCTTGAAGTTAACGTTTTCCATTCGCTTCACCCTATCCCTCTTTGATTCTCTATTATATGCAAATAGAGTTTTCGAATAATTCAATGCAATAATCCCAATGCCAGAGAACTTAAATTTTCTGATTATCAGAGAGAGCAGAGAGAGTTCAAACTTAGGACTCCCAAAGTAATTAGTAACTCAATTCCAAGAACATAGTAAAAACTCTTTTCATAATAATTGTCCACACAAGTTCAATCTCTTAACGAATATTCCCCCAAGTGCTCAAGCTTCTTTGTACACCCCATTCTCATTAGTTTCGAAAAAATATTTACAATATTTAACAAATCCCACTAAAAGCCGCTGGCAATAAATTAAATTTCCGACTCTCGTTAGTCATAATCATTGTCAGTGGAGCTCAATGATATTTTTAGTCATTCCCCCAGCCCTCCATCCACACTTGTCAGGCAATTATATTTTTTATGAATCATTCGAGCACCACCAGATGGCCTACACCTCTAGAAAGCGAGTGTGTTGGACCAATCTAAGGTATTTATAGACTTGGCCTTGGCTCGGTTTCTTTCCCTGTGCGACGGCGTCTGACTAAATCAACGTTTACACGATTTACACGATTTACACACAAATTTGCCCAGGCAGACAACTTGTTGTTTGTTGCACAAGAAAAGTTCTCCGAGTGGATATTACGAAATGACACACACAGACAGAAATGGGGGAAAAGCGAAAGTACTTAGACTTACGCAAACTGGGCAGTTTCAAGTGACTGTAAACTGAGAGCGAGTACCGTTATAGCCGGCTCAGTGTCAAAGTGTTTTGTTTCCAGCGTGGGGAAATGCGCTTACAATGCACACGGCGTACGGCGCACGATGGGCAATCAAAATGTCCAAAATAAAAATGATATATTGATGAAATTCCATAAAGCATTAAGCGAACGCTCCCCGGTCTCTCATGCATAATGCAAAAGTGCAACTGAAGAGGATTGGAAACAATATCTAACAACTTTGCTTTTCTAAGACATTTCAAAAATGCAGACGCAGACGCAGACGCAGACGCGACTTCAAAGCGGCTTCCCCTTGCTGAGCTACTGGCCTTTTTGTTCATGTCCAATCGGAATCAATTGGACAATTTGTTGATGCTTCGCTCTGGCATTGGCATTCAATTTGCTGTCTACGATTTCGTATATCATAAAATGAAACCTTATCGAACGAGTCGATCAGAGATTGAGTCATAAGCGACATTAATTAAGAAACCACATTCGCTTCGCGCAGACCTCCCCCGAAAATCCGAAAATTGCCCAGCTGCACTTGGTCCGTCCTCCAGTCCGTTTGTGCATTCGGTTAAGTGCACCGATCTTGTCAGTTGGCGAAAGAGTTATGTTTATTGATTTGGCTGTCAAATACGTTTTTGCCAACACACTTGCATAATACTTTGTCTCCCTCTATCTCTCTGTTTCTGTCTCTACCGACTGTGACAAGTGTCTGCATGTTGTCCAAATTGTCCGCATAGTGGGCAAAAAAGAGTCACCTCAGGGGTGTGGCTCAAAGTGAAATTAGGATTAGGATTAGCCTAAGTGTTCTAATGCAATCCAGTCTAGTTTAAGCTGCCGAATGCATTTAAATCGTGCATTAAGGCGCTCACATTGTCAAAGGAAAATGATTTGCCATGAATTACGAACTGCATTTGCCCCATTAATAAATAATCAAAGCGACTTTTGCAGTTGGGGGCAAGAGGGAAGTTCAATATGCAACGAGTGTATCGATTTTATACGAAGTAGTTGACTGATTCGCTTGGCCTAGTTATGGCAAATGTTGGCAAAGAAATTATATTAGAGCATTAACTTTAAATCTCTCTGCATACATATCTATATATACATTATATTTTGTGCTATATTCTGCGATCTTTCACCTTATGTCATAAAATTTATCTCGAATAAATTTCGCAATTAATTTTACTTTACCTATATCATTAAATGTTTGCTTTTAAATTTATTTATAACCCTTTTAGTTCTACATTTTGCTGCCAAGGCGTCTTAGCTTCGATTACCTTATTATCGACTCATTTGTTATTGACCTGCCGCCACTTTCGAGAAATTGTTAATCGAGTCTAAGAAAAAGTGTTGCAAAAGCTCAAACAATAGTTGCATATATCGATTTTAAGAAAAGTGAGTAAAAAATTAAAGTTTCTAATAAACTCAACTATTGCCATTGAATTTCATTTAGTAATTCTAATATATATATATCAGATCTCATTGAACTAAGGAGCTAGCCAATTTTCATGGGCATCTCACCGTTTTGCAGCCACTGTGCGTGCCAAAACTGTGTGACACTTGTCATACAACGAGTAAGACACACTTGGGCACACACACACACACACTATAATTCGGCCAGCTGGGTGTGTTTGGCTTCTCCAGTTGCCCCTTTTACACAACACGTTGTTGTTGTTGCTGTTTCTCTGCGACATCTAATCGAGGCTTTTACACACACACACGCACACACCTGCAGGCAGCGCGAGAGCCTGTCGAATGCGTAAGATTTATGTTAAATTTTTAATGAGCTCCCAGCCAGAGAGAGAGAGAGAGGGGAAAGAGGTCGAAGCATCAATATTGTATAAAGACATTTGCAAGGCAACCTTTGACCTTTTTGTGTGCCGTGTGTGCTGAGGGTGCTGCCTAGATAAAATCAAACAGTCAATCAGGCACGCCAACAACTACAACAAAACAAAAAATAAAAAATGGCAGCAGAACAGGTGAGTCGAGCCACGACCTACGACCTGCCACAGCAGGTGACATTGAAAAGGTTCAGATCGATTGATCGATTTGAGCGAACTAAAAAAAACCCAATTGACGTTTCTCTCTTTCTCTAGTTTTATTTATTTAGTTTGATTTATGCGCGACGCGCTTGATGAATGCAACAACGGCAACAACAACAACAATTACAGGTAACTTTTCACCTGTGCAACAGTTTACAGTTCACAGTTCATGGCACACGGTGTACGGTTTACGGTTTACGGATCAATGCTTTGCAGTACGGAGGTTTTTGGGGTTTTATCGGTTTGTCTATTTGGGCTTCATTAAATTTGCTGAATGTTTTGACTGCCCCCACAAAACGACAACCAACAACAACAACAATGGCCACGGACACGACACGACGCGGTAAAAATCTCTGCCCCGCCCCCCACGGCCGTTGCATATTTGCCTGGAGAGGGGCAGGGGTGGAGGGGTAAACTCTGCGGCGATTGCGAAATGGACCAGCGCACGTAACAGCAACAGCAACAACAACAACAACAGACAGCATAGACACACACACACACACACACTTTGCGTTTGTTGCCATGATTTATTGTTGTAGCGATTTGACAGCCATATTATTTTCTAGTCGCTTGTCGCCTGTCTCTTTCCTGCCTATCCCCTTCTCCTCCCCCTCCTGTTCTTGCTTCGCTTTTGTCACTTCAAAGTGTTGCGGTAGATAGAAAGGAATTTTCGGTCCACATTTTCGGATACGCAAAATTCGCACTCCATAGAGCTCTGCATAGCCACATATGTATGTGTGCGAGTGTGTATGCGTGAGTGTGTGTGTGTGTGCGTGTATGTTTGCATGTGTGTGGGAGTTGATTAGATACTCGCAACGGCCTTGAAGCAAGCAAGAGAGATAATTTTTCACGCCAGGCTGCGCTAAGATTTCGGCAGAGATTGTGGCAGGTTAATCGGGGGAAGGGGGGGAAGGTGTGAGGGAGACGTGGGCAGCGCTGCTAGAATTAATCGTAAGCTGCTGTCGCTGTGACTAATTACAGTTTGATAGACACGCTTACACATAGCCAACGCCTGAAACTATCAGCTGGCAATTACTTAAAGAGATTTCCACAAGAAGAGAAGGGAAAATTGTACAAAAGGAACAACTTTATATAGTTAAGATATCAACAAATAATCGTGAATGGATGAGTGGATTTTATTCCAATAATATCTATATAAATATGTGTATGTTAAAGCATAAGGAACTCAAACTTTGATAATCAAATCAAATTAAACAAATAAGAAAAGCTACAGTCGAGCGAGCCCGACCGAAAGATACCATTCGCCCAACTTCAAAGTTGCGCACCAGAAGTGCCAATAGATGGCGCCACTACAAAGGTTTCATGGCATGCTAATCGATCTCTGCAATGACGCGGGCAGCGGAACTTTGGAAAACGTTTACTTAAATAACTTCAGTGTTCATTATCCGATCGGATTGTAATTGAAGGATTAGGTGCATATCGTCGGTATCTTTGTATATGCCGAAGCAGAAAGCTGTTATTTAAATACTTTGCTGAATAATCGTAAATTATCGATTTACGTGGTTGCATCTTAAATTTGACATAAACTTGATTTGCTTATGGTATACATGCCGAATTTGGTGTCTCTAGCTCTTGTAATTGCTGAGATCCAGAGGGACAAAGCTACTTGCAGTAGCTTTACCATACCATTTACTTTATATCTATGAGGAATATACTTTTAGCTTTGTAAATTTCCCAAATTGATTGTATGGAATTACATATATCATAATAATACACGATATTTTTGATGGCCACATAAATGAAAATGACCATAACAAGTTTTCAGTAAAGTCAAAGAGAACTCTTTTGTTTATTTTAACAGCTTAAACAATTTCATCAAATTTTCTCAAACCAAATATAATAATAAATCTTTCTACTATTATCTTACTTTCTTCACTAGTTTTTCAAGCTCAAGACAACAAAGTTTTCCCCCAAAAGAAAAGAAACCCCCTATATCTTTTGCATAACAGTTTGGCAATTGGAGGAGTGCGTAAGTTGTCGTCGCAAAGACAAAGACAGCTAAAAAGCAATATGAAGTGACAACCATAGAGGAATCTCTCCCTCCCTCTCACTCTGTGTAGACAGACGACAAAGTGTGGTTAGTTTCCATACCAAATCGTAGCTCGTAACTCACATGCAATGCGTCTCTTTCCTCTCTTTCTCTCTGTGTGCGCGTCACGTAAGCTTTCCACTATGTGTGTGTGTGGGTTTTTTTTACTACATTAACACGTGATCAATGATCGTTATAGCATTCTAACTGTAATAGGGCAGCTATGCTGCTGTAATGCCTCCCCGTTGTACCGTAACACTCCCGAATGGGCAATGGATCATGCACCTTGACCTCATTCAGGCAGCGGAGCCTGCATTTCAATGAGGCTCATCTTCAGGCGTCTATAGCTAGATATATGTATATAGTATAATGTACTGACAACCGAAATATGTTTTCAACTCTGAAGTGTGGCAACTCTGGCAGAGAGATTTGAGGCGGATTTGAGGCAACGAATGCAGTCAGCAGCTACGCAGATAGAAAGATACACAGATACAACGCAACTGTCGTCGCATTTTAGCCCCCTCCCCCTCTCTGTTCCACTCTCTACCCCCCTTTCCCTACGCCACTGGCTGCATAAGATAATTTATAAAGTGTAGAAGCCGCCGCCGCGGCCGCAAAAAGATTTCGCAGCATTCCAAGAATTTTGTGCAACATGTGTGGCGGCAGAGGGAGATGGAAAGAGCAAAAGAGAGAGGGAAGGAGAGAGGAAGAAGGAAAGAGCGAGAGAGAGCGGTAGAGGGACGGCATAGGCAGCTGTACTTCAATCAGCTTGTTTGTCTAATAAAGTCATTAGGCAGCCTCGAAGATGCTTTCTGCCCTTGGCTACACGACGTGACTCTGCCTGCCTTGCTGTGTGCCACGCCCCCCTTCTCCTCTGCTTATGCTGGCCAAAAACTGCAAGCGAAACGTTGCCAATTAGTTGAGAGAATTTATATTGCTTTTGCTTTTGCTTCTTCTCGGGGAGAAAAATACGAGCAAGTAATTTCTGGAAATTTATATTAGACGCGCTGTGCTATAAATTATGGGACCCCAGAGTCGCCTCGCCAGGCAGCCAGCAGTAGCCGAAAATGGTAAAAATGTGAAGTAGTAGGGGAGAATGGGAGGAGAAGAATGAGAAGGCGAAGGGAGTTAAAGTGCAGAGCAATGTGAACAGTTTCAGCGCGGAGACAAAAAGCAAAAGTTGTGCAATTGAAATGAGGCGAGAGAAGAAGAGTTGCAGTTGCTCTATCTCCCTATCCCCCTTTCTCTCTCTCTCTCTCTCTCTCACCATCTCTCTCTCTCTCCTCTTCCACTAACGTTTTTCTTCTGGGCTAATGAAGAAGCTTTAGAAAGCATGGCAAATTCTTCTAAATGGCATAGCCAATAAAGTGGGCGGGGGGTGGGGCACAAAAAGGGGAAATAAGTGAGAATAAGCAGCAGCAGCGGCACGAACGGCGACAACACGCAAGGCGGGCTATAAAAATAAAGAAAGAGAGAAAGAAGGGAAAAGGGGAGGTGAAAGAGAAAGAGAAGCGACAACATGAGCTGCCAGCACGAAGGGATAATCAATAGCAGCAGCTAAACTGTAGCTGCAAGTGAGCAGTAAACACAGCAGGCAACAGCAAGCAACGTGCAACAAGAACATGCAACAGCAGCAACAGTCGCCGCAAACGATGCAGCAACATGAAGCAAAATATGTTAGACGAAACTGTTGCTCATGTGTTGCACTCGTTGCGGCCGTTAATGTTGCATGTTGCTGTTGCTGTTGCTGTTGTTGCAAGTGCAGCTCAAGGTCAGGGCAGTGTTAGTGGTGGATGTTGCATGTTGTTGTTGCTGGCGTTGCTGACAGTTGCTTTGTGGTTGCTGAGCCGCTTTTGGCCATTTGAAGTGCGGACTAAGCGCAGCTTGGCCAGGAGAGAATGAAAGAGAACAGGAGAGAGGGGAAAAGAGACAGCTAGAGCCGGGGGCCGGGGGCCGACAAAAGGCAGTTAAACGCAAATGTGGAAACAATAAAGCGGCAGCAACTGCCACAACAACAACAACAATCAAATCTGCAGCTAAACTGACAGCGCAGCAGGGGGCGTGGCACATGCTGGGTGTGTATGAGTGAGTGTGAGTGGGCGTGGCATGTGTACGCAGAAAGGTCAAAGCGGGAGAAGGGCAAAACGAGCAGCAACGGCAACGTGAGGCAGACATGGAAAAACATTGCAAATTGCCGCGCGCATTGCAACATGCTGCAAATATTTCGCTGCGTGTCACTTTTTTAGCACTTTGAAACGATAATAAAAACAAAGCAACCAAAAAAAGGTTTATTTCAATTGAGAAATTTATGCTTTACTGTTGTTGTTGTCGCTTGCGTAACTGCAACTGTTGTTGTTGTTGTAGTTGTTGTTGTCACAGCAGCACCAGCAGCAGGTGTGGTCAAGAGAGTTTAAGGGATTTGCCGGAAGTTGCCCCTGCAACATGAGGCAGCCACAGCCAAGGCTTTGATTTTTTTGCCACGCCCACATGAAATATTTAAATTCTCATTTGTTTTATGCACTCAAGCAAAAAGTTGAAAGTTTTTCAAGCGTGTAGGAAGTAAAATCAGTAAAGAAAAAAGGAAATTAAAAATATTAAATAAAATATATATGCAAACTTGAATTTTGAATGCCCAAAGTAGCAATAAAGCTTAAAGTAATTGCTGAAGTTTATAACAAAAAACTCGTGGAAGAACATTGAATTAGAAAATTCCCTAAAATTATTTCATGCTTGCAAAACATATTAATAATTCATTCTGCAATAATAAACTAAGCCCCTAATCGAATATGAGATATGATATTGCAAAATAACTGCCAGACACGCGTTGCTTCTCTTTGGGTTAGGTTAGTTTTCTTAGTCTTCTCTAATACCATATTATTCTCTGCTCTTCCCTCCACTTATGCTGATTGGAAGCATTTCGAGCATGTTTATTTATATCTTAATCTTTGTCAGCGCATTGCAAGGTATCGAATTTTACAATTTTACAATGTATTTGCTTGGAAAATGTCACACAGCAGAGAATCAAAAACGCAGAATGAAATCCCGGAAAAGTTCTTTGGAAATCTGCCATATAATCTACCGGCTGCTGTGGCCGGGTAACTGGTGCATCTTTTGTCGTCTATTTACAATTCCCTCGGTAACCCAATCGCATTGCTCTTTGGGTTAGTCAGGGTAAAATTTTGTTGTGCCAAACGGAAAATGATTTATCGAACAGTTGAAGAAATAGTTGAGACTTTAGAAAATCTATTAGAGATGGATATAAAAAGTTT
Organism: Zaprionus ghesquierei; assembly: GCA_018904095.1. Classification (NCBI taxonomy): domain Eukaryota; kingdom Metazoa; phylum Arthropoda; class Insecta; order Diptera; family Drosophilidae; genus Zaprionus; species Zaprionus ghesquierei. The sequence continues at coordinate 81,714 of JAEIGP010000711.1, forward strand.
ATAATTTCATTAAAAGTAAGAAAAGATATTGTAGAAAACTTTAATAATCGATGAAATTAAACATTGGAAATTTAATATAAATTATTTCAGTTTCATAAGAATTTTTAACAAATAAAAATAGATGAAGTAAGATGAAATAAATTATGAACATTTTCTAAAATATTTTAGAAATTTAACGAAATACAAGAAGTATCAAATAAAACTGTGGAAGCTATGTGAAATGAGCTATTAAATATTTAAGGCTTCCTAAATATTGTTTAGAATTTTTAACAAATACTTACAACAAGAAAGCAAATTGTGGCTGGCAACTGTATTGTGTTAAACCCCAGCGCTAAGTCCATACGATAAGTACTATAAAAGTATATCGATAAGTCCTTTACGATAAATACTGTCTTATATTTACGTTGGTATTTTTTAATAAGAAAATATGTATGTACACACTGGAGAGAGAGAATTCGATTAGGCTTCGATTAAGCAACACCTACGCTTACAATTATATAAATAATAATTGGAGGAGATATGCTTCTGCGCCTAGTTTACCCACCGTACAATCCCATTTCATTTGTTTAACGCACATTTGCACACATATAAAGTTTATGTTTGTATTTATGTAAAACAATTTCCGATTTCCATTAGCAAAGTAATTGCGAAAAGTGAGCAAGAGCAAAGCCAGTTGCAATTGCATTGCATCTTCGTCATGAAACACTTTAATGCACAGCAGAAAAATGCTAGCATATTTATTGCACATTTGATGCCATTAAAAATCACAACCTGATATATTGCGTATACGCCGTGGTTAACCACACTTGAAGCGTTAATGAACAGCGCAGACAACAACAGCAGCAACGACAATGACAACGGCATCAATTGAAATAAATGTTAAAACATATTCTACCAACTTTGCAATTAAGTGCGACAAAAACAACAACAAGTGCAAAGCGTACAACATGCAAATAATGCATTATGTAAACATCGAGATGTATTTTACCAGCATAGACAAAGGATGAGGAGCGTGGAAGGAAGGAAACAAGGGCGCCACGGCGTCATCCGCAGACAGATGTAAATACACACTGCATGTATGTGTAAACAAGGAGGAAACTGTATGAGAGGCGAATAGGTAGACAAAGAGAGAGTGAGAGACAGAGAGGGGCAGCATGGCAGGCGGGATTTGGGGGCAACCACCGTGCGCCTTGTCATTTCGATGGCTCAGTGCCAATTTCACCTGTCGCAAAGGCAACTTGCAGCGCGTTTTTTTGTTTTATTAGCCTCCCCACACACACACACACACACACCGACACACAGCTGCAATACGCCCGCACATAAAATTGTCGCCATTGTTGTTGCAGCTGTTTTACTGCAGTCTGCCGCAGCAGCTGCTGCTGTTATAACTCTCATTGTAATACGCTAAAACGTATTGAACATAAACATGAATATATATTCTATATATGCTTGAGTAAGTTGTTCAAATGCGACGATGTGTTCTAAACATTTCTTCGATTATTATTGCTGAAGCGGCAAAGTTTTTCAACACTCTGTTTTTATCGATAAGAAATTCAAATTTATCTATCGATGTATAGACTCGCGACAATTGAACTTGGAATGCATTGTTGTTCTTCTTATTTGCCTGGCATAATCATTTCCTGCCTGTTAGGGCATTCACTCTTCTTTACACTTCCCTCGCCCGCTCTCTTCGCTGTATATTTTGCCATTTAACAATGTTTTTCAAGTGCCATCGCACATGACGCTTCAATTCAAGTTGATTTTTTATAGCTCCCTCTTGCAATTATTGCTGTTGCTGTAATTTCACTTTCAGCCATAAGCTGCAATAATAATAATTATGTGATAATTTTAAATGACAATGCTTGAGAGCAACGCAAAAAGTTCTTCATGTGATAATTGAAGAGGAGCTGCAGCAGTAGCAGCAGCCCAAGCAATTTGTCATTCGCGAACAAGTTGCAGTTGCAGAAGAGGTCGAGAGACTTGAATAGAGAGAGAGAAAGATAGTTCTAGAGTTCAGCCAGACAAGCCATAAATCATATGAATTCACATATTCAAATGTATGACAAGCAAATATGCCGCAATATTAATGAAGCTTTTGGGCACTTAACTCAATAAATAAGCGTTGCCAATATCAAGTAAAATATTTAGAACATAAATTTAAATTTATTTTTACTCTGTTTTTTATTATTTAATTCTGTTTAATCGATTTTTGAAATTATCATTTGAACTTATGCAACACTTATTGTGCAACTCGATCAATGTTTTATGGAAAGTGGCGGCTGGTCGATATTTTGTAAGTCGATAGTAAATTTATCAAGGCGCAACGAAAAAGTGAAAAAATTAAAATCGGTTGAAAATAAATATTAAATTAAACTGCAAGTGATATAAACAATTAAAGAGCAGTTTCAAAATTGCTTAAGAAAACGGAAATTAGTGACAGATTGGTGAGAGAGAGAGAGAGAGAGAGAGAGTGCACAAAGGGAGAGAGACTTCGACTAGTTCGAAGCTCTGCGCGCGTCGCGAGTTCGACCTAGTTTCAGCCCTGCTAACTGAAGACAATTGTTTGCTTTGGTCTAATTAAATTTGCCCTTTGCAATTAAGGAACCTGAGCAAAAGGCGAAGGCAAGAAGAAGAACAAGAGAAAGACATTGGAATGAAAGCGGCTACGAAATGTGAACAAAATACACCGCAAAATGCAATTAAAAGCTGACAAAAAGCTGCAACAACAACAACAACAAAAGCTATGCAAAAAGCGCAAATTAAATGTAACAATTCGAGTTGCTGTTGTTGTTGTTGTTGCAGCCGTTGTTGGTTTCAATTAGCCAACCACAATGGGCAACCGGACAGCTGGGCAACTTGGACAGTGGGACACGCCGATGGACGGCGACTGGATAAACAATCGGACAGCTCGACTAGAAATCAGCGCCAGGCCCCTTAACAAAATTCTGTAAATATTTAACAAGAGAACCAGACCAACGCGTCTCGCTGTTGTTGTTGTTGTTGTTGTTGTGCTCGGATTGTTGTTGCTGCTGCTCGAGTTGTTCCTACTGTAGCTGTTGCTGTTGCCGTGGTGCGGGCTGCAAGCCAAAACACAAACGACATTAACCATGGTCAGTGCGTAAATATATATATATGTGTGTGTGTGTGTGTGTGTGAGAGAGTATTTGTGTTTACATTTGTAACACATGGCATACACTGGGGGATAAAAGTAAAGCGACAGGCGATGAGGTTTTACGTTTTGTTGTTTTGTAAATTTATACTAATTAATATTATTAAATTGATAATTTAATTTATTCAAACATTTAGCAATACAATTACGTAATGGTTTTTAGAAACTCTTTATAAATTTATTAAATTCCAAATAATATTTAATCTCTAAAGTCTAAGTTTTGAATAAATAAATTTAATAATATCAATGAAACCCTTTTCTTAGAAATTTGAAGAATATTCGATTCCCGCTAAATAAACTCATCCAAACTGATCTGAAAAGCTTCTAAATGAAAATAAAATAAATAACATTTTTAATATTGCTCTAATTCCTCTAAAACCTCATTACTTTTTGTATTGATCTTGAATTTTCGAATTCTTCATAATCAAAAAATTTCTTAAGAGATCTACTATGTAAACTTGGCTCTCTAGCACAGCATCAACCCAGTTAGTTCTATTTGAAACAGACAAACTGGATTTCGCAATGTTTATCACATGCTTTGTTACACATTTCTTTGGCGCAGTGTAAATATTGAATGTTGGTTACTCGGTGTGTGTGTGCGTAGCGTCTGTCTGGTTGACCAGTCGACAATAAACCAAACCCAATTTGCGGCCTATTTCACGGCACACGGGCACAGCACCGGGAAGGAGGAGGAGGAGGAGGAGGGGTGTTTGGGGGGCTAGACAAATGCGGCTGCTGCTCGCGTAGTTATCAGTTCGCGCGCTGCGCTGCGCTGCGATGAATTTATAACGATGTCTAATGACATCATTGCGCAGCAACAACAACAACCGAGCCGAACAACAACAACGATCCGTAATGAGCGCAATGCCAACTTACCTCATTATCAATGGCGCCACGGCCCACTGCGGCCCTTATCAGCGGCATGTTGCGATTGCTCTCGCGCAGAGCCTGCAGCTCCTTCTGATGCTTCTGCTGCTTGAGATGATGTTCGTGTTCGATTTTGTTCCACTGTTCATTGGAGAAGCCCTCGAAGGAGTCGTCGTTCTCCTGCTCCGCGTCGTCGTCGTTGGGGAAACCATCGTCCGCCAGACTGTTTGGCTTCTCTGTGGCTACCTTCGGCTTGGTTGGCTTGGTTGCCTTGGTTGGCGTTCTGACTGGTGTTGGCTGCTGCTGCTGCTGCAGGACATGCACCGGTTGCACCTTCTCCTTGTCGCGTTTGAAGAGCCAATCGAAGATGTTGCGCTTGGCGGCAGCCTTTGTGTGTCCCGATGCCACGCTGGGATGCCGATTTCCATTACTCTTGTCATTGCTCTCCTCCTCGACCTCATCGTAGGCATCGTAATCCTGTTCATTGGAGCTAATCTCGGGCAGCTTCTGACTGAAGAGAGAGTAACGCGGCATCTGCTTAGCCAACTCGGCGGCAGCAACATCATCCACATCATCCTCCTCGTAATCCTCATCATCCTCGTCGTCGTCATCGTCGCCGGACTCATCGCTCTCCGTCAGCTGCTGCCAGTTGGGCGCACGTGTGGAACGTGGCTGAGTCCAGGCCGGATAGATGCCATCGCGATCGAAGTAACGCGACGATGAGGCGACGCTGCTTACATTCCCGCCCACACGCTGCATGACAGGTGCATCTGTAGTCGAGGAGGGGGAGGAGAAGAGGGGCGTAGCCATGGTGCTGGTGCTGGTGCTGCTTATTGCGGGCGCCATGCGATGCTGTTGATGACGCAGTGAGGGGAAAACGCGCTGCTCCCAGGCGACATGGTGGCGATTGTGATGCCGCAAATGATGCTGCTGCCCGGGGCCCGGCAACATGGCCAACTGCTCCAGCTCGGCTTGACGCACAGCCGATGGCGGCAGAGGAGGCTGCCTGTTGCCGCCGCCGCCGCCGTCGACGTTGACGTTGACAATGCTGCTGCCAGCCAACTCGGCGCGCAAATGCTGCTCGTGACGCAAATGATGATGATGATGATTCGAGGAGTAGCTATGCCCAGGGCCAATGTCAATGCCGTTGCCGTTGCCGTTGCCATTTCCATCCTGCGCCTGTTGCAGCTGCTGCAGGCGTTGCTGGTTGCGTCGCAAACGTGTCGGAGCGTTGGTTGTGGACTCGGCGCAGCTCAGCGCTGCCAGGAGAAGGAGCAGCGGCAGCACGAGCGAAAAGATGCCGCGGTACGCAGGCGGTGCCATTGCGACGAGTTGTATCTCGTTATTTGTATCTGTATCTGTATGTCTTGGCTTGTATCTGTATCTGCTCAGTTTGCTTTATTTCTTTACGCTTTGTGATAAAATTTTCTTGTTATTTTTATTTTTTATATTTTTCTTTTCTGTTTTGCTTTTTTTATATTATTATTGTTCTCTTTGTTGTGTGCGTGTTTGTGTAGCGCGTCTCGTCTCTCTATTTATTTAAAGCATTTTCCTTTTGTTAATGCACTTTTCTACGCTCGTAAATCATTCAATCATCGAGACACTTAAACGGCTCCGCTTCGCGCATTCCTTACACTTTTTTGAACTTTCTTTGATTATGATTCAAATTTATTGCTTGGCAATTCGGAAAAACACATGCACACAAACGCACTCAAAAGTTTTCAACACTTTCGAATGGGAGTGGTTTTTCCAAATGGGGGAAAACTTCAATCAAATTTTTGGCACACTTTTTTACAGTTAACTTTTTGAATCAATGCATTTTTAATTGCTATTTCAGAGAAATTATTTTGTTTGTTACGTTTTATGTTGTTAAAATTTTAATCGTATTTTTATTAAGTTTTTTTGAATTTTTATTTAATTTTTACAATTTTATTTTATATCTTTGTTTATTTTACTTTTCACTGAATCTTTATTTGCAAATATTTTTTATTTCACACAATTTGCGGATTTATTTCAATCGCTTTTTGCACACAAAAAAAATTCTCCAAGTACTTTTTCAATATTTGTTTTTGATTTTTTATTTTCAAAATTTCCTGCTAATCGCGCGCGACTCGCGACGTCTGCCAAATTGGCACGTGAACTCGTGAGCTCAATGTGAATATTTTTGTTGTTGCTTTTTATTTTAATTTATTTATTTTTTTTTTTTTTTTGAATTTTTTGCAGTACAATTTGCTAAAAATATGCACGACTTTTGTTTGTTTGTTTACCGCGTCGATGCGGGGGAATCTCTTTCTCAATACACTCTGAGGAATAAAACTGAATGCGTAGGCGACGCGACGCGCTCGAACCGCTCGATGTGACGACACGCAGCGACTTACAGATAACAACTGACTCTGCAACGGCAACTGAATCTGAATCTGAGCTGATGCGCCTCCCAATGTTGTGTTGAGAGCACACAACATGTTTACACTGAAAGAAAAGAACGGGGGAGCAGCGCGCAAGTGCACCAGGGAGCGCAATTAAAAAAGGTAAGCAAGAATCAAGGTGCACTTAATAAATTTAATTTAATTTTATTTCAATTGTTAATTTGAGTATTTATGCAGTTTGTCTCTCTCTCTCTCTCTGCCCACTTCACTGTTACTGAGAGAGCAACCGAACATGTTGCGCCAGTTACATCGTCAACATGTTGCCAGAGAGCTGCGCATGCTGGACAGCAACATTTGCAGCCGTTCGTTGTTATTGCTTTACTCCATAGCCGGCGTTTGTCTTGAATTCTAATCGACAGAGAGAGAGAGAGCGCACAGGCAGAGAGCGCAAGCGAGCGGGTGCACGCAACATGTTACAGAGTGCAGTCGAACATGTTTGCAAGCGACACTTGCCGGCATTTGATCAGTTCCAGCTGGCAACAATTGACAACAATTGGCATGAAGAGTGCAGCATGATGATTGATGATGGGGCACGGCAGCAGCAACACCAACAACAACAACGACAGCGTTCGCGCTGTCAGCAAGTGGCAACAGCAACAGCAGCGCCCACGTGGTGGCCGACAACAAACGTCTTCAGCCAACGCTTCCTTGGCTAACTCAACTACCTCCGACTCTGCCTCTGCTTGCGTGGGCAGCGCTGCGCAGCCACACATTACATAATCAAAGTGTGGCAAGCGCTATTAAGAACTAAGCGCAGAGAACTTCTTGCGCCCTAACCATAGACAATACGACAGATTTCCCTGAAATCGAAACATGCAACACGACCACCGTCAACGGTAGCCTCACAAATTTTCCAACTAATTGCCATTAAGCTGCCCCATGGCAATGAGTCAGAGCTATTCTTGCCTCCCTCTCACTCCCTTTGCTTCCCTTCCTGCTTCGTTTTATGTGCGCCAATGGCAGCAGCAGCAGGAAGCGCTATGCGCGCATCTTAGCAAGTCCATAAAAATCGAGACTAAGTCGGGATGCGGGATCGCTGCCTTTGTAAGCATGATCAATGATAGTAAAAAGGGTTGGCCACAACAAAAATAAGAAAAAGATTTTATGACGCAACATTGCGTGAACGGGGATAAATGATTTTCCTGCGAAGCGTGCAAATAGGATTTGTCAAATGATCAAATTTTTCCTACTAAACGCAAAGAAGGTAGACAACATTATAATGAGCCAAGATCGTGTGGAAGGAGAGAGAGGGAGAGGGAGAAAGGAAAACCCAACTATAAACAAAGAGAAACGCGGAACTTATACCACATAAATAGATAGCTAAGCATTGCAATGAGAGTTCTGTGCTTTCTCTCCTTTTTCTCCCCCTCTTGGTCTCTCCACCTTTCTCCCTTCCTACCTCCCTTTTGCTCTACCTCGCGCTTCTTCTATTCTTTGTTAAGCTCAAAGACAAACAAGTCTGTTGCGTTAGTTGCGCGGAGATAGCGACAGATTTTTATATCAGATACAGAGTTCTACATAGCGATAGAGATTTTCCCGGGGTGTCATAAAACTTATATTATGTGTGGAATTTAACGCTCAATTTGAAGCGCTGCATGGCTTAAATGAGACAACAAATGGTCTAACTGCCTCAGAGGAAAACGGAGCAAGATTCCATGAAGATATTCCATGGTTGCGTGAAGATATTTCTTGTCTCTTAGAATAACTTAATCAATCTAGTGAGATTTCATTAAAACATAATATAATCACGTCGAAATTGATGTGGGCTCTGCAGGTAGGTAAAGTGCTTAGGCTTTATTCAAAGTAATCGCATGCTCCATCTACAACATCTACCATAAGCAGGGTGTCCTGCTCTTTTACACTCTAACTTGATTTGTAATAAAAACACAGGCCAAACTCACCACAAACCGGCCCTGAAACAGGTTGAGAATTATTCAGCGACTCTGCAGAAACTCCTTCAGCAAGGGTTCTGCGCAGATAACGTCATAAAGCGAAATAGGCTTGTTAAGTAGCTGCTTAATGATATCATAGATTCAGGCTAAATTGCCGATATGTTTCAGCTGAACCGATTATGGAGTGGAGAACCCTTTTACAAGGCAGTTATCGCTGGGTCAATTAGTGTTTCAGTTATCCAACCGTTGTAGGGTTTGAGTTACCTTACTCTTTCTATCAATCGTTCCTCAGAGTAGGCATTAGTAGTTGGATTAACCCCAACTACTTTACACCCATCCACCATCCATTAGATACATTGGTATTTCTACCAATCATTTCTAGGATTAGGCTTTTAGAACCCCAACTCCCTCTTACCTTTCATTCACATGGATTAGGTCCATTAAAAACTTGCAAAAGCGACAACTTCCGCTAGAAGTGTCATCTACTATTTTCCTGCCCCCATCCTCCACAGCCACGAAGCATATGCGAACTAATTTGCAGCGTTTACAACTTCTTCAACGACCCTCAACCAAATGGGGCACTCGAGATTGCCTCACACCCAACTACCAGAGTGGGGGAAGGTTCCACACTGTATAAACTTTGCGGCAATTAAATAATCATAGCGCACTTGGCGCACCAAGTTGCAACTCGAAATTCCGCCACGCCCACATTGCCCACACACAGCAACCACATGGCAAATCTTCTCTCTCTTTCTCCGCTCGCTGGCAACGTTGCAAGTTGCAAGTTGCTCTCGGTGCTCGATTAGGCGTTAAAAATAATCAACTTGCTAATTAAGCTGAGTTAACTTCACTTTCGACGAACTTTTTGCGGCCAGTTGACAACTCTGGGCGGCAACTAGTGCAACTATCGTAACATTTTTCGATAGCTTCGCAATAAAAATAAAAAAAGTTTTCACCAACTTTTTTAATGTGCTTAAACTATCCGAAAGTGTCACGCCCATCCCAACGAGACGTGCCCCCGGCCCCAAAGTAAATACACAAAATAGCCGAAGTTTGGGGCAGCAACAAAACAAATTTTAATTGCTTTAATGAGTCGACTGACATAACATCGGATAGGTAAATAAATATTTGAACTGACATTTAACACGGAAATTCGCAAATAAAGAAAAAACAATATAAACGAGCACAAGGCAATTGGGGAGTAGTCGACTGGAGACTACTTTGTACTAAGCTTTTTGGTTTTTGGAAATCCTAAGCATATGCAGACATTTTTAGAGAACTATCGGGATTTAAGGTAAATCCCTAGCAAGCAATTAAAATTGGCGTGAAAACTATCGACGAAACGTTACCCTGTATTCAGGCAGTTAAGGGTTCTTGGGTATTCGTAAACTGCTAGCCAACTATCGTGAAACTATCGCATCTCATGTTATCACATTATCACATTGTCTAGCGAGCCTTAAAAACTATCGTTTCTTTCATCGTTTATTATGTTTTAAAAGGTTTAGGATTCCTTCTTAGTCCCTAAAGAATTAATTTTTCTTACATTTTCTATGCAACCCGTATACCTTTTAACACTTCCATTTGTGTGGGGTACACAGAAAACTTGGCATAATTAAATTCAATTTTAAATTCAGAGAAGCGTGCAGAGAGTTGTACGAGTTGCTGGAGTTCGCATTCGCATTTGGCAGGTCTCTCGACACGAATGAAACATTAATTGCAGTTTGCGACTTTTGTGGCTAATTAGACACGCGTTGGAGAACCCAATGGAATTTATTATTGCTTTGATAGACTCTAACTCCCCCCAAAACGCAGGCATCAATTAGCATTTTTAATTGACTTTTAGTCCTAGCTTGGGCAAGCTTATAAGGATGGAAATCGATCAAAGGAGTCACTCAGCAGCGACCTCTTCAACGACCTAGGCCAACAAGTACAAGTTAAGCTGGAGCAAAAATGGCAAATGGCAGCGCCAAAAGTCAAGAGCGGTAAACAAGTTAAGAGCCAACGACGAACAACATGATGATGTTGCTGATGATTGAGATGATGATTTTGGCTTTATTATTGTTTTTTTTGTTTGCCATTTCGCCCCGTCTTCATCAATGTTTGCGCTTGTGTTTGTGTTTGTATTTGTCCATCTATATAATATAGATTCCCTGCCATAAGCTAGACACATTGTGTGGCATCAGCTTTTGGCATTGTTTGCCCAACTGAAGAGAGACAGGGAGAATGAAAGAGCACTCAACCCGAGTTGGAGTTTCAGTTGACGCCCTTTGTGCCTCAGGAAACCTGAGGGAATGCTATGAAAATCGTAGAGAAACCCTGAAAATAATTCAATCTAAAGGAATCTTGTTATTTATGCTGCATAACTATGATGGCGTGCATAGTGTCATTTCTATACTGAACAATCAAGCTGCACTTGCGTTTTACTTTTCAGCTTTTAAGATTTTAAGGCAACAATGCGAGGGAAATCACTTGCGTGTATAGCTTCTTCTTCACCCAATCTTCTTGTCCATTTATGACAGTCCATGAATCAAAGAATTGTTGCCGGCTTGCTGGAGCGGGCGTCCTGCAGAACATGCACTTTAGGACGTACGCATACCCCACCTTCCCCCCTCTGCTTACCTGGCGCACTTTGTAGCCACTTTTATGACAAATGTAACCCCGCAGACACTAGGTAACGCACAATGTTGCGCCCAGAGCTACCGACACGCCCTCAATCTAACCAATGGACAACATAACAGCAACAGCAGCAGCAGCACTAGACACGAGAAATAGTTCTAGGTGAGTGTGATAGACTTTCAGATACTCAGTAGGCAGCTAGACAATCGATAAACGCATGAAAATACGATTTTAAAGCAGTTGCTTGCATATATTTGAAGTAATGCATGTTATATCCCAATTGTAAGCTGTGCTGTTCCTTTGGCAGCTCTAGCAGAGTGTCTATGCCAAATTTCATAACTCTATCTCTTGGGGTTTGCGAAATAAAGCAGTTCATACGAACAACGATTTCACAGTTTTATGCTGATTGGACAGCTAAATATTTTTATGACATCGTAGCATCTAACACACAATTTCCATTTAGCCACAGCTCGTAATACCCCTCGCCACATAGGGTCTAATGGGTATAAAGAAGCACATTCCAAAAGGAGCGTCCTGAGACAAATGCTTTGCCATTGATGCTTTGCTTCTAGTGCTTCTCGTCGTCGTCGTTGTTGGGGCCTGTAGCCTCGTTAAAATCTGAAAAATATGGCTGGGCTTCTATTATACGCGACTCGTATCTGGCGTATCTGTTGGGCTACAATTTCCTTGTTTAGGTGCAATCCCTTTCTGCCTTTGACTCTGTCTACGTCTTCGACTCTGGCAAGCGACGGCTTCACCTTTGGTTGTGTGTGTGTGTGTGTGTGTGTGTGTGTGTGTTTGTGTGCCTTGTTAACAGCACGCGGAGGCGACAGGCACTTCCGCTGCTGTTGCTGTACCCGCTTCCGTCCTTCCGTGTCCTGCTGCTTGCGAAACTTAAACGCGTTGCTTTCTCCTCTATTCCTCTACTCTCCTCCACCTCCTTCCACTTTTGTCATGTATTTGTTGTGTTTTGCGTGCTTGTCTTTCACTTCTGGGCTGCGCCTTTGTCTGTGCGATAGAGAGAGGGAGAGAACGCGTCGCTTTGTGTCGACTAAAATGGTTTTTAAAGATGAATGTTAAGTGTTCCCTCCAGTGTCTACCCTGTCTGCCCCCTGGATGAGCCGCTACTGCTGCTGCTGCAATAACAATGCGTTGCATTGATGCAAATGCAGCCTGAGGGCAACCGGGAGCCATCCCAGGCCGAGTTAGATCGAGTTAGGCCAGGCGGAAGTGCTGGGGTGTTAAGCAAACAGGTTGGCAGAGGGGCTCCACAAACTAAGCTCAACTTGTTACACAGTCATGAGAAAGTTTTGCCAACACTAAAGCGTTGTCAACTGAATAGACTTGACTCGATCCCAAGAAGAAAACATGAATGAAGATTTCATTCTCCAATTGAATGAGAGGAACAAAAGTTGGCATGAAACTGCACGAAATCATCTGCAACTTTTCGACCGTTGCATCTCACATGGTTTGCGTCTAAATGGATTGACAAATAGTTTTAGTTTAAAGTTGCAGAAAGTTAGGAGAGTGCATGCAAATTGCATTCTACAAATACCTGAGATGGGGTGCAGTCGGGCGTACTCCGTTGGTAAAGGTAGTTTAGGAACCCAGCAAATGTTTCAATAAGTTATAAGAGACATTTCATTTAGCACTTCTAAGAATTGTTTATATACATTTTTATAGGTAGATTTTTATAGATTGGTGGGGGGGTGTCATCGAAAACATCATCATCATTCCCAGGATACCATCATTCCCCAGAAAGCTATCAGTGTTCTAAGTCAAGAAAACACTCTGCAATAAGCAAGGTCCTGCAAGAAGTCTTGGACCTCTTAAGCTACACAATGAGTCAGCGTAAATTGGGGTTTCCAACATTTTCATAATAATATTTCTCTAAGCACCTTACACAACTTGAGAATAAAGTATTACAAATTTTAACTTATTATTACAGTCCTTCCAGCTGCTACAGCCTTTCCACTTGCAACATGAATTTAAGAACCTGCCTCTGCTTAAACTCGAGGCCCACGAGCTGACAGCCAAGATTTAGTGCTGGGTTTGGGTTCCCTTTGTCATGGCGAAGCTCTTAAGCCAAAAAAAAGTTGCAACTTAAAATGGCACATGGTCTGACGTAGTATGGCAAGGTATGGCACGGCAGGAGGAAAGGTGCCTTTACTTTGTTGCCCTGGCAACGCCTGGCAGTCGATGTAGTCGGAGTCCACATCAAAGTCATAGACAGTCACGTAGGTGGCAGCAAATAACTGCCAGCTATAAAGTGCCCCGGAATGAGAAAGATGGCAAAACAAGAAAATATATATATTCGGGTCGAGATGGGCAAACAGGGTGCCAGTGGGTAGTGGTACCTTTTACCTTTTACCTGCTACATGGCCGCGTCGTCATCGCAGGCTGTGGCTCTTAAAGGAATATTAAAACAGTCGCCAGGCAGGCAGGTTGCTCTCCCTCCCTGTCTCCCCCTTTCTCTTCCTTCCTTGCTCTCAAGGTCAGAGCACCGAGAGACCACTGAAATAGCAGGCAATCCGTATCCGCATCATCAGCATCCAAATAAGAATGCGAATGTGAGCGAATGCGACGTTGGTTATGGCTGGTCCATCCATTTGTGGGCGATTTTCCTCTGTACTCCGGTGTGTGTGTGCATGCAAATAAATAAACAATTTTTATGAATGAACACGTTTGATGAAAGAACCAAGCCCAGATGGGACGAGGCACAGAGCACAGGGCACAATGGGCATAATGCAGCGTAAATGCAATAAGAACTCCCAGAGCCAAATGGGTCAACATGTTGAAAAAGAAAGAAATCACTCGATCAAATAAAAACAATTATTTGTCGTAAACCCCCATCCCTCTTCGCTTCGAGTGCCCCCTTAAGTTGAGTTCTGCGACACTTTTCACTCTCTCTGGCTGTGAATTGCTTTGTAAATAGCAATTTTCGTAGGGGGAAACAGAAACAACTTGCATATCAAATTATCCCTTGAATTCCTTTGGAAATTGGAATTGGACAAGTTCCAAACTGCAATCGGCATCTTGTTGCTTTCCCATTCGATTTGTGTCGAATTATTTACTAAGAATTGCAGCAAGAGGCTAGAGAAACTATGTGAAAGTGTTCTTGTTATTGAGGGGGCTTTTCTCAAGTGTTCCCAGTTGGCAAATTATTTCTTCTTATTTGTGCTTAAGAGGTGGGAAGAGTTCTCTAAGGTGCTGCTGATACTGTTCTCAGTTTGAGAAAGTGCAGCTTCGAGATTGAGGATGGAACATGTTTGTGAAGTGTTCCACCCTGTTTACCGTTTACAAGTGAAGTGAGACGAGATCTTTTTTGTAAGACTGTAACTGTTCTCAGTTTTGGAATTTTGCATTGTCGACATTGAGTATGAAGTGAGAAGAGTTATGTTAGGTGCTGCTGCAACTGTTGTCAGTTGGAGAGTTTTGCGCTGCCAGCATCAAGGATGATATATAAAGTGCTCCCACCTGCTAAACACACTGTTCTCAGTATTAAAACTCTTTATGCTGTTGGTAGTGCGCTTCAAGCTATGTAAAAACGGGGAGAACAGTATATCAGGTCTTCCCACTTGCCTGACAAGCCGTTCTCAGTTAGAAAATTGCACCTGCTTCAACTGTTAGCCAGACGAAGTCTTTGACTGATCTCCGTTTTAAAACTTTGACATTCCTCACAGCTCATTTTAGACAATAAAAGTGCATTTTATCCCACTGTACTGCTGTTGCTACCTGCTGCTGCCTGCCTCAGTTGTTTTTGTGGTTTGTGTCGTTGTTGTTGCTTTTGCGCGTAGTCTGACATGGTTTCGTTTAGACGGTCGCAAACAGAAATCAGTTAAAGGCACTTCCAGTGTTCCTCCACCTCCTTCACCTTCTCCCCTGCTCCTCCGCACTGTAAAATGTTTGCTTCTTTTTTTTTATCAGCATTACGAGTTGGAACTTGGATGCATTTGCATGTGAAACAAGCAGATAAATTCAGACATGCAAACGCCATAAATTTCTACGAGGCAGACCAGTTGCAACTGCAACAGCAGCGACATCAGCTGGGCACAAAAACGCAGCAGCGGCAACAGCAACGGCAACGGCGTCGTTTCAAATCGAAAATTTCACATATTTTTGCATCAAATTTGCATGCGAATGCGGCAGGACGAGGGGCAGGGCCGCAGAGGCGGTGCCAGGGAGGCGTATGTGCGGCATGCGAACAGTGCGGGTGCGGCAAACGTATTCGTGTTCGTTGCCACACACACGCACACACTCTTGCATGCATGTGAATGTGCCGCATTTTAGTGCATCTCCTGGCTGCCATTTCGCTTGAAAGTTGAAACATTTCTGTCGTTCTCTTCAAGTCGCCAACTTTGGCCAGTTCTGGAAAATTAATAGGAAATTTGCCCAAATGCCGCGTAGGTGTCAGGCACTTCAGAAACTACGCTCTGTAAATGTGGTATAAACGGATTGGAAATGGGTTGAGGCATAAGATATACCCCACTCCCCACTTTTCCACTCCTCTCCCACACTGTGTCTGTGTCTGTAACCTTCGCATAATTTGTTGATTAACTTCAGCACCTTCATGCACATTTAATGCCCTGTAGAGCCTCTTAAAACATAAGTTTATTTTCCAGACTAATCATAACTCGAGTAACCTAAGAGGAAGAGCGCCTAAGTTTGGCATGTACTTAGCGTAAGGTATTTCTAGTTGGTATAGAAATTTTTAGAAGGGTTCAACTTAAATTGGGTAAATGAAACACAAACAGAAAATAACTAAGTCAGAAATCAGAAAATATGCTTAAAACTACCAACTTGCAGAGTATTGTCTAGTCTTGCACACAGCATCGTCACATTGGAAACCCCATGTGGCATTGCGGAAGGTGACAACATCTGGAATGGCCTGAGCGTACGTTGATGCCTATGATTAGACGACAGACACGTTTTGCGTTTTGCGTTTTGCGTATTGCGTATTGCGTTTTGGGCCCGCCAACGTTGACAGGCAAACGGGGAACAGGCATCAGGCAAACTGGAAACTGGAAACAGACTGATTTATGAGCATCTCCTCCCGAGTGCAGTTATTAGAAATGGAGCATCGTATATGTAGTCGAAGTTGCAGTTGATGTTGCACGGTTGCATAAATCAAAATCAAACTCATTTGCAGAAGATTTCACTGCAGGCACTCTCTCAGGCGTCTCTCCCTCTTCCCAATGGCATAGACCAGTCAGGCGATTAGCCAAGCAAATGAAGACATCGCCTCATCGTCGTCTGCTCTCTGATTGAAATGCTCGGCAGCCACTTGTCACACACTGTGGCAAAAGCAGAAGGTGAAGCCGCTTTCGGGGCCAACATGAAGCGATTGCCAATTTGTCAGCCGGCAAAGCGCTGTAAAGTGGCTCCAATCGAACGATTCGGTGACGAGCATGAGGATGAGGATGTGGACAAGGATGAGGATGAGGATGAGGATGAGGATGCAGCAATCGACATTGGTAACAATTTGCAAAGTGGCCCGACTGGAAATCCGCAATTCATCTGCGTGCAGAATGAATGTTTTCCATTTTAACGACAGTATTCGATGAGGTTTGCGAGCAGGTGGGAGATGCTTATTAAGGGCTTTCGTTGGGACTCCCCGCTGGAGTTCATGAATCGTGTATGCTTACAATAAAGGAATCCGTTGGGTAATAAAGCAATACTCCTCGATCGTTGTAATGTATTATAAAGGGTATAATAACTTTGTAAATAGTCAGAAAAAAGGGGTAGCTGATTCAGGCATTTCTACTGGATTGTCTGTATGAACACGCCAATCTCAGCAACTATATGAGCTAGAGACTCTAAATTTGGCAGGAATCCTCCCGAATAGTCTAGGTAGATAAACTGTATTTCAAATGTTAGGCCTCAAGCAATTCTCCTCTGCAGATTGACACTCGAATGTTTGTACAGGGTATTCATTTCTTATTTAATTTAACTCTCAGTTGTTAAGATACATATGATGATTTCTATTTGGTCTAAGGTCTTGCCTTTAAATTTCTGCAATTAAAAAAAAGGAGCTAAGAGTAACCCACATTGATTTGGCTCTTTCTCCTTTCACCCTTGCCCCCATTGACCACAGCTTATCCTGCCTCTACTGATACCTGTAAACCGCAACCCGCGATCCATTGCAAAAGGCGTGAAACTGCTTTGCCATTAGCTGCCCCATTAGAGCGGCGTGTCGGGTTACATGCCACGCGCTGCCCAAAGAACCTGCCTCACGCAGTGGCGACGCAAGCAAAGCAAATGCGAATTAAATGCGGAAAATGGGTTAAGTGCGGACTAGGCTAAGTCACTCTATAAACCGCAGCTAGAAGCCTCCTCTGCTGGCTGCGCATTTGAATAATTGAAGTGTAGGCATATCGAAACTAGAGAGGGATAGAGAGAGAGAAAGAAAAAGAGGAAGACAAAGATATATATAGAGAGAGAGTGGGAGATAGGCATAAGCAAACACTCCCAGAAGACGGGAATCCTACCGCCCGCGACTTGATGTAGGCAACAAGTTTACCTCCTTTTCCTCATCAATGACGAAGACCTTTTCGGATTGAAAAAGCGTGACAAATCGCTATGTTGGCCAGAAAAAAAAAACCATATCAAATCGGGCAAACATCGCCAGGCAAAACGTTCGGGGCAGGTCATAAATCGCGCTGGCAAAAGGCTTAGCGGAGCCAATTGAATTAGACCAGAATCAGAGAAGAGAAGAGTTGTCAAAGCGAGCGAATTCCAGTTAAATTGCACGTAAAACTTTTACGGCCACTTGCCACAGAATGTGGCAGCTTCGCTTGGCCCACAGCCCTAAACAAAGCTAAATAAACAAAAGGCTAAACAACAACAAACAAGTGCCACAAGATGTGCAGCTGCACGTGCGCGCATCTTTAAGATACACTTCGGCACTTCCTCATTGCAGGCACCTCATTTCACCTGCCGACGTCTTTGTTTGCTTTCCCAAAAGGTAACTTTAAATAGCGACTGCCAAAAATTAGGTGAGAACTTGCAGTACGAGGTACAAGAGGTACAAGAGAAAAAATACTCATAGTGTTGCTATCCGAAAACTTTGTTTTCTATCTGTCAGCTGCATTTCAGAAGTTGTGCGAACTGTCGCACATCATTCGAGAGAGTGCAACATGCGAACGAAGTGCAGAAAGGGGAGAAGGGTAGAGCAGACTAGCGCACTTTGGATACTCTACCAGCTAAAGCGTTGAGAGCGTTGAAACTGTAGATTAAATAAAACTTTTCAAGCTTGTTGAATTAATTAAGCAATAATGGCAATTAGAAAAGAAAAGAAGCTGTAGAAAGAGTAGATTTTATTTTTTTTATGAATTTGATTAAGAATTTTTTTATAAATTTTAAATTTTATTTAGCAATTATTTTAAGAAATTCTCTTATGAAGAAGGACAAATTTAAGCTTTCCATTGAATAAGTTTCTTGAGCTTAAAGTATATATTGATTTCTTTAAGTCTCTCTCACTAAGCTTCTAGGGAGCTTTAAATGAAATGGAATTTTTTAAAATAGTTTTGGTTACTCTTACTTAGAATTTTTCTTAACCAAAAGATTACATTATAAATAATCTTTAATTGCTTACATCTTAATTATCTGTCCTATATCTATGGTTATTGAGCTGATTTCTTTCTTCTAAGTGCCAAGAACTTTTAAAGCAACTTTAACCAGAAGGAACGGCTACAGTCAAGTGTTGACTGTATAACCCCATGGATTTTTTATGATTATGAGAAAATTCAGATTCAGAAAACTGTTATTAAACATGTTTTTCAAAGAAAATAATAAACAAAACATATAGTTTTCAGTTAGACGCCAAGCAGTTGGAAAAAACACTGCTTGGAAAAAACACTACTTGCTTGCTTGTAGTGTTTCAGCGATCGGTTAGGTGGTGATAGTTATCATACACACGAAAACTGAATACTCTAGCTTTATTATAGCGCCTGCTATACGGTTTATCGCTTTGCGGGGGCGGAAGTAGGCGTGGCCCAAATTTTAATAAACATTTTGCAGCGTATGATTCACATAAGTGTTGTCACCAAATTTGGTGGTTCTAGCTTTTTTAGTTTCTGAGATATAGGCGTTCATACAGACGGACAGACAGACATGGCTTAATCGACTCAGCTCGTGATCCTGAGCAAGAATCTATATACTTTATGGGCTCGCAGATGCATCCTTCTGCCTGTTACGCACATTTTGACAAACACAATAGACCATGTATTTTTTTAAAATCCATGGTCTAAAAATTAAAAATTAAGTTTAATTCTAAATTCTGAAGAAATCTCTATAGTTTATCATCTATTATATCTAAAATTCATTAGAACCTTTCTTAACAACTAAGCCCCTTTAACTTTATTACGCATTAACTGAACCCTCCCAAATTCTACAAGCTGTAGCAAACTGCACGCATAATTCAGCATACCCCAAGCCAAGGCAGAGAGACATCAACAACTTTTCCCGCGGCACTTAAAGCAGCTAATAAATCAAAGAAATATTTGGGTCACGCTTCCGTGGATGCCAGCGGGGAGGGGGTAGGGGCAGAGGCGTAGGCGTAGGCGTAGGTGGAGGCTGAACACGGACAACGGACATCGGACAAGGGGGAATAAAACAATATTTGTTCGAAAATTGCCTGTAAATACTTGCTCGTCCGCAAAGAAGGAATCCAAGTTGATTTATGCGCGGTCAAGCTTCAAACCTCAACTCTGACTGTGCAGGGCGATTATGTGTTAAGGCACCTAACACATACTCCCGTATGTATTTCATATGAAAACATAATTCAATGAAAGTGTCAATGGCGCATTGGGCCGTGCAAATGGTCGGGGCGGGTCGTGTTCGGCTAACTCAATCAATTTCAGCAGCTTGAACGAGTCACGAAACCGAGATAGGAATAATAAACAATTTCCCCAAGCATAACATGAGCCTCCCCTCTCCTCTCTTCCCTCCCTTCCTTCCTCCATGTGAGGTGGAATACGTGACTAAAACGTGGCGATCTTGGCGTGCTTTAAGCCTTGCAACGCTCGCTTAAAGTTGCCACAAAATGCGGGCGCAGTTGCTGCCAGTTTCAGTCCGCCTTTCAGGAAAAGTGCACTTCCTGTCGGCTGTTTGTCGAAATGAGCAGCCAGGCTTGCGGATCCCTGACACGAGGACGACGACAAGGACAGACAAACAACTGTAAAACGCATTTGGACATGTTCGAAGACCCAAAACCAAATCAGAGCCAAACCAAGGCAAAGTCCACTGACAAACTGAATGCATTGCCATAAAAGTAAATGGAACTGCAGCACGTGTGTGTGTCTGTGTGTGCGAGTGTGTGTGTCTGTGTGTGTGTCTGTGTGTGTGTCTGTGTGTGTGTGTCAGCTGCTAACTTTAAAAGCAAAATGTTTATAGAAAACTCGTTACACAAATCGAATAGAAATTTGCCAACGTTTGACATCGTCCCGAAGGCCAAAAACAGTGGGCGGGCAGGAGGGGGCGCTGGGCGTGGTTCTGGCTCTAGCTGAGTTGACAAAAAGTTTGACCTGACGCTGTAGTCGTAAAAGTGCAATTTGAGGTGGCAGCAGCCGAGAGAAGTTATCAATAGCTTGAAGTGTCTGCTGCCCTAAAATTTACAGTGGGCATTAAAAGCTATGCGCCAGTTTGATCACTTTGATAAGGCGAGTCAATATTTGCACAAATTGTGGACGAAGTTGTGGCCTCAGCTCGGCCAAGCTGTTGGTTGAAAGTGATGAATATTCCTGGGGGAGGGAACTAAGCCACGATTGAAGAGAGGTTATGGAGGGCATTGAAAACGGGTTAGCTTTTGGAGAGCTAAGGGATTATTATATAAAAACAAAATGCCAAGCTTGTCTAGTGTTACTTGAGAATGTTTAGGTAACATGGATCACATATCATATTGCAGTCGAAATTCAAATGAATTTTAAAGTTGAAGATAGAAAATAAATGTATAGAAAAACTATCGTTTAAAGAAATTTATTAGTTTGAAATTTAAAGAGCGCAGGTCTTCAGTAATATATCATAATTAACTTGGGATAATAATAAAAATAATAAAAATAATAATAATAATAATAATAATAATAATAATAATAATAATAATAATAATAATAATAATAATAATAATAATAATAATAATAATAATAATAATAATAATAATAATAATAATAATAATAATAATAATAATAATAATAATAATAATAATAATAATAATAATAATAATAATAATAATAATAATAATAATAATAATAATAATAATAATAATAATAATAATAATAATAATAATAATAATAATAATAATAATAATAATAATAATAATAATAATAATAATAATAATAATAATAATAATAATAATAATAATAATAATAATAATAATAATAATAATAATAATAATAATAATAATAATAATAATAATAATAATAATAATAATAATAATAATAATAATAATAATATTAATAATAATAATAATAATAATAAAAATAATCATAATAATATTAATAATAATAATAAAGGAAAAAATATAATAAAACTTAATAATAATAATAACACATATCTCATAAGTAAATAAATGAATGTAAATAATACTCTGATGTTAAAATTGGAAAAGAAAGTTTCTAGGAATATAAGATTTGAAATTTTCTAATCTTAACATACACAAATATCAAATACATTTTCCACATACCACATAAGTTTCTTTATAATGATATCTAAACTAAAGTAATTTTTAACCGGTACACACATACGAAACATATTTAAAATAGCTGATCTTCTAAGCGTATTTAAAGCTAACTTAAGTTATTCCCGCAACTTTTCGATGCGAAATACTCTTAGCAATTCTCTTAGTTGGAAATACAACAACTCCGTAGTTGCACTAACTAGTACTAACTCGCTCTCACACACACATATGGTACAGACACACACACAAATGCTTAAACGATGCATGATGATATGCTGCAATGACGCGGTCAACGGAACTATGAAAAACATTTTCTTTAATAACTTCTGTATTATTGTCCGATCGGATTGTAATGTTAGGATTGGGTGCATATTATCAGCATTTTTACGTGTTCTAAAGCAGAAACCTGTAACCTAAATACTATCCTTAATATTCGTGAATTATCTATTGCGTGGGCGGTGGGCGTGGCACCTCAAATTTGAAATAAACATGATCTGTGAATGATTTACAGGAATCATTATGCCAAATTTGATGTCTTTAACTGGAATACTTTCCTTAATATTCGTAAATTATCGATTTGCGTAGGCGGTGGGCGTGCCACTCCAAATTTGAAATAAACTTGATCTGCGTATGGTATACAGGAACCATCATGTCAAATTTGGTGTCTCTAGCTTGTGTAATAGCTGAGATCTCGACGTTCATACAGACAGGTGGACAGACAGATGGACAGACATGGCTCAATCGACTCGGCTGTTGATCCTGAGCCAGAAAATATATACTTTATGGGGTCTGCCATGTCTCCTTCTGCCTGTTACATAGTTTGCACAAACTTAGTACACCCTTTTTTGATCATTTTCAATGGTCAAATGGTATAAAAATAATATTTTAGCTCCGACCCTCTCATAAAACTCTCTCGGCCGCGTGGCACGTGCCATCACCGTTTTTCTCGGGCACTTTGGTTAAAAATTTAATGCGCAGCGTCGGGGAACCCAGTGGCCCCCAAGGATCCTAACTCTGCTCCTTCCCCTCCACCTCCCCCAGTAACACCGACGCTGCTCCACCTGCCAAGCATATTCAACATAAAACAATGCTTCGCTTTTGACATTCTATTTCGAAACAACTTTGCTCATAACTACAAATGATTAGTTTTTCTTCGAGTGTAGGGGGTGACCTGAAAAATACAAACGTAAAATTCAAAAATTTTCCAAAATAAAAGAGAAAATTAAACCCAATTCAAATTTAGCTAAACGAGTAAAACTAAAAATCTATTAGAACTTTTTTGGCCGCACAAAACGTCAAAGTTTGTTGCCAACAAAGTTGCACGACTTGTTGTTGTCGTTGTTGTTGTTGTTGTCGCCGAGGGCCAACGCGGCGTATGCGGAATGTGCTGCCAATTAGAAGTTTATGTAGAGAGAAGCGTCGCAAATTAATTTCACCCGCAGCCCCGAAATAAAATAAACTGAATTTCTCTCTGTGTGTGTGTGTGTGCGCGCATGTTAATAAAATAGCAGAGACAGAGACAGAGACATGAGTGCGAGGGAGACAGCGCGCAAAAAAGCTCTTCAGTTTGTTTCGTGGTGAGCTTAGGCTGCCTTTTGGCTGCCTCGCGATAAGCGCCAAGCAAAGATTTGTCGGCTTAGAATAATTAGCTGCGTGGCCGTTATGACTGTCCCCCTCTCTGTCTCTCTCTTAATCTGTCTCGCTCTGTCACTCATAAAGCAAAATTCCACGGCAATCAAGGGTTAACCGGGCGTACTTAACTTTTGGCAGCCTCTGTGAAAAGGCTGCCACAATAATCCGCACTTTGGAGTGCCTTATTTACAAATGGCCACGCCCACCGTTTGAGCACAACAATTGCAGGCAGAGAGTTGGCACTGTGCATTGTCATGGGCAGGGGGGGGTAGGGATGTGGGCGTGGCAGGCCCATTAAATGCCACTTAGAATCTCTAAATTGTGTGCCTTGGCAACACAATATGTTGTCAGTTCTAGCCCCGTCCCAGCTACAGTTACACTTTGGGCTCCCTAACCCGTTAACACAGACTGAACGGGCAGTCTGTCTATCGCCCCCCCCCCCCCACTCTCTCTGTCACCCTCTACGCCCCTGCTGGGCGACAGCGTTTACCACATTAACCTCGTGTTTTACGACATCGCAGGCCGCATAAGAAATTTATATACATTTCATGGGGCAACATGTGCACTGACGATGCCGGCGATGGCGGCTGAGCCAAATTACAAGGACTATACATACCTACACACACACACACATGTGTACACACGTGTATATATGTATACATTCTGTCGCTGTGTATGCATGGGGATTTTGACACAAGTCCAAGTGGAGAAGCCGCCATAAGGCAGCTATAACTCAAAGTGCAGGCAAACAGCTGGCGGCGGTGACCGAAGGATTCGTGCAGCCGGAGCTGACAATGGCGACACTTAAATAATGCGAGGGTAGCTCAAGCAGTTGTCGTCCAAAGACCTAAAGTACTATACTTGCAGTCAGCCTTGACTCAAATTGGTAAGCCTTTATTGCCGGCAAAAATATGCAATTATATTCAATATATATTTTACCAATAAGAATTTGCAAGTTTCGAAAATTGAAATTTGTTGTTAAATAGATAGATTTAAAGTTTGGAAAGCTATCGATAATTCCATTAACCAACCAAACTATACCATCGGCAGTCGTATTTATGCCGCCTGTTATTCCATCTTCGCAGAGAAACTTTAACCTTTTAATCACTTTTAGGTTAGGTTAGGTTATATATATATCATAGATTGTTCGCTGAATGGATAAGCTGACACATGTCTTTAAGAGTGTCGGTTGATGTGTTTCGAACAATCAAAATTTCATTAGTATTATTATAACATAGTTGACTAACGATCAATTTTTATGTAATAGATCGATTATGTTGCTTATCATATCATATCTTTAAAGCTTAAATATAGGTCACATATCAGATTATGTTGTAGAAAGTATTTCCCTTTTTATACCTACAGAGCTCTCCTTTATTGAGCTCTGCATCTTTATCGTTATATTTCACTAGTTCTTCCCCAACTCTCACGAACTTTTCGAGCCACCCTCGCACAGATGCCGTCCATAATGCCAACACTAAAAACTTGCACTTTAACGAGTGCCTTTTTTTGGGATTTTGCATTCGAAACGAGATACTGAATCTCTCTCTTGACTCGACTCCTCTACTCTTCTGCTCGACTCATGTTTTGTGCCACGCCTCCTTTTTTGGGGAAGGCAAAGGCGGCAGCTCTATTTAAATTTTTTCGCGCAGCTTGGCAATAAATACGCTGCCATAAATTTTGCATCGATGCGCAGATCGTGAGAGTTGCCGCGCGCCCCATGTGCAACACCAAATTCAACTAGGCGACCCACGACCCCTTGACCTTCCCCACCACTTCCTCTCTCCCTTTGACCCCCATTACCCCCGTTGGTTGTGCAAATTTTTAATTGCGCCATAAATCAAATCTACGATAAATGGGCAGCAGTTAAAGGGCTGCTAACCAAATGGGAGCCATAAGCTGATAACAAACTGTGGGTGGCAGCAGGCGGGAGGGGGCGTGGCAGCAGGGGAAGTGGTTGTCCATGCGACGTGCGACGTGCAAGCGATAAGACGCGACTGGCGGCGCCGGCTTTAAAGTGTCACTGAGCCGAGCGTGTCGTGTCGTGTCGTGTCGTGCCGTGCCCTGCCGTGTTGCTCGGCTTTCTCAGCTCTCGGCTTGGCCGCAATCTGCGCCTTCAGAGCGTTTAATTTTAATGCCCCTCATTCACAAGGTGCATGGCATGGAGAGGGGAAGCAATGGGTGACATGCCGTGATAGAGATGAGCGCGCAATCTAACGTAATCAAGCCTCTAATTAAGTTGATAAACTTTTCCTGACACGCCCATCCCCATCTGTCCCGCCTTCGGAGTAGGCCAAACATTCTGCCGCACTTGGTAGACAAAATCGTTGGCCATTTTACGCCACAGTGCACCCTGTGAAGATACGACAAGTGTCCCTGCCCAGTAGCCCCTAACCCGCCCCTCGTCTCGTACGCCCCACGAGGTCGCCTAACTCTAACCAAAGCAGCTGCCACGCCTACCGCCCCCGTGCCACATACAAAAGTTGCGGCATTAGTTTTGCTGATTTCCGACAGAAAAGGCAGACAGAGAAGTCCAAGTCGTAATGCTCTTTCGTAGGGGTATCCTGGGTATTATGGGAGGTCCTTGGGGAAGTTCCGAAATTCACGTATAAAATATTTATTTAGTCGGAAATATTATCGAAGTTAAAAGTTCGCATTTATAATTTTACTATGTTTATATAGTTACATTAATTTAAAAATACATTAACATTTTTAAGGGAATTATTTTGGAATAATATTAAAAAGAAAGAATGTAATAATATCACCGAATACAAAGGAAATTTGATAATTCTTAAGGAATATTATTTTGAAAGAGGTCATTAAAAATGAAAGATTATAATATTCAGATCTAGTCTAACATATTGTAGGATTCTCTACAAAATGTTAGATCTTGCATTATTAAAATTAATTATATATTTTGTGCTTTACTTTTTTTTATTCGGAAACAAATCGTCAAGATCTAAAAAAAAGATAAGATAATAATAATCGAATTAAGTCTAAGATATGCTAAATGTCTTACATATATGGAAATTTTAAATCGTTTCTAGAGAGTCTGAGAATCATAGCTAAGAGTCATATAATCTCAATTTTAAATTCTTAAAAATAATTTCCCCACTCAGTTAGGATAATGCAAAGTTCGAGATAATCCTCTCTCTAATTCCACCACACACTCGACTTGCTTGACTTTTCGCAGAGTATTGGATGGGTCGCTCCTCCTTCACGTAGAGGGCGCTTTCTAATTTAATTAAGTGCGGCGACGCGACGCCTGTTTTTGTTTGTGCAAAAAGTTTGTGCGAGTAGAGCAAACAGGCAAAAAAAAGAAGCAAATTCGAGGAAAAAAAAACAACGAAAAAAAGAGCGAAAGCGAAAACTTTCTCAGCTCTGTTGGTGCGTTTAATTTGCTGGTTTTAGACTTTTTAATTACTAGACAAATAGACAGGCAAACAAAGGACGGACTAAGCACTGAGGCACAGCACCCTCCAAAAGTATTGAGCTTAGCAGAGAATTTTATTAATTTGTTTGCCGATGATGGCACAAATATTTACGCATAGCCGAAGAGAAGTTCTTGTTGTTCTTGTTGTTTTTTGGGGTGTGTTAAGTGGGTAAAATTATTTCAACGAAAAACTTTACGCCGAAGTTAGATTAGATGGATTAGCAGGCTTCTTCGAACAAGAGGATAAAATCAATTGAGTGTACACTAATTAATGCAAGGAATAACAAACTGCAAGAATTGGAAATTCTAGAAGAAAACTTTCGCGCTCATTGGCGGAATTAATTCGAAAGAAATAAAAAAAAAAATATATAGATAAAATATCTTTGGCTCGACGAAGGTTTCATAGCCTTGCAGTTATTCTTAGTATTGTATAAAACAGCTTTGGATTGCTAAAGTTAGCAAAAGTTTTATAATTTATATAATTTATAAATTATTTTATAATTTATTATAATTTTTATTTTATATTTTAAAAAATACCAAAAATGAGCCGATAGGTTCTATGGCAGCTGTACGATATATCGGTCCAAACCGGCTCATTTCGACTTATTTACAGCGTGCACTAGGAAGAAGCATGTATACCGAATTTCATTAAGATTGCTTTGAAACTGAGAGGCCAACATACAGACGGCAGACGGACGGACAAACGAACGAACGGAAAAACAGACGGACAATGAGACGCACCTGGTTAGGTTGACTCCCCTCTTGTTGCTGATTAAGAATATATAAACTTGATAGGGTCCGAAATGCCTCCAACGCGTTATGCGTTATAAACTTCTGGCCAAAATGAATATACCCTCTGCAAGAGAATAAAAAGAAATGTAGAAAATATCAGCGCTCGAAAAGGTATCTTTCTTCATTCGCTATGCAAAGCTCGTGTAAGTCTCTTCAATCTCTGTCTAGCACTCTCATTTATTATTGATATTATTCATTTATTATGATCCCTATTTAAATACCTATGATAAATACAAAAATTATGTTCTTGTTTTTTTTTTCTTCAACTTTTATTCATTTTTGCCTGACTAACTTCGCTTTGTTTTATCCCTCACTCACTTAGCTTGATCCCGTTGTTTAATGGTTTCCACTTCCGCGAAAATTTATTTCGACGTGGGGGTGGCCGGGGAATCCCAAGAAAGTCATATTTATGTAGTTGACTGCCCAAGTAGTCAGTACAGTGTTATGGCGTAGCCCATGGCAAGTTCGTCTCCTAAAAGCTTTTTGCCCAAAAATACGGGATATATTTCCGGCATAAAGACAGGGCGAACTTTGCTGGCAAAAAGTTTCGAGTCTGCGTTGGGCTGGCGTCACGCTGGCTCGCTGAGGTTTATGGATGTCGGTTTACGGTCAGCATTTTGGGGTTCATATATATCTTTAATTCTTATGCGCCCTTATGTCAGCGTCAGCATCAGCCTCAGCCTCAGCATGAGCATTCTGTGTAGCATACTTTTCAGCGCACAGTAACCTCTCTTTCACTCTCCTGCTATGTCTCTCTCTCTCTCTCCCTCTGGCATCAGCTGAGGCAGCTGTCATTAGCGAAGCATTCCACAACGTTTTATTTGTTTGTTGACTGTTTTGTGGCTCATAACTGGGTCAACAATGGGAGTTCCTACCCCCCCCCTCTCCCACCCTTTTCCCTTCCTCTCTTCTTCTTTTCTATTATTGTTGTCGCTGTTGTTGTTGCTGATGCTCGCGTTGCTGTCTGCGCGTTGCCCATTTACAAGTCAAGTGGCGCGCACAACACCCAAAGAAATTCCTTAACGAAAACAATTTATTTAGCTGTGGAACTTGTTACAGACGCCCCTGAGGCTTCCACTACAACCCACTTACCCCCTCCCCATTCCCCCACTCTTCCGTTGTCAGTGCGCCAGATTTGACAGCGTCTGCCAATGGTTTTTGGCTTGGGGTTGGACACGGATTTCCTTGTCAGTTTCGATTTGCGTTTTGTTGTTGTTCTTGTTGTTGTTGTTGTAGTTCTTTCAGCTAGTTTTATTTACGCATGTGAAGCAAGCTGATTTTATCCAACTCCCCCTTAAATTCCCCTCCCGTGTTTAATGTTTGCTTTTCTTTCTTGATTTGTCAGCTTCCCCTCTTTTTTTGGGTTCACAGCGCAATTGACATTTTATTTTCCATTCCGTTTTCCTTTCCGTTTTTGTTGACCCTCAAATGTCACGTGCAAAATTCCATTCTCGAAGAATGAAATTTTCTATATTTGATATATAATTTAATTTTATTGCATTTTATGCAATTTCTTCTTCTGCTCAAATTCATTTGAATGCAAATTGAAATTGCATTTTTTGCGACATATTTTCTGAAATATATTTCATCTCTGGAATCCGGGGATAAGCCCATCGCGGCCATTTGAAATGTCAATATTTGTATTTAATATGTAATATGCTGGATTATGCTGGCGCTTAGTGAAATGCCCCATGACAATCTGGTGGGGTGGGGTGGTGGAAGGCCTTCAATCGGTATTCCACTTGACGGGGATATTCTATCAGCGCATATGGAATGCAAAAAGGCGGTTAATCTAGCGAAAATCATATTGTGTCATATTTTGCCACGCAATGTCGATATAAATCTAGGTGAATGTTGTGCGACATTCAAATCATTTATTTATATTAAAATTGTTACACCCTTCGATCATTGAAAATGGACGAAAAAGGGTATACTTCATTTGTGCATATGTAAATTATTGCTCAGAGTCAATAACCTTGTCTCTGTCTGTCCGTCTGACCATTTAAACGTCTTAATCTTTGCTAATACAAAAGCTATAGACGCCGAATTTCACATGAAAGTTTCTGTATGCCATAGGCTGATCGAGTTTATTTTAAATTTTCAATACCACGCCCAGCGCCCATGCAAATCGATAATTTAGTATTATTAGGAAAGTATACAAGTTTCAGTTTTGGGCTTTGATATAAACATAGCTTAATGCAATATATAACTATGCCCCAATTTTCAGTCCGATCGGAATATAAATACAAAAGTTATTCAAGTAAACGTTTTCCATAGTTCCACTGCTTGCGCCTTTGTTGCATATCGTCACGTCATCGTCGCGATGTTTAGTCGTCAGTCATAGCGTGTGTAAAACTAATTGCTTTGATTTTAAGCATTTTCTTAAAGGCGCCATATATCATATAAAGATTTCTCTTATAAGATTTATAGGAGGCAGAAGAGTTAAGCAGAGTTTGTTGTGATAAAATGTTTTGAAACTAGGCGAAGGGTATCTTACTGTCGGGCTGAGAAAGACTGAGTCTTTTTATACTTATTTTGAATTTAATTTACACATCTATGCAAATCCATAGCCCGATTTCAGCCATCATTCTGAATCATATTCAAAGTGTTCCGTCTATCATAAAACTTGGTAGTTCAATGAGTTTACGAGCTAACCAACACTTTAACTTCGCTTCGACAGTCATAACGAATGACCCACTGTGCTGCTAGAGTGTTTTGCCAAAAAGAAAAACCTATAAAAATAAAAAGAAAAAAACAAAAGCCAAATGCAAATGCAAATGGCAGAAGGCTGCAACAACAGCAGCCAAAGCAAATCCAGAAGAAGCCAAAGCAAACATTTCGGGTTGGTTTTGGGAGCTACGTGCAGCAGAAGTTTAGAGGACGGAGGGAGATGTGCCCGGTTTTTACCAACGAGGGCTTAACCTGGGCTACTTCAGCGAATGCAGCTGATGCTTAAGTGGACTACGAGTATGTGGCAAATATGCAAAGTAAATAGCAAAAAGCTGCCACAAAATCGAAGGACAGACGGACAAGCGGCGAGACGAACAGACAAATAAAAACTGCAAGAGCAGAGCTGTCCGCAAGTACAAAGGCCACAATCTGTGATGATGATAGACTACGAAGTACGCTTCTTGATAAAGGGAATATACATATTTTGCGTTATATATTCATGAACAATCTGATGAGCTGTGCTCGAGCTTGTCATGACACTTTCTTTTGTGATATCGTTCTACCCTCTATTGTCTTCAAATCAATGTGGTAATATATATTCTTGTTCAATCTGATTAGCCAATCCTTTCTTTGAAAG
This sequence comes from Zaprionus ghesquierei, assembly GCA_018904095.1. Lineage (NCBI taxonomy): Eukaryota > Metazoa > Arthropoda > Insecta > Diptera > Drosophilidae > Zaprionus > Zaprionus ghesquierei. The sequence goes on from JAEIGP010000711.1 coordinate 112,520, forward strand.
CAATCTTTCTCATATTTCTTAAGCCTTAAGTCCCAATTCTCCATTTCCTTAGGAAATCAAAGTCAAATTAAATGTTCATATAGTATTAAATAATATTAAACAATACCCTTTCTATTGCGTCTTTATTATCTATTCAAGGTTTCTTAATGGGATTAGGAAGACACAGCGTCATTTGTTTAATCCCATCATTTGTTATATTCCTGCTCTGTCTAATAAGTTGAACCAACCAACCAGCCATATTCCCTACGCTCTGTTTCTGTTGGGATTGAGAATGACATAGTTTTATTCCCAAACATTGTAGAAATCTTCTCATCTCAATAATATTTATTCTCTATCAATTTAATTAGCTAAACCGATCCACTAGAGCAATTCCCCTTCTCTACTGCCTTTAATCCCTCTTGTCCCTATACTTTTATCATTAAGACTCAACTCAACTACCCTATCTACACTAGCCAGTCACTCTTTTAACAGGGTACTCGAAAACAAACTAAACTGACTGACGATGACATCATTCGCATTCGCTTTCCCATTCACATGCTGCATGCAGGCAGCTGATAAAGCGATGAACGACGACACAACAACGACGAGTGGCAAGTGTGGCAACTAGGCCCAGCTGCTGGCGGATGACAAGCGGCTGCCACTGGACTGACAAATTTCGATTGCCGCCGCATTACATAACACTCGAACGACAATCTGCTAAATTATTTATGCAAAATTTGTGGCGGCAATTAAAAATGAATTTGCGCAAAATCAACAAAACAAAAGCGGAAATGACCGAAGTGCGCTGAGGTTTTGGCCTCAACTGAAGTGAACTGCCTGAAGTGAACTGCCCCGCGGTTAATGCAACAACAGGAAAATCTGAAGCATTAAATGAGCAACCAAATCGCTGGCGGTCGCGGTTCAAATGAAAGGCGGCATTGGCCAAATGGCCAAATGCAAAATGCAAAATGCAACAGATTAGCCCAATGAAGATTGCAATTGGCAATTGGCAATTGGCAATTGTTGGCCCACAATCTCTTTGTGATTGGATTGCCCAGAGAGTTACAGAGAGTTACGAACCACTCCCGTGAATACCTTACAAAATTAGCGGCAATTAAAGAAATTCGCGAGAGCATGCGATAAGTTTGAGTTTCAAATACAACTGTTTGAAGTTCCCCACCGATTCCCCAACGATTGAAGGCTGCAAATATTTCTAACAAGGCGCTACAAAGAAACGGGAAAGTGCTTTACAAATAGGGCAATTGTAGTTTAGAGAGAATGGAAAGCAAGTGGCAAAAGGTATAACAAAATTGAATCTGTTTAAGAAGCTTCACGAATTTGATTTGTAAATTTCCTTCTTGATGTTCTTGACTTATAAACAAATCTTAATACTCTTGACCTTAATCTTAGGCTTTAGGGAAGCCCCTAAAATAATAACAGCTACCCAAAAGGTTCTCCCCCAAAAGGTTTCCCCAAGATTCCCACAGTGCAAGTGTAACACTCTCTTTCGGTGAGTCAATATTTTGACAACAGCTGCCAAAACCGATTTCAAAAAACAAAACTGAAAACAAAAGAGGCACCAAAAAACAGAAGAGCCTTAATGACATGCATAAATATGCTTCAGACCCGCATATCTTGATACACTGATACACTGATAAGGCAAACAAATTACAGGGCACCCGCGACACTGGCTACCCAAATTAAAATGATGATCGGCGAAGCTCAGACAAAAAACTTGTTGTGCATCTTGTTGGGAGTCGGAGATTTCAATGTCATCGTGTCGAAACTAGTTTCAACTGCATCTGAATTCCATCGGAGTGGGGGCAGCAGCAGCGGGGAGTAGGTGTTAAAGACTTTATAGGGCCGACGCGTCGCGACGGTGAGTCAGACACGAGGCAAGCTGAAGGTCAATTCAGACGACAACTCGCGAGCTCTGACAAATTGGACTAATTTGAATATTCAGAGCATTCTTCATGCTCAGAGAGCGTTTTTCAATAACTTCACTAGGGTTCAGTGCGTTTATCGTTTATCGGAACGTGGGTTATTGGGGTCATTTGCATATGCGGAAATAGAGCAGAAAAATAATTTAATTGGTAATTGACGCTTATGCATGAATGACCCTTGAAAATCATGAAAATTGGACGCATGCCCTATAAGGCAAGATAGTCATCAAATTATCACTGAAAACATTAATCAATGTTTTTACAATGGGAATTGTTTGGAAATACAATAAGGCAGGAAACGATAGATTTACTGTAGTGCAGAATAATGCAATTTACAAGGTGTTCAAGATCTTAAGATCTGTGTGTGGTACAAACAGAATTTCTCAAGATCTACCAAAGATCGTTAAGTGAAACTCGTTATACAGTGAAATAACAGTATAAAATATCAAACTTTATTAAGCACCACTTCAGAAATCAACATAAACTCCCGAAAGACTCTCAAAAGATTATAACATTTAACAATTATTACCCATAACTGCCTGTTAACTGGACCTGTATCTCAGGACTCTTTAGAGCTGAGCAGGTGAAGTTGGCTGACTGATAATAACTGTAACTTACATAACAAAGCACTTTCAGCTCCATTAAGTTATTGGTGTGGACAAGAAATGCCACTTGAGGTGATTGCCATTTGCCATTGCCACATTGCAATACTTTGCTCACTCGCAGCCTCTTAATGTCCCGGCAATTAAACAAAAAGCCTGCAATATTTGCATGCCGTCATGCAAATGATGTATGTGATCTAGCAAAAACGATATTCGGGATGGAGAAATTGGCTTAACTTGTGCTTGATTTGCTGCACCGCCGCAGCGAAAGGCCATGCAAAATGGTTGTTTTTATGTTGCCTTTGACTTTCTAAAAACGAAACTGAAACTGAAAGTCGTCAGAGCCTGCAGCCAAATGGATTAGGAGTATATCGCAGAGGAGACGGCGTAGGTTGGGATTATGACAGCATTAGCGATGAATAGCTTAAATCAGCTTGTTATCGGGAAGTTTAAGATAAGGATGAGAACGACAATGGGGATAGTGTAAAAAATTGATTTAACAAAAGGTGGTATCCATCTTATCAATGAGATTCAGTAATAGTTCCATGTAACTTCTTTCCCTTTAAAACTCCATCTACACTAACTGAAGAGCTTAGTCTGACATGACTTACGTCCATTTGCTGACCACAAATCATTGCCTCTGCCTTCCAACACATTAATACTTCCAATACAGATAGAAAACTTTTTGCTTCATGCCAAACTCAACGAACCGGGACCAAATTGTCTTGGCAACTTCTAAAAGGTTTCAGAAAGAGAGTGAAAAATCTTGTGAATTGATGTCACATGCTGGCGGACATCAATATATCGGGCAGTATAACAGCAGGTATAGCCGCAATTCATTACGCTCAAGTGCTCTGCAATATCCCAGCAAGGCAGCCAGAAAGCCAGCTACAGCCTCAGCTTATCCTTCCATCAATATAAATCACAACAAAAGGCCTGGGCCAACTGGCTTTTGACAATGTTTACCTCACAGCTTGCTCACACAGTGTGTGGCTGTCATTATGCCCAGGGCCAGGACACGTAAGCAACGCATCCTTTGTGCCCATTGTTCTTCCAAGCTACTGTTAGCTTTTTGATGGATGCGAACCAAGAGCAGCAGCAGCAGCTGGTTGAGTATATAAAGGTCCGACAAGCCGACGTCTGCCCATGGTGCATCCATCATCTTGGCCCCAACATGTCGTCAACACATCTGGACATAACTCAGTAGCTGTTTTAGATATTTTATATAGCTTAAAATAGAACTCAATGAACTCCCGCCTTGCGCTAACTTGTTGCAATTCACAAAAACATTTGTACAAGGTCTGATAATATCAGAAAATACTTTTCAAAACGTATCTAACTTGATGTCTTTATCTACCTCGATGTATCTCAGTTCAGGCTTGTAATTCGCATTGCACAACTTCCATTAGCAGCTTATCGGGCCGAGCCCATCTGTGGCACAGTAGCAAACACAGTTTCGCTGCTTTGAAAGATATAGTAAAAAATTTCCATAGCATTTGCTCTTTGGTTTGACTTGGTTAGCCCCCTCGGGCCAAGTGCAACGCGTTGCACACACCTCGAGTGTTGCAAATTGCATCTAGATATGCAAATTACTTAATAAATGTTGTTAATTTTTTTCTGAACTGTGTGAGATATTGAGTATCTCCTAGACAAATATAATATTACATGCAAATCTGCTAGTGTGCTAGAATAACAATTTGATTATAGTGTTATTTGCAATTCTTTACAAATTTTAATTGCATTTGATTTGGTAATTACGTTTAATTAATTTCGCAAACTGCAAATTGCCAAACAGAGGCTTTAATTTAAATCTATCCACATCCATCAGCAAATCAATTTCTGCATTTAGACCTCCCCGTCAGACGGAGCCGTCTTAAGCATAATTGATTTACGGTTGTGTTTACATACATATCTTATATGCTAAATAGAGTTACAAACATTACGCGAAATTTTAAAGCCCTTTCATCACTTTTGAGTGAGTTACAAAGATTTCTATCTAGAATCTCTTCCGCAAATAGACACAATAGAGTGAGTGAGCGGGCAGGAACAGGCAGTGCACATGGCATAACAGCTCTTTGCAATTCTCTCCTTTCCTTTGCTTTGCTTTGCCTTCCTGCCTTTCCCGGCAATATCTGCATTGAGCTCACAACGAACCCATTTTCAATTTTTTATCAGCGCGCACAAAGTCGTCCCAACCTTTTTTTGTGCAGTTTATTGGAACGTTTTTTTAATGCCTTTCGGGCGAAATTTTGCCTTTTGTCTGCTCTCGTCTGGACGGGCACTGGCACTGGCACTGGCACTGGCTATAACATTGGTAACTGGCAACTGGCAACTGGTTTCGGCCATTGTTTACTTCCGTTTCCGGTTCGGGGCGCAGCATATGCAAATATTTTCAACATGATTGCGTTTCTCTATTTTGACTTTATACCTTTGTGCCTCTGGCCCTGCACTTCAACAAGGGGGCGTGGTTCACACGCACATGCACGCACGCTACTAACATGATATAAAAGATTGTTTTCATTAAAAGTCATAATCTTTGAAATGAAATTAAAGATTAAATTCGAACCAAATTGAATTTATGAGGTTTTTCCTGAAAACTGCCGCAAAATGGACTTTCCACCGGAAATTAAACTGAGTGTAGTGTGTGGGTAGTAGCTGCGTATGAGTGTGGGCGTGTGTGTGTGAGTAAGCTTAAATCCTGTTACAAGCTCCTCTTATGAAAACGTATAAGTAGAGTGTAATTCATAGTGCATAGACTACCAGATACTGCTTGTACCTGTTTGAAGTTCAGCTTTGATTGCGAATAAAACTATGAGGAAAAGATGAATAGGTTAAAAATTTGTTTTTATAAAGGTTTACAAGGTAAGAACATACATACCAAATTTAATAAGACTAGCATAACTGAAATAAAACTTAAAAAGAAGTCATAAGTTGAGACTTACAAGGTTTCCTTTAACTCTTTCACCAGCTTCATGCTCTTCCCCAACCTAGGGTAACTCACAGTCAAGTTGGACTCTCTCTCTCTCTCGTGTATTCCACTCCGCAGGCACTTCATCTTCTGCTGCTTCTTCTTCGCTCGCATGTCGCTTGAATGTAATAAAATTAATTTGTTTATTTTACAAAATGAGCTTCGCACTTTTTACGCGTTTTTAAGCACATTTCAAGCCGCTTCCGCTTCCGCTTCGGCTCCTTCCTTTCCCTCTGCAGTCACTCGAACTAATTAACTCAAAATATTTACACATGCGGCCTTTTCCTTGTAAGCTTCTGCTCTGCAGGGTTTCCTTGCTTTCAGTCCCTTCTTCTCTCCTTTGTTCCTGCATTCTGCATGGTTGACTTTTGAAACTCTTTAGTGATTCTCAGTGTTCCTGTGTCATGTAAATAACAAATTAAACAAGTAAGAAAAGCTACAGTCGAGCGCGCCCGTCCGTAAGATACCATTCGACCACTAGCTCTCATACACACATACAGACAAACACACAAAGGCTAAAAAGGCTATAAAAAACGTTTTCTTTAATAACTTCTGTATTTATTGCCCGATCGGATTGTAATTTTGGGAATGGGTGCATATTATCAGCATCTTTACGTGTTCTAAAGCAGAAATCTGTAACCTAGATACTTTCCTTAATATTCGTTAATTATCGATTTGCGTGGGCGGTGGGCGTGGCACTCCAAATTTGAAATAAACTTGGTCTCTAGCTTTTGTAATAGCTGAGATCTCGACGTTCATACAGACAGACGGACGGGCAGACAGACATGGCTCAATCGACTCGGCTGTTGATCCTGAACCAGAATATATATACTATATGGGATCTGCCATGTATCCTTCTGCCTGTTACATACTTTTGCACAAACTTAATATACCATTTTTGACCATTTTCAATGGTCGATTGGTATAAAAACAAGGCGAAAATTTGTTTTTCTTTTCTCTTTTGCTCTCATAATTTTCGAGCCGAAAGTCGTGGGAGTAGAGGAGATTCGAGAGGAGCAAGCGACAACGCCGGAGTTTTTCGCCAACTTTTTGTTTAGAGTTGTAAAAACGCTTTTGCTTTTATTAATTTTTAAAAGTTTTGCAAACGCTTAAGCAAATTGCAGGGTGTTTTGAATGATATTAAGTCAGGTTAGGTTGTTGTAAAGTGTGAACAGTAAGCACTATAAGCAATAAAAACTCTGTTTAATAAGAGAAAATATTTATAAAGCAGCGCAATTAAACTGTTACGAGCTTTGAAATATTTAGGTTTTGTAAATGTTTATTGACTTGAATAATAAACAAAGCAAACAGTGGCACGAATTGGGTTGAATTGGGTTGTGCGTGCACAACTTTACGATCTTTTAACGGCTTTAAGGTATGCTAAGCAGCATTTAAATATCTACAAAAACATATATACAAAATATGAAGGTTTCTTGCAAGTTACAGAAATTACACCTAGTACTTTCAGTACATAAGAAGTAGAATCGATAAACACAAATTGCTAATGAATTTTCCAGGGATAAGCATGAAAAACAACTTGGTCAAGTTCGACACACACGCAAAGTGAAAAGAAGAAACAAAAAGTGGAAAGAAACAATGAGTGGATAACAGAAAACTGCAAGTATATAGAGGGAGAGAAAGAGAGAGGATGAGATGGATGTGGATTGTGGCTGAGACTGCGTTGAGGTTTTACAGGGGGGAGGCGAGTCCTGCTGCCAATTGGCATTGGCATATTGACTGAAGTTTTCAAATGCCAAAGTGGATTGCCTCTTGATTAATTAAAAGCTGTTTGAGTTTATGTGTAGGTGCTCTCTCCTTCCCATCCGTTTCCCTCTTCCTTCCCGGGCTCAGCCTTGGCAGCTGGGGCAATGCATTCGATAAGCTTCGAGAGCTGCAAACCGAAAATGTCCTTTAAGCCCCTACGCATTATGTGTGCCATTTGTGTGTGTCCCAGCTCCACCAGCTGCTCCAACTGCTGCTCTTTCTGCTCGTGCTCCTCTTCCTGCTGCCAGCAGCCAAAGTGAATTTGCTTAGCAAGGCGGAAATCAAATGCTTGCCTAGGCAAAGGCAGCGCCAGCGGCAAAAGCAAAGGACGCCCCTTTTGCATTCAGGGTTCAAGGACTACAAAGAGGACTACTGTGCGTTAAGCTAATTGTGTAAAAGGGGCCACCCGCCAATTACATTGTTTGCCATCGACTTGATGCCGGTCTTCAGCTCGCGCTTAAACGACTCAACCTGCGACCTGCGACCCGTTTTATTCCCGGTGACGCGCGAACAGCTGTTGAGCATCTACTAAAAACTCATTTCACCAGACGCGCCGCGGCCATCCGATAAATGGCCAATTAAAACGCAAATGAGCCAGCAAATCCAGCAGCAACAGCAACAACTGTTGCGCCATAAAAGTTAACAGCACTTTGCAATCGAATCTTCCGAAAAAAAGTGCCATAAAAATTTCGACAAGCGCACACCACGAGCTCTAAATTTAGAACCCGATGCGGGTCTGTTAACTAAGTCTATACATATGCAGAAACCGATTTCCAATTGGAAGAGAGATGAAAGAGCTGCACATGCTGATTGCCAAACGAACAAGAACTATGCAGTTGGGCAGCTTCTGCAATTCAAATATTTATACAACAATATCGTATATAGCGCAAAAGGTCCCTAACTCACCCGGTTATGCACAACTAACAACTTACATAGCATTGTCGCCCTATACCAAAACTGCTGAACGAACGCCTTCAAATTGCCTCGCAAATTGCCTCGATTCGCAGCGCGGGCAATGGGCCTACGCGGGGCCACGGCACCAAGCTCGATTACAGCAGAAACATAGACATTAAATGCAGAGGAAGTGACATTAATTGCATTGATTTACCCGAACTGCAGACCCAATGGGCGAGCACAGCCCGATCAATAGAGGCGCCTTCGTTGCTCCAGCGAAGCGCGTCCGTTGTTCGACAACAATTTAAGCTGTCGCCGCTGCTGCAGCAGCAAAACCTGTTCCGAGTCAATAAACCCAGGCAGCATCAAAGCTGATGCAGTAGGAGCTGCTTCTAGTTCTGCTGCTGCTTCTGGTGCTGCTGCCCCGGTTCGCATGGTCATTACGCAGTGGAGTCGATGCGTTTTGCATTTGAAATTACATTCAGCGGTTTGCTAATGAGAAATTAATTTGCACAAATGCTAAATAAGTCGCTGCTGCTGCGATGGCCATGTGAATGATTTAGTTAGTTGCGTCTCGCGCATAAATCCGAAATTATTTCAATGATCTATCCAGCTGTGCGCCGTCGCAGCTGCGTGTAACTAATGCAGATTTAATTGTGCCGATTGGCCAAATTGACAACAGTAACAACAATTAAGAACATAACTGATCGCATGTGTGCGTGTGTGTGTGTGTGCGCGCGTGTGTGAAATTATCAGCATGCAACTCTGCAAAGTGACCTTGAGCCGCGTATGCTGGGCATAAGCTTAGCACGCTGTTTCCATGCATTCATTTATTACATATTAACTTTTATAGTATAAATTTATTTCAATTATTGATTTTTGACATAAACAATTGATATTTAAGTCAAACAAAAGGAGTCAATTAATTCGTTAAAAATAGTATTCGAATCCAGCTCAAGTTGCGTGTCACTTATTGATAACTTGCAGCTGACCAAGCAGTGACTGCTAGAGCTGTCGATATTTGTTAATTTTAGGGATACCGAACATTTCCAAATTGAACAATATAGCTCTAGTGACTACCGCATCTTTAATAATAAGTAAGGTAATAACAAGTAAGGAAAGCTACAGTCCAGAACGCCTAACCTTAAGATACCATTGAAACATGTCATTAGATGACGCTAACTCGCTCTCACACAGGCACGTACACAAAGACTAAAACGATGCGTCACGCGATACTGCAATGACATGGGCAGCGGAACTATGGAAAATGTTTTCTGTGTTTAACGTCTGTGTTTACTGTCCGATTGGATTGTAATTTGCGGATTAGACGCATATCATACCATCATATCTGTACGTAGCCAAAGCAGAAAGCTGTAACCTTCATACTTTCCTAAATATTCATAAAACTTCGATTTGCGTGGGTGGTGGGCGTGGCATCTTAAATTTGAAATAAACTTGATCTGCCATTTTCAAAGCTCGAATGGTATAAAAAACTAATTTAGTGATTATTAAATGACAATAAATTTTGTTTTATTTTTTTTGTCTTATAATTTTGTTTACAATTTACTGTCGTATTTAACATTAGTATATATCTCCATATATCATTCTTATCGCTTTAGCTCTGTGCCGCATTACCAACATCGAATGCACATTGAGCAATCAATGAATAAATAATACTCAAATAGGTTAATGTGAGACCTGCGTGCGACCAGACAAACTAACTGCATACCATCATTCATTCACTTTTTTGCTAACCACAAACACACTCACACACATGTGAGCGCGTTATCGAGTATCAGCATACTAGTCATTACCGATGGCAAGCAGCAAAATGTTTCCGCTGACCAATCTAACGCCTGTCAACCCGCACACACAACTGGCGGAGTTAACATTATTATTAGCGCTATGCAATGCAATAAATAAAAGGCCACTCAATAAATACATCAACGTGCGCCAATTGGGGCGTGTGTTACATTAATCAAAAATGAAATTTCACCGGAGTCGCGCCACCGCAGCCGCGTTGCATGCAATCAGCATTTCAATTTATAAGACGCCCATGCAAAGAGAGAGACAGAACGAAAGACGCGAACAACAACAGAAGCAGCAAGGGGCGCGTGTGATTGTATGCAAGTGCAGCGTGTTATGTCTTGATTGAGTGATTGATATGCCAAGGTGTGATGCGTGTATGTTGCTGCACGGTAGTCACGCAATTAAAAAATCAAATACAGGCAGCAGAACACGGAATACCCCCCGGAAATAGAAGCAAATTTAATACTTAAAGTAGTTGAACACTTCGACATTTGAAGCTGGCGCCAATACTGCCATATCGTGTTGCCAAACCACCAAAAAAAAAATTGTTGACGCAGTGCTGGGTAATGCCGGTATTTTGTTATGCAAACTAATAACTTTCACTATCAAGCTCAGAACTGTTATAGACAAGTCAAATAGCGTCTACAGCACATTCAGCCCTGGCTTATTTTCACAACCCCAGAGCCACAGGCGCAGCGCTGCTTTGCGCTTGGCCCTATGCCTCTACAGAACCCGAAGCAGCGTAAAGTAACATTGATTCAGTCGCACAATGACAGCGGAACGATAAGCGTGGGCGTAATTCTGCGCGCTGTGATCGTTTCAATGTATGTGTGTTATGTATGCACATGCTAGCTTACGTTTGTATGCGCTGCTTGTGAAATTTGGTAATAGGCAATTTTGCAAGCCCTGCGCCTAGTCAATTTTGTGTTTCAGCATCGAGATGTTCGAGACCGAGAATAACTTTGTGTGAGCCATGCGAGCATTCATGTGTATGCGTGCATGTGTGTATGCAAGGAAGACTTTTGTTGTTGCCAAGGCAAATTTATTTAACAGGCAGAAGAAGACATCTCCGACCCCCCTAGAGTATATATATTCTGGCTCAGGATCAACAGGCGAGTCGCTATAGCCATGTCCGTCTGTCTATCTGTCCGTATGAAGGATTACCAAATTTTGTGACAATATGTGTTACTATTGCACGGTGATCAAGTTTATTTTAGATTTTGACCACGCCTCTTTCCGCCCCCGTAAATTGAAAAAAATGGATTACAGACGCAATTTTGGTTCCATATTGTTTATATGATAGCTATAGCTAATCAGATGATCTCTAAAAATTTGGTAACAATCGGATAATAAACACAGAAGTTATTCAATATGTGTTATTATTACACAGCGCCAGCAGCATTAGGCCGAATAGTGCGTACGTGTACGGTGGTCAACTGGGTTAAGTGGTGGACTGTGGTCAAAGATTAAATGTGTGAAACTGTTCTGTAGTTGATGCTTAAACGTGATAGTTATTAGTTTGCATAACAAAATTCCGACATTACCCAGCACTGCGTCAACCGACTTTTTTTTGGTGGTCTGGCAACACGGTATGGTAGAATTGGCGCCAGCTTCAAATGTCGAAGTGTTCAACTACTTTGAGTATTAAATTTGCTTCTATTTCCGGGGGGTATTCCGTGTTCTGCTGCCTGTATTTGATTTTTTAATTGCGTGACTACCGTGCAGCAACATACACGCATCACACCTTGGCATATCAATCACTCAATCAAGACATAACACGCTGCACTTGCATACAATCACACGCGCCCCTTGCTGCTTCTGTTGTTGCTGTTCGCGTCTTTCGTTCTGTCTCTCTCTTTGCATGGGCGTCTTATAAATTGAAATGCTGATTGCATGCAATGCGGCTGCGGCTGCGGTGGCGCGGTGATGGCGACTCCGGTGAAATTTCATTTTTGATTAATGTAACACACGCCCCAATTGGCGCACGTTGATGTATTTATTGAGTGGCCTTTTATTTATTGCATTGCATAGCGCTAATAATAATGTTAACTCCGCCAGTTGTGTGTGCGGGTTGACAGGCGTTAGATTGGTCAGCGGAAACATTTTGCTGCTTGCCATCGGTAATGACTAGTATGCTGATACTCGATAACGCGCTCACATGTGTGTGAGTGTGTGAGTGTGTTTGTGGTTAGCAAAAAAGTGAATGAATGATGGTATGCAGTTAGTTTGTCTGGTCGCACGCAGGTCTCACATTAACCTATTTGAGTATTATTTATTCATTGATTGCTCAATGTGCATTCGATGTTGGTAATGCGGCACAGAGCTAAAGCGATAAGAATGATATATGGAGATATATACTAATGTTAAATACGACAGTAAATTGTAAACAAAATTATAAGACAAAAAAAATAAAACAAAATTTATTGTCATTTAATAATCACTAAATTAGTTTTTTATACCATTCGAGCTTTGAAAATGGCAGATCAAGTTTATTTCAAATTTAAGATGCCACGCCCACCACCCACGCAAATCGAAGTTTTATGAATATTTAGGAAAGTATGAAGGTTACAGCTTTCTGCTTTGGCTACGTACAGATATGATGGTATGATATGCGTCTAATCCGCAAATTACAATCCAATCGGACAGTAAACACAGACGTTAAACACAGAAAACATTTTCCATAGTTCCGCTGCCCATGTCATTGCAGTATCGCGTGACGCATCGTTTTAGTCTTTGTGTACGTGCCTGTGTGAGAGCGAGTTAGCGTCATCTAATGACATGTTTCAATGGTATCTTAAGGTTAGGCGTTCTGGACTGTAGCTTTCCTTACTTGTTATTACCTTACTTATTATTAAAGATGCGGTAGTCACTAGAGCTATATTGTTCAATTTGGAAATGTTCGGTATCCCTAAAATTAACAAATATCGACAGCTCTAGCAGTCACTGCTTGGTCAGCTGCAAGTTATCAATAAGTGACACGCAACTTGAGCTGGATTCGAATACTATTTTTAACGAATTAATTGACTCCTTTTGTTTGACTTAAATATCAATTGTTTATGTCAAAAATCAATAATTGAAATAAATTTATACTATAAAAGTTAATATGTAATAAATGAATGCATGGAAACAGCATGCTAAGCTTATGCCCAGCATACGCGGCTCAAGGTCACTTTGCAGAGTTGCATGCTGATAATTTCACACACGCGCGCACACACACACACACGCACACATGCGATCAGTTATGTTCTTAATTGTTGTTACTGTTGTCAATTTGGCCAATCGGCACAATTAAATCTGCATTAGTTACACGCAGCTGCGACGGCGCACAGCTGGATAGATCATTGAAATAATTTCGGATTTATGCGCGAGACGCAACTAACTAAATCATTCACATGGCCATCGCAGCAGCAGCGACTTATTTAGCATTTGTGCAAATTAATTTCTCATTAGCAAACCGCTGAATGTAATTTCAAATGCAAAACGCATCGACTCCACTGCGTAATGACCATGCGAACCGGGGCAGCAGCACCAGAAGCAGCAGCAGAACTAGAAGCAGCTCCTACTGCATCAGCTTTGATGCTGCCTGGGTTTATTGACTCGGAACAGGTTTTGCTGCTGCAGCAGCGGCGACAGCTTAAATTGTTGTCGAACAACGGACGCGCTTCGCTGGAGCAACGAAGGCGCCTCTATTGATCGGGCTGTGCTCGCCCATTGGGTCTGCAGTTCGGGTAAATCAATGCAATTAATGTCACTTCCTCTGCATTTAATGTCTATGTTTCTGCTGTAATCGAGCTTGGTGCCGTGGCCCCGCGTAGGCCCATTGCCCGCGCTGCGAATCGAGGCAATTTGCGAGGCAATTTGAAGGCGTTCGTTCAGCAGTTTTGGTATAGGGCGACAATGCTATGTAAGTTGTTAGTTGTGCATAACCGGGTGAGTTAAGGAACTTTTGCGCTATATACGATATTGTTGTATAAATATTTGAATTGCAGAAGCTGCCCAACTGCATAGTTCTTGTTCGTTTGGCAATCAGCATGTGCAGCTCTTTCATCTCTCTTCCAATTGGAAATCGGTTTCTGCATATGTATAGACTTAGTTAACAGACCCGCATCGGGTTCTAAATTTAGAGCTCGTGGTGTGCGCTTGTCGAAATTTTTATGGCACTTTTTTTCGGAAGATTCGATTGCAAAGTGCTGTTAACTTTTATGGCGCAACAGTTGTTGCTGTTGCTGCTGGATTTGCTGGCTCATTTGCGTTTTAATTGGCCATTTATCGGATGGCCGCGGCGCGTCTGGTGAAATGAGTTTTTAGTAGATGCTCAACAGCTGTTCGCGCGTCACCGGGAATAAAACGGGTCGCAGGTCGCAGGTTGAGTCGTTTAAGCGCGAGCTGAAGACCGGCATCAAGTCGATGGCAAACAATGTAATTGGCGGGTGGCCCCTTTTACACAATTAGCTTAACGCACAGTAGTCCTCTTTGTAGTCCTTGAACCCTGAATGCAAAAGGGGCGTCCTTTGCTTTTGCCGCTGGCGCTGCCTTTGCCTAGGCAAGCATTTGATTTCCGCCTTGCTAAGCAAATTCACTTTGGCTGCTGGCAGCAGGAAGAGGAGCACGAGCAGAAAGAGCAGCAGTTGGAGCAGCTGGTGGAGCTGGGACACACACAAATGGCACACATAATGCGTAGGGGCTTAAAGGACATTTTCGGTTTGCAGCTCTCGAAGCTTATCGAATGCATTGCCCCAGCTGCCAAGGCTGAGCCCGGGAAGGAAGAGGGAAACGGATGGGAAGGAGAGAGCACCTACACATAAACTCAAACAGCTTTTAATTAATCAAGAGGCAATCCACTTTGGCATTTGAAAACTTCAGTCAATATGCCAATGCCAATTGGCAGCAGGACTCGCCTCCCCCTGTAAAACCTCAACGCAGTCTCAGCCACAATCCACATCCATCTCATCCTCTCTCTTTCTCTCCCTCTATATACTTGCAGTTTTCTGTTATCCACTCATTGTTTCTTTCCACTTTTTGTTTCTTCTTTTCACTTTGCGTGTGTGTCGAACTTGACCAAGTTGTTTTTCATGCTTATCCCTGGAAAATTCATTAGCAATTTGTGTTTATCGATTCTACTTCTTATGTACTGAAAGTACTAGGTGTAATTTCTGTAACTTGCAAGAAACCTTCATATTTTGTATATATGTTTTTGTAGATATTTAAATGCTGCTTAGCATACCTTAAGGCCGTTAAAAGATCGTAAAGTTGTGCACGCACAACCCAATTCAACCCAATTCGTGCCACTGTTTGCTTTGTTTATTATTCAAGTCAATAAACATTTACAAAACCTAAATATTTCAAAGCTCGTAACAGTTAAATTGCGCTGCTTTATAAATATTTTCTCTTATTAAACAGAGTTTTTATTGCTTATAGTGCTTACTGTTCACACTTTACAACAACCTAACCTGACTTAATATCATTCAAAACACCCTGCAATTTGCTTAAGCGTTTGCAAAACTTTTAAAAATTAATAAAAGCAAAAGCGTTTTTACAACTCTAAACAAAAAGTTGGCGAAAAACTCCGGCGTTGTCGCTTGCTCCTCTCGAATCTCCTCTACTCCCACGACTTTCGGCTCGAAAATTATGAGAGCAAAAGAGAAAAAGAAAAACAAATTTTCGCCTTGTTTTTATACCAATCGACCATTGAAAATGGTCAAAAATGGTATATTAAGTTTGTGCAAAAGTATGTAACAGGCAGAAGGATACATGGCAGATCCCATATAGTATATATATTCTGGTTCAGGAACAACAGCCGGGTCGATTGAGCCATGTCTGTCTGCCCGTCCGTCTGCCTGTATGAACGTCGAGATCTCAGCTATTACAACAGCTGGAGACATCATATTTGACATGATGGTTCCTGTAAATCATGTGCAGATAAAAATTATTTCAAACTTGAGATGCCACGCCCACCGCCCACGCAATCGATAATTCACGAATATTATGGAAAGTATTTAGGTAACAGATTTCTGCTTTAGAACACATAAAGATGCTGATAATATGCACCCATTCCCAAAATTACAATCCGATCGGGCAATAAATACAGAAGTTATTAAAGAAAACGTTTTTTATAGTCGTTTTAGCATTTGTGTGTTTGTCTGTATGTGTGTATGAGAGCTAGTGGTCGAATGGTATCTTACGGACGGGCGCGCTCGACTGTAGCTTTTCTTACTTGTTTAATTTGTTATTTACATGACACAGGAACACTGAGAATCACTAAAGAGTTTCAAAAGTCAACCATGCAGAATGCAGGAACAAAGGAGAGAAGAAGGGACTGAAAGCAAGGAAACCCTGCAGAGCAGAAGCTTACAAGGAAAAGGCCGCATGTGTAAATATTTTGAGTTAATTAGTTCGAGTGACTGCAGAGGGAAAGGAAGGAGCCGAAGCCGAAGCGGAAGCGGCTTGAAATGTGCTTAAAAACGCGTAAAAAGTGCGAAGCTCATTTTGTAAAATAAACAAATTAATTTTATTACATTCAAGCGACATGCGAGCGAAGAAGAAGCAGCAGAAGATGAAGTGCCTGCGGAGTGGAATATACGAGAGAGAGAGAGAGTCCAACTTGACTGTGAGTTACCCTAGGTTGGGGAAGAGCATGAAGCTGGTGAAAGAGTTAAAGGAAACCTTGTAAGTCTCAACTTATGACTTCTTTTTAAGTTTTATTTCAGTTATGCTAGTCTTATTAAATTTGGTATGTATGTTCTTACCTTGTAAACCTTTATAAAAACAAATTTTTAACCTATTCATCTTTTCCTCATAGTTTTATTCGCAATCAAAGCTGAACTTCAAACAGGTACAAGCAGTATCTGGTAGTCTATGCACTATGAATTACACTCTACTTATACGTTTTCATAAGAGGAGCTTGTAACAGGATTTAAGCTTACTCACACACACACGCCCACACTCATACGCAGCTACTACCCACACACTACACTCAGTTTAATTTCCGGTGGAAAGTCCATTTTGCGGCAGTTTTCAGGAAAAACCTCATAAATTCAATTTGGTTCGAATTTAATCTTTAATTTCATTTCAAAGATTATGACTTTTAATGAAAACAATCTTTTATATCATGTTATAGCGTGCGTGCATGTGCGTGTGAGCCACGCCCCCTTGTTGAAGTGCAGGGCCAGAGGCACAAAGGTATAAAGTCAAAATAGAGAAACGCAATCATGTTGAAAATATTTGCATATGCTGCGCCCCGAACCGGAAACGGAAGTAAACAATGGCCGAAACCAGTTGCCAGTTGCCAGTTACCAATGTTATAGCCAGTGCCAGTGCCAGTGCCAGTGCCCGTCCAGACGAGAGCAGACAAAAGGCAAAATTTCGCCCGAAAGGCATTAAAAAAACGTTCCAATAAACTGCACAAAAAAGGTTGGGACGACTTTGTGCGCGCTGATAAAAAATTGAAAATGGGTTCGTTGTGAGCTCAATGCAGATATTGCCGGGAAAGGCAGGAAGGCAAAGCAAAGCAAAGGAAAGGAGAGAATTGCAAAGAGCTGTTATGCCATGTGCACTGCCTGTTCCTGCCCGCTCACTCACTCTATTGTGTCTATTTGCGGAAGAGATTCTAGATAGAAATCTTTGTAACTCACTCAAAAGTGATGAAAGGGCTTTAAAATTTCGCGTAATGTTTGTAACTCTATTTAGCATATAAGATATGTATGTAAACACAACCGTAAATCAATTATGCTTAAGACGGCTCCGTCTGACGGGGAGGTCTAAATGCAGAAATTGATTTGCTGATGGATGTGGATAGATTTAAATTAAAGCCTCTGTTTGGCAATTTGCAGTTTGCGAAATTAATTAAACGTAATTACCAAATCAAATGCAATTAAAATTTGTAAAGAATTGCAAATAACACTATAATCAAATTGTTATTCTAGCACACTAGCAGATTTGCATGTAATATTATATTTGTCTAGGAGATACTCAATATCTCACACAGTTCACAAAAAAATTAACAACATTTATTAAGTAATTTGCATATCCAGATGCAATTTGCAACACTCGAGGTGTGTGCAACGCGTTGCACTTGGCCCGAGGGGGCTAACCAAGTCAAACCAAAGAGCAAATGCTATGGAAATTTTTTACTATATCTTTCAAAGCAGCGAAACTGTGTTTGCTACTGTTCCACAGATGGGCTCGGCCCGATAAGCTGCTAATGGAAGTTGTGCAATGCGAATTACAAGCCTGAACTGAGATACATCGAGGTAGATAAAGACATCAAGTTAGATACGTTTTGAAAAGTATTTTCTGATATTATCAGACCTTGTACAAATGTTTTTGTGAATTGCAACAAGTTAGCGCAAGGCGGGAGTTCATTGAGTTCTATTTTAAGCTATATAAAATATCTAAAACAGCTACTGAGTTATGTCCAGATGTGTTGACGACATGTTGGGGCCAAGATGATGGATGCACCATGGGCAGACGTCGGCTTGTCGGACCTTTATATACTCAACCAGCTGCTGCTGCTGCTCTTGGTTCGCATCCATCAAAAAAGCTAACAGTAGCTTGGAAGAACAATGGGCACAAAGGATGCGTTGCTTACGTGTCCTGGCCCTGGGCATAATGACAGCCACACACTGTGTGAGCAAGCTGTGAGGTAAACATTGTCAAAAGCCAGTTGGCCCAGGCCTTTTGTTGTGATTTATATTGATGGAAGGATAAGCTGAGGCTGTAGCTGGCTTTCTGGCTGCCTTGCTGGGATATTGCAGAGCACTTGAGCGTAATGAATTGCGGCTATACCTGCTGTTATACTGCCCGATATATTGATGTCCGCCAGCATGTGACATCAATTCACAAGATTTTTCACTCTCTTTCTGAAACCTTTTAGAAGTTGCCAAGACAATTTGGTCCCGGTTCGTTGAGTTTGGCATGAAGCAAAAAGTTTTCTATCTGTATTGGAAGTATTAATGTGTTGGAAGGCAGAGGCATCCATCGTACCCGATTTGTGGTCAGCAAAATGGACGTAAGTCATGTCAGACTAAGCTCTTCAGTTAGTGTAGATGGAGTTTTAAAGGGAAAGAAGTTACATGGAACTATTACTGAATCTCATTGATAAGATGGATACCACCTTTTGTTAAATCAATTTTTTACACTATCCCCATTGTCGTTCTCATCCTTATCTTAAACTTCCCGATAACAAGCTGATTTAAGCTATTCATCGCTAATGCTGTCATAATCCCAACCTACGCCGTCTCCTCTGCGATATACTCCTAATCCATTTGGCTGCAGGCTCTGACGACTTTCAGTTTCAGTTTCGTTTTTAGAAAGTCAAAGGCAACATAAAAACAACCATTTTGCATGGCCTTTCGCCGCGGCGGTGCAGCAAATCAAGCACAATTTAAGCCAATTTCTCCATCCCGAATATCGTTTTTGCTAGATCACATACATCATTTGCATGACGGGATGCAAATATTGCAGGCTTTTTGTTTAATTGCCGGGACATTAAGAGGCTGCGAGTGAGCAAAGTATTGCAATGTGGCAATGGCAAATGGCAATCACCTCAAGTGGCATTTCTTGTCCACACCAATAACTTAATGGAGCTGAAAGTGCTTTGTTATGTAAGTTACAGTTATTATCAGTCAGCCAACTTCACCTGCTCAGCTCTAAAGAGTCCTGAGATACAGGTCCAGTTAACAGGCAGTTATGGGTAATAATTGTTAAATGTTATAATCTTTTGAGAGTCTTTCGGGAGTTTATGTTGATTTCTGAAGTGGTGCTTAATAAAGTTTGATATTTTATACTGTTATTTCACTGTATAACGAGTTTCACTTAACGATCTTTGGTAGATCTTGAGAAATTCTGTTTGTACCACACACAGATCTTAAGATCTTGAACACCTTGTAAATTGCATTATTCTGCACTACAGTAAATCTATCGTTTCCAGCCCTATTGTATTTCCAAACAATTCCCATTGTTAAAACATTGATTAATGTTTTCAGTGATAATTTGATGACTATCTTGCCTTATAGGGCATGCGTCCAATTTTCATGATTTTCAAGGGTCATTCATGCATAAACGTCAATTACCAATTAAATTATTTTTCTGCTCTTTTTCCGCATATGCAAATGACCCCAATAACCCACGTTCCGATAAACGATAAACGCACTGAACCCTAGTGAAGTTATTGAAAAACGCTCTCTGAGCATGAAGAATGCTCTGAATATTCAAATTAGTCCAATTTGTCAGAGCTCGCGAGTTGTCGTCTGAATTGACCTTCAGCTTGCCTCGTGTCTGACTCACCGTCGCGACGCGTCGGCCCTATAAAGTCTTTAACACCTACTCCCCGCTGCTGCTGCCCCCACTCCGATGGAATTCAGATGCAGTTGAAACTAGTTTCGACACGATGACATTGAAATCTCCGACTCCCAACAAGATGCACAACAAGTTTTTTGTCTGAGCTTCGCCGATCATCATTTTAATTTGGGTAGCCAGTGTCGCGGGTGCCCTGTAAAATGTTTGCCTTATCAGTGTATCAGTGTATCAGTGTATCAAGATATGCGGGTCTGAAGCATATTTATGCATGTCATTAAGGCTCTTCTGTTTTTTGGTGCCTCTTTTGTTTTCAGTTTTGTTTTTTGAAATCGGTTTTGGCAGCTGTTGTCAAAATATTGACTCACCGAAAGAGAGTGTTACACTTGCACTGTGGGAATCTTGGGGAAACCTTTTGGGGGTGAACCTTTTGGGTAGCTGTTATTATTTTAGGGGCTTCCCTAAAGCCTAAGATTAAGGTCAAGAGTATTAAGATTTGTTTATAAGTCAAGAACATCAAGAAGGAAATTTACCAATCAAATTCGTGAAGCTTTTTAAACAGATTCAATTTTGTTATACCTTTTGCCACTTGCTTTCCATTCTCTCTAAACTACAATTGCCCTATTTGTAAAGCACTTTCCCGTTTCTTTGTAGCGCCTTGTTAGAAATATTTGCAGCCTTCAATCGTTGGGGAATCGGTGGGGAACTTCAAACAGTTGTATTCAAAACTCAAACTTATCGCATACTCTCGAATTTCTTTAATTGCCGCTAATTTTGTAAGGTATTCACGGGAGTGGTTCGTAACTCTCTGTAACTCTCTGGGCAATCCAATCACAAAGAGATTGTGGGCCAACAATTGCCAATTGCCAATTGCCAATTGCAATCTTCATTGGGCTAATCTGTTGCATTTTGCATTTTGCATTTGGCCATTTGGCCAATGCCGCCTTTCATTTGAACCGCGACCGCCAGCGATTTGGTTGCTCATTTAATGCTTCAGATTTTCCTGTTGTTGCATTAACCGCGGGGCAGTTCACTTCAGGCAGTTCACTTCAGTTGAGGCCAAAACCTCAGCGCACTTCGGTCATTTCCGCTTTTGTTTTGTTGATTTTGCGCAAATTCATTTTTAATTGCCGCCACAAATTTTGCATAAATAATTTAGCAGATTGTCGTTCGAGTGTTATGTAATGCGGCGGCAATCGAAATTTGTCAGTCCAGTGGCAGCCGCTTGTCATCCGCCAGCAGCTGGGCCTAGTTGCCACACTTGCCACTCGTCGTTGTTGTGTCGTCGTTCATCGCTTTATCAGCTGCCTGCATGCAGCATGCGAATGGGAAAGCGAATGCAAATGATGTCATCGTCAGTCAGTTTAGTTTGTTTTCGAGTACCCTGTTAAAAGAGTGACTGGCTAGAGTAGATAGGGTAGTTGAGTTGAGTCTTAATGATGGGGGAGGATAGGGAGAAGAGGGATTAAAGGCAGTAGAGAAGGGGAATTGCTCTAGTGGATCGGTTTAGCTAATTAAATTGATAGAGAATAAATATTATTGAGATGAGAAGATTTCTACAATGTTTGGGAATAAAACTATGTCATTCTCAATCCCAACAGAAACAGAGCGTAGGGAATATGGCTGGTTGGTTGGTTCAACTTATTAGACAGAGCAGGAATATAACAAATGATGGGATTAAACAAATGACGCTGTGTCTTCCTAATCCCATTAAGAAACCTTGAATAGATAATAAAGACGCAATAGAAAGGGTATTGTTTAATATTATTTAATACTATATGAACATTTAATTTGACTTTGATTTCCTAAGGAAATGGAGAATTGAGACTTAAGGCTTAAGAAATATAAGAAAGATTGCTTTCAAAGAAAGAACACATTGATTTGAAGACAATAGAGGGTAGAACGATATCACAAAAGAAAGTGTCATGACAAGCTCGAGCACAGCTCATCAGATTGTTCATGAATATATAACGCAAAATATGTATATTCCCTTTATCAAGAAGCGTACTTCGTAGTCTATCATCATCACAGATTGTGGCCTTTGTACTTGCGGACAGCTCTGCTCTTGCAGTTTTTATTTGTCTGTTCGTCTCGCCGCTTGTCCGTCTGTCCTTCGATTTTGTGGCAGCTTTTTGCTATTTACTTTGCATATTTGCCACATACTCGTAGTCCACTTAAGCATCAGCTGCATTCGCTGAAGTAGCCCAGGTTAAGCCCTCGTTGGTAAAAACCGGGCACATCTCCCTCCGTCCTCTAAACTTCTGCTGCACGTAGCTCCCAAAACCAACCCGAAATGTTTGCTTTGGCTACTTCTGGATTTGCTTTGGCTGCTGTTGTTGCAGCCTTCTGCCATTTGCATTTGCATTTGGCTTTTGTTTTTTTCTTTTTATTTTTATAGGTTTTTCTTTTTGGCAAAACACTCTAGCAGCACAGTGGGTCATTCGTTATGACTGTCGAAGCGAAGTTAAAGTGTTGGTTAGCTCGTAAACTCATTGAACTACCAAGTTTTATGATAGACGGAACACTTTGAATATGATTCAGAATGATGGCTGAAATCGGGCTATGGATTTGCATAGATGTGTAAATTAAATTCAAAATAAGTATAAAAAGACTCAGTCTTTCTCAGCCCGACAGTAAGATACCCTTCGCCTAGTTTCAAAACATTTTATCACAACAAACTCTGCTTAACTCTTCTGCCTCCTATAAATCTTATAAGAGAAATCTTTATATGATATATGGCGCCTTTAAGAAAATGCTTAAAATCAAAGCAATTAGTTTTACACACGCTATGACTGACGACTAAACATCGCGACGATATGCAACAAAGGCGCAAGCAGTGGAACTATGGAAAACGTTTACTTGAATAACTTTTGAATTTATATTCCGATCGGACTGAAAATTGGGGCATAGTTATATATTGCATTAAGCTATGTTTATATCAAAGCCCAAAACTGAAACTTTTATACTTTCCTAATAATACTAAATTATCGATTTGCATGGGCGCTGGGCGTGGTATTGAAAATTCAAAATAAACTCGATCAGCCTATGGCATACAGAAACTTTCATGTGAAATTTGGCGTCTATAGCTTTTGTATTAGCAAAGATTGAGACGTTTAAGAGGTCAGACGGACAGACAGAGACAAGGTTATTGACTCTGAGCAATAATTTACATTTGCACAAATGAAGTATACCCTTTTTCGTCCATTTTCAATGATCGAAAGGTGTAACAATTTTAATATAAATAAATGATTTGAATGTCGCACAACATTCACCTGGATTTATATCGACATTGCGTGGCAAAATATGACACAATATGATTTTCGCTAGATTAACCGCCTTTTTGCATTCCATATGCGCTGATAGAATATCCCCGTCAAGTGGAATACCGATTGAAGGCCTTCCTCCATCCCACCCCACCAGATTGTCATGGGGCATTTCACTAAGCGCCAGCATAATCCAGCATATTACATATTAAATACAAATATTGACATTTCAAATGGCCGCGATGGGCTTATCCCCGGATTCCAGAGATGAAATATATTTCAGAAAATATGTCACAAACAATGCAATTTCAATTTGCATTCAAATGAATTTGAGCAGAAGAAGAAATTGCATAAAATGCAATAAAATTAAATTATATATCAAATATAGAAAATTTCATTCTTCGAGAATGGAATTTTGCACGTGACATTTGAGGGTCAACAAAAACGGAAAGGAAAACGGAATGGAAAATAAAATGTCAATTGCGCTGTGAACCCAAAAAAAGAGGGGAAGCTGACAAATCAAGAAAGAAAAGCAAACATTAAACACGGGAGGGGAATTTAAGGGGGAGTTGGATAAAATCAGCTTGCTTCACATGCGTAAATAAAACTAGCTGAAAGAACTACAACAACAACAACAAGAACAACAACAACAAGAACAACAACAAAACGCAAATCGAAACTGACAAGGAAATCCGTGTCCAACCCCAAGCCAAAAACCATTGGCAGACGCTGTCAAATCTGGCGCACTGACAACGGAAGAGTGGGGGAATGGGGAGGGGGTAAGTGGGTTGTAGTGGAAGCCTCAGGGGCGTCTGTAACAAGTTCCACAGCTAAATAAATTGTTTTCGTTAAGGAATTTCTTTGGGTGTTGTGCGCGCCACTTGACTTGTAAATGGGCAACGCGCAGACAGCAACGCGAGCATCAGCAACAACAACAACAACAACAATAATAGAAAAGAAGAAGAGAGGAAGGGAAAAGGGTGGGAGAGGGGGGGGGGTTTTAGGAACTCCCATTGTTGACCCAGTTATGAGCCACAAAACAGTCAACAAACAAATAAAACGTTGTGGAATGCTTCGCTAATGACAGCTGCCTCAGCTGATGCCAGATAGAGAGAGAGAGACATAGCAGGAGAGTGAAAGAGAGGTTACTGTGCGCTGAAAAGTATGCTACACAGAATGCTCATGCTGAGGCTGAGGCTGATGCTGACGCTGACATAAGGGCGCATAAGAATTAAAGATATATATGAACCCCAAAATGCTGACCGTAAACCGACATCCATAAACCTCAGCGAGCCAGCGTGACGCCAGCCCAACGCAGACTCGAAACTTTTTGCCAGCAAAGTTCGCCCTGTCTTTATGCCGGAAATATATCCCGTATTTTTGGGCTAAAAGCTTTTAGGAGACGAACTTGCCATGGGCTACGCCATAACACTGTACTGACTACTTGGGCAGTCAACTACATAAATATGACTTTCTTGGGATTCCCCGGCCACCCCCACGTCGAAATAAATTTTCGCGGAAGTGGAAACCATTAAACAACGGGATCAAGCTAAGTGAGTGAGGGATAAAACAAAGCGAAGTTAGTCAGGCAAAAATGAATAAAAGTTGAAGAAAAAAAAAACAAGAACATAATTTTTGTATTTATCATAGGTATTTAAATAGGGATCATAATAAATGAATAATATCAATAATAAATGAGAGTGCTAGACAGAGATTGAAGAGACTTACACGAGCTTTGCATAGCGAATGAAGAAAGATACCTTTTCGAGCGCTGATATTTTCTACATTTCTTTTTATTCTCTTGCAGAGGGTATATTCATTTTGGCCAGAAGCTTATAACGCATAACGCGTTGGAGGCATTTCGGACCCTA
The DNA here is from genome assembly GCA_018904095.1 of Zaprionus ghesquierei. Taxonomy (NCBI): domain Eukaryota; kingdom Metazoa; phylum Arthropoda; class Insecta; order Diptera; family Drosophilidae; genus Zaprionus; species Zaprionus ghesquierei. Next base: position 137,906 of record JAEIGP010000711.1, read on the forward strand.
TCAAGTTTATATATTCTTAATCAGCAACAAGAGGGGAGTCAACCTAACCAGGTGCGTCTCATTGTCCGTCTGTTTTTCCGTTCGTTCGTTTGTCCGTCCGTCTGCCGTCTGTATGTTGGCCTCTCAGTTTCAAAGCAATCTTAATGAAATTCGGTATACATGCTTCTTCCTAGTGCACGCTGTAAATAAGTCGAAATGAGCCGGTTTGGACCGATACATCGTACAGCTGCCATAGAACCTATCGGCTCATTTTTGGTATTTTTTAAAATATAAAATAAAAATTATAATAAATTATAAAATAATTTATAAATTATATAAATTATAAAACTTTTGCTAACTTTAGCAATCCAAAGCTGTTTTAAACAATACCAAGAATAACTGCAAGGCTATGAAACCTTCGTCGAGCCAAAGATATTTTATCTATATATTTTTTTTTTATTTCTTTCGAATTAATTCCGCCAATGAGCGCGAAAGTTTTCTTCTAGAATTTCCAATTCTTGCAGTTTGTTATTCCTTGCATTAATTAGTGTACACTCAATTGATTTTATCCTCTTGTTCGAAGAAGCCTGCTAATCCATCTAATCTAACTTCGGCGTAAAGTTTTTCGTTGAAATAATTTTGCCCACTTAACACATCCCAAAAAACAACAAGAACAACAAGAACTTCTCTTCGGCTAAGCGTAAATATTTGTGCCATCATCGGCAAACAAATTAATAAAATTCTCTGCTAAGCTCAATACTTTTGGAGGGTGCTGTGCCTCAGTGCTTAGTCCGTCCTTTGTTTGCCTGTCTATTTGTCTAGTAATTAAAAAGTCTAAAACCAGCAAATTAAACGCACCAACAGAGCTGAGAAAGTTTTCGCTTTCGCTCTTTTTTTCGTTGTTTTTTTTCCTCGAATTTGCTTCTTTTTTTTGCCTGTTTGCTCTACCCGCACAAACTTTTTGCACAAACAAAAACAGGCGTCGCGTCGCCGCACTTAATTAAATTAGAAAGCGCCCTCTACGTGAAGGAGGAGCGACCCATCCAATACTCTGCGAAAAGTCAAGCAAGTCGAGTGTGTGGTGGAATTAGAGAGAGGATTATCTCGAACTTTGCATTATCCTAACTGAGTGGGGAAATTATTTTTAAGAATTTAAAATTGAGATTATATGACTCTTAGCTATGATTCTCAGACTCTCTAGAAACGATTTAAAATTTCCAGATATGTAAGACAAGCATATCTTAGACTTAATTCGATTATATTATCTTATCTTTTTTTTAGATCTTGACGATTTGTTTCCGAATAAAAAAAAGTAAAGCACAAAATATATAATTAATTTTAATAATGCAAGATCTAACATTTTGTAGAGAATCCTACAATATGTTAGACTAGATCTGAATATTATAATCTTTCATTTTTAATGACCTCTTTCAAAATAATATTCCTTAAGAATTATCAAATTTCCTTTGTATTCGGTGATATTATTACATTCTTTCTTTTTAATATTATTCCAAAATAATTTCCTTAAAAATGTTAATGTATTTTTAAATTAATGTAACTATATAAACATAGCAAAATTATAAATGTGAACTTTTAACTTCGATAATATTTCCGACTAAATAAATATTTTATACGTGAATTTCGGAACTTCCCTAAGGACCTCCCATAATACCCAGGATACCCCTACGAAAGAGCATTACGACTTGGACTTCTCTGTCTGCCTTTTCTGTCGGAAATCAGCAAAACTAATGCCGCAACTTTTGTATGTGGCACGGGGGCGGTAGGCGCGGCAGCTGCTTTGGTTAGAGTTAGGCGACCTCGTGGGGCGTACGAGACGAGGGGCGGGTTAGGGGCTACTGGGCCAGGGACACTTGTCGTATCTTCACAGGGTGCACTGTGGCGTAAAATGGCCAACGATTTTGTCTACCAAGTGCGGCAGAATGTTTGGCCTACTCCGAAGGCGGGACAGATGGGGATGGGCGTGTCAGGAAAAGTTTATCAACTTAATTAGAGGCTTGATTACGTTAGATTGCGCGCTCATCTCTATCACGGCATGTCACCCATTGCTTCCCCTCTCCATGCCATGCACCTTGTGAATGAGGGGCATTAAAATTAAACGCTCTGAAGGCGCAGATTGCGGCCAAGCCGAGAGCTGAGAAAGCCGAGCAACACGGCAGGGCACGGCCACGACACGCTCGGCTCAGTGACACTTTAAAGCCGGCGCCGCCAGTCGCGTCTTATCGCCTGCACGTCGCACGTCGCATGGACAACCACTTCCCCTGCTGCCACGCCCCCTCCCGCCTGCTGCCACCCACAGTTTGTTATCAGCTTATGGCTCCCATTTGGTTAGCAGCCCTTTAACTGCTGCCCATTTATCGTAGATTTGATTTATGGCGCAATTAAAAATTTGCACAACCAACGGGGGTAATGGGGGTCAAAGGGAGAGAGAAAGTGGTGGGGAAGGTCGAGGGGTCGTGGGTCGCCTAGTTGAATTTGGTGTTGCAAATGGGGCGCGCGGCAACTCTCACGATCTGCGCATCGATGCAAAATTTATGGCAGCGTATTTATTGCCAAGCTGCGCGAAAAAATTTAAATAGAGCTGCCGCCTTTGCCTTCCCCAAAAAAGGAGGCGTGGCACAAAACATGAGTCGAGCAGAAGAGTAGAGGAGTCGAGTCAAGAGAGAGATTCAGTATCTCGTTTCGTATGCAAAATCCCAAAAAAAGGCACTCGTTAAAGTGCAAGTTTTTAGTGTTGGCATTATGGACGGCATCTGTGCGAGGGTGGCTCGAAAAGTTCGTGAGAGTTGGGGAAGAACTAGTGAAATATAACGATAAAGATGCAGAGCTCAATAAAGGAGAGCTCTGTAGGTATGAAAGGGAAATACTTTCTACAACATAATCTGATATTTGACCTATATTTAAGCTTTAAAGATATGATATGATAAGCAACATAATCGATCTATTACATAAAAATTGATCGTTAGTCAACTATGTTATAATAATACTAATGAAATTTTGATTGTTCGAAACACATCAACCGACACTCTTAAAGACATGTGTCAGCTTATCCATTCAGCGAACAATCTATGATATATATATAACCTAACCTAACCTAAAAGTGATTAAAAGGTTAATGTTACTCTGCGAAGATGGAATAACAGGCGGCATGAATACGACTGCTGATGGTATAGATTGGTTGGTTAATGGAATTATCGATAGCTTTCCAAACTTTAAATCTATCTATTTAACAACAAATTTCAATTTTCGAAACTTGCAAATTCTTATTGGTAAAATATATATTGAATATAATTGCATATTTTTGCCGGCAATAAAGGCTTACCAATTTGAGTCAAGGCTGACTGCAAGTATAGTACTTTAGGTCTTTGGACGACAACTGCTTGAGCTACCCTCGCATTATTTAAGTGTCGCCATTGTCAGCTCCGGCTGCACGAATCCTTCGGTCACCGCCGCCAGCTGTTTGCCTGCACTTTGAGTTATAGCTGCCTTATGGCGGCTTCTCCACTTGGACTTGTGTCAAAATCCCCATGCATACACAGCGACAGAATGTATACATATATACACGTGTGTACACATGTGTGTGTGTGTGTAGGTATGTATAGTCCTTGTAATTTGGCTCAGCCGCCATCGCCGGCATCGTCAGTGCACATGTTGCCCCATGAAATGTATATAAATTTCTTATGCGGCCTGCGATGTCGTAAAACACGAGGTTAATGTGGTAAACGCTGTCGCCCAGCAGGGGCGTAGAGGGTGACAGAGAGGGAGGGGGGGGGGCGATAGACAGACTGCCCGTTCAGTCTGTGTTAACGGGTTAGGGAGCCCAAAGTGTAACTGTAGCTGGGACGGGGCTAGAACTGACAACATATTGTGTTGCCAAGGCACACAATTTAGCGATTGTAAGTGGCATTTAATGGGCCTGCCACGCCCACATCCCTCCCCCCCCTTGCCCATGACAATGCACAGTTCCAACTCTCTGCCTGCAATTGTTGTGCGCAAACGGTGGGCGTGGCCATTCGTAAATAAGGCACTCCAAAGTGCGGATTATTGTGGCAGCCTTTTCACAGAGGCTGCCAAAAGTTAAGTACGCCCGGTTAACCCTTGATTGCCGTGGAATTTTGCTTTATGAGTGACAGAGCGAGACAGATTAAGAGAGAGACAGAGAGGGGGACAGTCATAACGGCCACGCAGCTAATTATTCTAAGCCGACAAATCTTTGCTTGGCGCTTATCGCGAGGCAGCCAAAAGGCAGCCTAAGCTCACCACGAAACAAACTGAAGAGCTTTTTTGCGCGCTGTCTCCCTCGCACTCATGTCTCTGTCTCTGTCTCTGCTATTTTATTAACATGCGCGCACACACACGCACACAGAGAGAAATTCAGTTTATTTTATTTTGGGGCTGCGGGTGAAATTAATTTGCGACGCTTCTCTCTACATAAACTTCTAATTGGCAGTACATTCCGCATACGCCGCGTTGGCCCTCGGCGACAACAACAACAACAACGACAACAACAAGTCGTGCAACTTTGTTGGCAACAAACTTTGACGTTTTGTGCGGCCAAAAAAGTTCTAATAGATTTTTAGTTTTACTCGTTTAGCTAAATTTGAATTGGGTTTAATTTTCTCTTTTATTTTGGAAAATTTTTGAATTTTACGTTTGTATTTTTCAGGTCACCCCCTTATTCCCCCCTCCCCTACACTCGAAGAAAAACTAATCATTTGTAGTTATGAGCAAAGTTGTTTCGAAATAGAATGTCAAAAGCGAAGCATTGTTTTATGTTGAATATGCTTGGCAGGTGGAGCAGCGTCGGAGTTACTGGGGGATGTGGAGGGGAAGGAGCAGAGTTAGGATCCTTGGGGGCCATTAGGTTCCCCGACGCTGCGCATTAAATTTTCAACCAAGGTGCCCGAGAAAAACGGTGATGGCACGTGCCACGCGGCCAAGAGAGTTTTATGAGAGGGTCGGAGCTAAAATATTATTTTTATACCATTTGACCATTGAAAATGATCACAAATGGTATACTAAGTTTGTGCAAAACTATGTAACAGGCAGAAGGAGACATGGCAGACCCCATAAAGTGTATATTTTCTGGCTCAGGATCAACAGCCGAGTCGATTGAGCCATGTGTGTCCATCTGTCTGTCTGTCTGTCCGTCTGTCTGTATGAACGTCGAGATCTCAGCTATTACAAAAGCTAGAGACATCAAATATGACATGATGGTTCCTGTATACAATACGCAGATCAAGTTTATTTCAAATTTGGAGTGGCACGCCCACCGCCCACGCAAATCGATAATTTACGAATATTAAGGAAAGTTTTCCAGTTAAAGACACCAAATTTGGCATGATGATTGCTGTAAATCATGCGCAGATCATGTTTATTTCAAATTTGAGGTGCCACGCCCACCGCCCACGCAATAGATAATTCACGAATATTAAGGATAGTATTTAGGTTACAGGTTTCTGCTTTAGAACACGTAAAGATGCTGATAATATGCACCCAATCCCAACATTACAATCCGATCGGACAATAATACAGAAGTTATTAAAGAAAATGTTTTTCATAGTTCCGTTGACCGCGTCATTGCAGCATATCATCATGCATCGTTTAAGCATTTGTGTGTGTGTCTGTACCATATGTGTGTGTGAGAGCGAGTTAGTACTAGTTAGTGCAACTACGGAGTTGGTCGAATGGTATCTTACGGTCCTTACTTGTTGTATTTCCAACTAAGAGAATTGCTAAGAGTATTTCCCATCGAAAAGTTGCGGGAATAACTTAAGTTAGCTTTAAATACGCTTAGAAGATCAGCTATTTTAAATATGTTTCGTATGTGTGTACCGGTTAAAAATTACTTTAGTTTAGATATCATTATAAAGAAACTTATGTGGTATGTGGAAAATGTATTTGATATTTGTGTATGTTAAGATTAGAAAATTTCAAATCTTATACTCCTAGAAACTTTCTTTTCCAATTTTAACATCAGAATATTATTTACATTCATTTATTTACTTATGAGATATATGTTATTATTATTATTAAGTTTTATTATATTTTTTCCTTTATTATTATTATTAAGTTTTATTATATTTTTTTCTTTATTATTATTATTCATTTTATTATGATTATTTTTGTTATTAATATTATTATTATTATTATTATTATTGTTATTATTATTATTATTATTATTATTATTATTATTATTATTATTATTATTATTATTATTATTATTATTATTATTATTATTATTATTATTATTATTATTATTATTATTATTATTATTATTATTATTATTATTATTATTATTATTATTATTATTATTATTATTATTATTATTATTATTATTATTATTATTATTATTATTATTATTATTATTATTATTATTATTATTATTATTATTATTATTATTATTATTATTATTATTATTTTTATTATTATTATTATATTATCCCAAGTTAATTATGATATATTACTGAAGACCTGCGCTCTTTAAATTTCAAACTAATAAATTTCTTTAAACGATAGTTTTTTTATAAATTTATTTTCTATCTTCAACTTTAAAATTCATTTGTACTTCAATATGATATGTGATCCTTGTTACCTAAACATTCTCAAGTAACACTAGACAAGCTTGGCATTTTGTTTTTATATAATAATCCCTTAGCTCTCCAAAAGCTAACCCGTTTTCAATGCCATCCATAACCTCTCTTCAATCGTGGCTTAGTTCCCTCCCCCAGGAATATTCATCACTTTCAACCAATAGCTTGGCCGAGCTGAGGCCACAACTTCGTCCACAATTTGTGCAAATATTGACTCGCCTTATCAATGTGATCAAACTGGCGCATAGCTTTTAATGCCCACTGTAAATTTTAGGGCAGCAGACACTTCAAGCTATTGATAACTTCTCTCGGCTGCTGCCACCTCAAATTGCACTTTTACGACTACAGCGTCAGGTCAAACTTTTTGTCAACTCAGCTAGAGCCAGAACCACGCCCAGCGCCCCCTCCTGCCCGCATACTGTTTTTGGCCTTCGGGACGATGTCAAACGTTGGCAAATTTCTATTCGATTTGTGTAACGAGTTTTCTATAAACATTTTGCTTTTAAAGTTAGCAGCTGACACACACACACACAGACACACACACTCGCACACACAGACACATACACGTGCTGCAGTTCCATTTACTTTTATGGCAATGCATTCAGTTTGCCAGTGGATTTTGCCTTGCTTTGGCTCTGATTTGGTTTTGGGTCTTCGGACATGTCCAAATGCGTTTTACAGTTGTTTGTCTGTCCTTGTCCTCGTCCTCGTGTCAGGGATCCGCAAGCCTGGCTGCTCATTTCGACAAATAGCCGACAGGAAGTGCACTTTTCCTGAAAGGCGGACTGAAACTGGCAGCAACTGCGCCCGCATTTTGTGGCAACTTTAAGCGAGCGTTGCAAGGCTTAAAGCACGCCAAGATCGCCACGTTTTGGTCACGTATTCCACCTCACATGCAGGAAGGAAGGGAGGGAAGAGAGGAGAGGGGGAGGCTCATGTTATGCTTGGGGAAATTGTTTATTATTCCTATCTCGGTTTCGTGACTCGTTCAAGCTGCTGAAATTGATTGAGTTAGCCGAACACGACCCGCCCCGACCATTTGCACGGCCCAATGCGCCATTGACACTTTCATTGAATTATGTTTTCATATGAAATACATACGGGAGTATGTGTTAGGTGCCTTAACACATAATCGCCCTGCACAGTCAGAGTTGAGGTTTGAAGCTTGACCGCGCATAAATCAACTTGGATTCCTTCTTTGCGGACGAGCAAGTATTTACAGGCAATTTTCGAACAAATATTGTTTTATTCCCCCTTGTCCGATGTCCGTTGTCCGTGTTCAGCCTCCACCTACGCCTACGCCTACGCCTCTGCCCTCCCCGCTGGCATCCACGGAAGCGTGACCCAAATATTTCTTTGATTTATTAGCTGCTTTAAGTGCCGCGGGAAAAGTTGTTGATGTCTCTCTGCCTTGGCTTGGGGTATGCTGAATTATGCGTGCAGTTTGCTACAGCTTGTAGAATTTGGGAGGGTTCAGTTAATGCGTAATAAAGTTAAAGGGGCTTAGTTGTTAAGAAAGGTTCTAATGAATTTTAGATATAATAGATGATAAACTATAGAGATTTCTTTAGAATTTAGAATTAAACTTAATTTTTAATTTTTAGACCATGGATTTTAAAAAATACATGGTCTATTGTGTTTGTCAAAATGTGCGTAACAGGCAGAAGGATGCATCTGCGAGCCCATAAAGTATATAGATTCTTGCTCAGGATCACGAGCTGAGTCGATTAAGCCATGTCTGTCTGTCCGTCTGTATGAACGCCTATATCTCAGAAACTAAAAAGCTAGAGCCACCAAATTTGGTGACAACACTTATGTGAATCATACGCTGCAAAATTTTTATTAAAATTTGGGCCACGCCTACTTCCGCCCCCGCAAATCGATAAATCGTAAAGCAAGCGCAATAATAAAGCTACAGTATTCAGTTTTCGTGTGTATGATAACTATCACCACCTAACCGATCGCTGAAAATTTGGTTCACTACAAGCAAGCAAGTAGTGTTTTTTCCAAGCAGTGTTTTTTCCAACTGCTTGGCGTCTAACTGAAAGCTATATGTTTTGTTTATTATTTTTCTTTGAAAAACATGTTTAATAAAAGTTTTCTGAATCTGAATTTTCTCATAATCATAAAAAATCCATGGGGTTATACAGTCAACACTTGACTGTAGCCGTTCCTTCTGGTTAAAGTTGCTTTAAAAGTTCTTGGCACTTAGAAGAAAGAAATCAGCTCAATAACCATAGATATAGGACAGATAATTAAGATGTAAGCTATTAAAGATTATTTATAATGTTATCTTTTGGTTAAGAAAAATTCTAAGTAAGAGTAACCAAAACTATTTAAAAAATTCCATTTCATTTAAAGCTCCCTAGAAGCTTAGTCAGAGAGACTTGAAAGACTTAAAGAAATCAATATATTATTAAGGCTCAAGAAACTTATTCAATGGAAAGCTTAAATTTGTCCTTCTTCATAAGAGAATTTCTTAAAATAATTGCTAAATAAAATATTTTAATATATTATTAAGTCAAACTATTTAATGGAAATTAAATTACCTTCTTCATAGAATTTCTTAAAATAATTCTAAATAAAATTTATCATTTATAAAAATATAAAAAAATCAAATAAAATCTACTTTTTCTACAGCTTCTTATCTTTTCTAATTGCCATTATTGCTTAATTAATTCAACAAGCTTGAAAAGTTTTATGTAATCTACAGTTTCAACGCTCTCAACGCTTTAGCTGGTAGAGTATCCAAAGTGCGCTAGTCTGCTCTACCCTTCTCCCCTTTCTGCACTTCGTTCGCATGTTGCACTCTCTCGAATGATGTGCGACAGTTCGCACAACTTCTGAAATGCAGCTGACAGATAGAAAACAAAGTTTTCGGATAGCAACACTATGAGTATTTTTTCTCTTGTACCTCTTGTACCTCGTACTGCAAGTTCTCACCTAATTTTTGGCAGTCGCTATTTAAAGTTACCTTTTGGGAAAGCAAACAAAGACGTCGGCAGGTGAAATGAGGTGCCTGCAATGAGGAAGTGCCGAAGTGTATCTTAAAGATGCGCGCACGTGCAGCTGCACATCTTGTGGCACTTGTTTGTTGTTGTTTAGCCTTTTGTTTATTTAGCTTTGTTTAGGGCTGTGGGCCAAGCGAAGCTGCCACATTCTGTGGCAAGTGGCCGTAAAAGTTTTACGTGCAATTTAACTGGAATTCGCTCGCTTTGACAACTCTTCTCTTCTCTGATTCTGGTCTAATTCAATTGGCTCCGCTAAGCCTTTTGCCAGCGCGATTTATGACCTGCCCCGAACGTTTTGCCTGGCGATGTTTGCCCGATTTGATATGGTTTTTTTTCTGGCCAACATAGCGATTTGTCACGCTTTTTCAATCCGAAAAGGTCTTCGTCATTGATGAGGAAAAGGAGGTAAACTTGTTGCCTACATCAAGTCGCGGGCGGTAGGATTCCCGTCTTCTGGGAGTGTTTGCTTATGCCTATCTCCCCTCTCTCTCTATATATATCTTTGTCTTCCTCTTTTCTTTCTCTCTCTCTATCCCTCTCTAGTTTCGATATGCCTACACTTCAATTATTCAAATGCGCAGCCAGCAGAGGAGGCTTCTTAGCTGCGGTTTATAGAGTGACTTAGCCTAGTCCGCACTTAACCCATTTTCCGCATTTAATTCGCATTTGCTTTGCTTGCGTCGCCACTGCGTGAGGCAGGTTCTTTGGGCAGCGCGTGGCATGTAACCCGACACGCCGCTCTAATGGGGCAGCTAATGGCAAAGCAGTTTCACGCCTTTGCAATGGATCGCGGGTTGCGGTTTACAGGTATCAGTAGAGGCAGGATAAGCTGTGGTCAATGGGGGCAAGGGTGAAGGGAGAAAGAGCCAAATCAATGTGGGTTCCTTTAGCTCTTTTCTTTTAATTGCAGAAATTTAAAGGCAAGACCTTAGACCAAATGGAAATCATCATATGTATCTTATAACTGAGAGTTAAATTAAATAAGAAATGAATACCCTGTACAAACATTCGAGTGTCAATCTGCAGAGGAGAATTGCTTGAGGCCTAACATTTGAAATACAGTTTATCTACCTATTCGGGAGACTATTCGGGAGGATTCCTGCCAAATTTAGAGTCTCTAGCTCATATAGTTGCTGAGATTGGCGTGTTCATACAGACAATCCAGTAGAAATGCCTGAATCAGCTACCCCTTTTTTCTGACTATTTACAAAGTTATTATACCCTTTATAATACATTACAACGATCGAGGAGTATTGCTTTATTACCCAACGGATTCATTTATTGTAAGCATACACGATTCATGAACTCCAGCGGGGAGTCCCAAAGAAAGCACTTAATAAGCATCTCCCACCTGCTCGCAAACCTCATCGAATACTGTCGTTAAAATGGAAAACATTCATTCTGCACGCAGATGAATTGCGGATTTCCAGTCGGGCCACTTTGCAAATTGTTACCAATGTCGATTGCTGCATCCTCATCCTCATCCTTGTCCACATCCTCGTCACCGAATCGTTCGATTGGAGCCACTTTACAGCGCTTTGCCGGCTGACAAATTGGCAATCGCTTCATGTTGGCCCCGAAAGCGGCTTCACCTTCTGCTTTTGCCACAGTGTGTGACAAGTGGCTGCCGAGCATTTCAATCAGAGAGCAGACGACGATGAGGCGATGTCTTCATTTTGCTTGGCTAATCACCTGACTGGTCTATGCCATTGGGAAGAGGGAGAGACGCCTAGAGAGTGCCTGCAGTGAAATCTTCTGCAAATGAGTTTCGATTTTGATTTATGCAACCGTGCAACATCAACTGCAACTTCGACTACATATACGATGCTCCATTTCTAATAACTGCACTCGGGAGGGGATGCTCATAAATCAGTCTGTTTCCAGTTTCCAGTTTGCCTGATGCCTGTTCCCCGTTTGCCTGTCAACGTTGGCGGGCCCAAAACGGACGCAATACGCAAAACGCAAAACGCAAAACGTGTCTGTCGTCTAATCATAGGCATCAACGTACGCTCAGGCCATTCCAGATGTTGTCACCTTCCGCAATGCCACATGGGGTTTCCAATGTGACGATGCTGTGTGCAAGACTAAACAATACTCTGCAAGTTGGTAGTTTTAAGCATATTTTCTGATTTCTGACTTAGTTATATTCTGTTTGTGTTTCATTTTACCCCACTTATTGTAACCCTCATAAAAATTTCTTATCTATACCAACTAGAAATACCTTACGCTGTATAGTGGTGCCAAACTTAGGCGCCCTTTCCTTTTGTTTTACCGAGTTATGATTAGTCTGGAAAATAAACTTGTGTTTTAAGAGGCTCTACAGGGCATTAAATGTGCATGAAGGTGCGTTATTCACAAATTCCCTCCCTATGAAGGTTACAGACACAGACACAGTGTGGAGAGGAGTGGAAAAGCGTGGGGAGTGGGTATATCTTATGCCTCAACCCATTTCCAACCGTTTATACCATCACTTACGAACGGAGGTTCTGAAGTGCCTGGACACTCTACGCGGCATTTGGGCAAATTTCCTATTAAATTTCCAGAACTGGCCAAAGTTGGCGACTTGAAGAGAACGACAGAAATGTTGCAACTTTAAGCGAAATGGCAGCCAGGAGATGCATTAAAATGCGGCACATTCACATGCATGCAAGAGTGTGTGCGTGTGTGTGTGTGTGTGGCAACGGACACGGATACGTTTGCCGCACCCGCACTGTTCGCATGCCGCACACACGCCTCCCTGGCACCGCCTCTGCGGCCCTGCCCCTCGTCCTGCCGCATTCGCATGCAAATTTGATGCAAAAATATGTGAAATTTTCGATTTGAAACGACGCCGTTGCCGGAGCTGATGCCGCCGTTGCCGTTGTTGTTGCCGCTGCTGCGTTTTTGTGCCCAGCTGATGTCGCTGCTGTTGCAGTTGCAGTTGCAGTTGCAACTGGTCTGCCTCGTAGAAATTTATGGCGTTTGCATGTCTGAATTTATCTGCTTGTTTCACATGCAAATGCATCCAAGTTCCAACTCGTAATGCTGATAAAAAAAGAAGCAAACATTTTACAGTGCGGAGGGAGCAGGGGAGAAGGTGAAGGGAGGTGGAGGAACACTGGAAGTGCCTTTAACTGATTTCTGTTTGCGACCGTCTAAACGAAACCATGTCAGACTACGCGCAAAAGCAACAACAACGACACAAACCACAAAAACAACTGAGGCAGGCAGCAGCAGGTAGCAACAGCAGTACAGTGGGATAAAATGCACTTTTATTGTCTAAAATGAGCTGTGAGGAATGTCAAAGTTTTAAAACGGAGATCAGTCAAAGACTTCGTCTGGCTAACAGTTGAAGCAGGTGCAATTTTCTAACTGAGAACGGCTTGTCAGGCAAGTGGGAAGACCCTGATATACTGTTCCTCCCCGTTTTTTACATAGCTTGAAGCGCACTACCAACAGCATAAAGAGTTTTTTTAATAATGAGAACAGTGTGTTTAGCAGGTGGGAGCACTTTATATATCATCCTGACTGCTGGCAGCGCAAAACTCTCCAACTGGACAACAGTTGCTGCAGCACCTAACATAACTCTTCTCACTTCATGCCCAATGCCGACAATGCAAAATTCCCAAAAACTGAGAACAGTTACAGTCTTACAAAAGATCTCGTCTCACTTTTACTTGTAAACGGTAGCCAGGGGTGGAACACTTCACAAACATGTTCCATCCTCACTCCGAAGCTGCACTTTCTCAAACATGAGAACAGTATCAGCTGCACCTTAGAGAACTCTTCCCCACCTCTTAGGCACAAATAAGAACAAATGGTTTGCCAAATGGGAACACTTGAGAACAAGCGCCCCCAATAACAAGAACACTTCACATAGTTTTTCTAGCCTCTTGCTGTAATTCTAGCAAATAATTCTTGACACAAATCGAATGGGGAAGCAACAAGATGCCTGATTGCAGTTTGGAACTTGTCCTTCCAATTTCCAAAGGAATTCAAGGGATAATTTGATTGGTGCAAAGTTGTTTCTGTTTCCCCTTCATTGCATTTACGCTGTATTATGCCCATTGTGCCCTGTGCTCTGTGCCTCGTCCCATCTGCGCTTGGTTCTTTTCATCAAACGTGTCCATTCATAAAAATTGTATATTTATTTGCATGCACACACACACCGGAGTACAGAGGAAAACCGCCCAACAAATGGATGGACCAACCATAACTAACGTTGCATTAAAAATTTTGATGCTGATGATGCGGGATGCTGATTGCCTGTTATTTCAGTGGCTCCCTTGGTGCTCTGACCTTGAGAGCAAGGAAGGAAGAGAAAGAGAGGGAGACAGGAAGGAGAGCAACCCTGTCTGCCTGGCTCGACTGCTTCTTTTTTTTCATTTTTTTTATTCCTTGCTACAGCCTCCGATGACGACGCGGTCATGTAGCAGGTAAAAGGTGAAAACGGTACCACTACCCACTGGCACCCCCGCCTCGCCCATCTCGACCCGAATAGTATATATTTTCTTGTTTTGCCATCTTTCTCATTCCGGGGCACTTCATAGCTGGCAGGTTATTGCTCCGCCACCTACGTGACTTTCTATGACTTTGATGTGGACCCGACTGACTACATCGACTGCCAGGTGCTGCCAAGGCAACAAAGTAAAGGCATCTCTCCTCCTGCCGTGCCATACCTCATACTACGTCAGACCATGTACCATTTGAGTTGCAACTTTTTGGCTTAAGAGTTTCTGCCACAGTCAGTGGCAACTCAAACCCAGCACTGAATCTTGGCTGTCAGTCAGGGCTCCCGAGTTTAAGCAGAGGCAGGTTCCTTAAATTCATAAGCTGCGGTGTGGAAAGGCCAGGCAGCTGGAAGGACTGTATTAATAAGTTAAAATTTGTAATACTTTATTCTCAAGTCGTGTAAGGTGCTTAGAGAAATATTATTATGAAAAATGTTGGAACCCCACTTACCCTGACTCATTGTAGCTTTCTAAGAGGTCCAAGACTTCTTGCAGGACCTCGCTTATTGCAGAGTGTTTTCTTGACTTAGGAACACTGATAGCTTTCTTGGGGAATGATGGAGTCCTGGGAATGATGATGTTGTTTGGGATTTCTATATGTTTTCTGATGACAATCTCCCTTCAATCTATAAAAAATCTACCTATAAAAATGTATATAAACAATTCTTAGAAGTGCTAAATGAAATGTCTCTTATAACTTATTGAAACAGGTAGGGGGTTCCTAAACTTACCTTTTACCAACGGAGAACGCCCGGACTGCACCTATCTCTCAGGTGGCTTGTAGAAATGCAATTTGCATGCACTCTCTAACTTTCTACAACTTTTTAAACTAAAACTATTTGTCAATCCATTTAGACGCAAACCATGATAAAAAAGAACGGTCGAAAAGTTGCAGATGATTTCGTGCATTTTCATGCCAACTTTTGTTCCTCTCATTCAATTCGAATGAAATCTTCATTCATGTTTTTTCTTCTTGGGATCGAGTCAAGTCTGTTCACTTGACAACGCTTTAGTGTTGGCAAAACTTTCATGACTGTGTAAACAAGTTGAGCTTAGTTTGTGGAGCCACTCTTGCCAACCCGCCCGTTTAACACCCCAGCACCTCTGCCTGGCCTAACTCGAT
>JAEIGP010000712.1:0-63702 GCA_018904095.1 Zaprionus ghesquierei
GCTATATCGATTCGGCTGTTGATCCTGAGCCAGAATATATATACTTTATGGGGTCGGAGGTGTCTCCTTCTGCCTGTTACATACATTTTCGGTTTGAACAAAGTTATAATACCCTTCTACTCTATGAGTAGCGGGTATAAAAAAAAACATTTTTGCACACATTTAATTTTTGATGCGGGCGGGACTCGAACCCGTAAATGCATAATAGTACTGCTCGTTTTGCAGTCCACAACTTAACCCATTTCACCACCGTACACGCACACGCAAATGTGCGCATAAATGCTAAAAATGTTTTTTTTTTTTTTTATGCCAGCGTCTGCGTTTGAATCAGCGTATTCTTGATTTAGCTATTTGAATGACTTTGCCAAAATAGCTTTTGATATAACAATATTGGAACTATTGTCTTGATTTTGTTGTTTTGTCCGTCTTATTTGCCCCCGTAAATCATTTTGCCGAATCGTGTGTGCGTGTACGGTGGTGAAATGGGTTAAGTTGTGGACTGCAAGACTAACAGTACTATTAAGCATTTACGGGTTCGAGTCCCGCCCGCATCAAAAATTAAATGTGTGCAAAAATTTTTTTTTATACCCGCTACTCATAGAGTAGAAGGGTATTATTACTTTGTTCAAACCGAAAATGTATGTAACAGGCAGAAGGAGACACCTCCGACCCCATAAAGTATATATATTCTGGCTCAGGATCAACAGCCGAGTCGATATAGCCATGTCCGTCTGTCTGTCCGTGTGAAAATCTAGTTCTCAGCTATTATAAGAGCTAGGACTACCAAATTTGGTGACAATATTTGTTATTATTGCACGCTGATCAAGTTTAATTTGGATTTTGGCCACGCCTCCTTCTGCCCCCGTAAATCGAAAAAACATTTATTACAAGCGCAGCGCTGCTTGCTGCATTGTGCAGCGCTGCTTTCAGCATTGTGCCGAATCGTGTGTGCGTGTACGGTGGTGAAATGGGTTAAGTTGTGGACTGTAAAACGAACAGTACTATTATGCATTTACGGGTTCGAGTCCCGCCCACATCAAAAATTAAATGTGTGCAAAAATGTTTTTTTTTATACCCGCTACTCATAAAGTAGAAGGGTATTATAACTTTGTTCAAACCGAAAATGTATGGAACAGGCAGAAGGAGACACCTCCGACCCCATAAAGTATATATATTCTGGCTCAGGATCAACAGCCGAATCGATATAGCCATGTCCGTCTGTCTGTCCGTGTGAAAATCTAGATCTCAGCTATTATAAGAGCTAGGACTACCAAATTTGGTGACAATATGTGTTATTATTGCACGCTGATCAAGTTTATTTTGGATTTTGGCCACGCCCCCTTCCGCCCCCGTAAATCGAAAAAACATTGATTACAAGCGCGATTTTGATGCCATATTGTTCATTTTCGGTTTACATGATAACTATAGCTAGCCAGATGATCTCTGAGAATTTGGTAACATTCGGATAAAAAACACAGAAGTTATTCAGCTTAACGTTTTCCATAGCTGTAAGCAGCGCTGCCGGCAGCGCTGCTTGTAGCATTGTGCCGAATCGTGTTTGCGTGTACGGTGGTGAAATTGGTTAAGTTGTGGACTGCAAAACGAACAGTACTATTATGCATTTACGGGTTCGAGTCCCGCCCGCATCAAAAATTAAATGTGTGCAAATATGTTTTTATACCCGCTACTCATAGAGTAGAAGGGTATTATTACTTTGTTCAAACCGAAAATGTATGTAACAGGCAGAAGGAGACACCTCCGACCCCATAAAGTATATATATTCTGGCTCAGGATCAACAGCCGAGTCGATATAGCCATGTCCGTCTGTCCGTCTGTCTGTCCGTGTGAAAATCTAGATCTCAGCTATTATAAGAGCTAGGACTACCAAATTTGGTGACAATATTTGTTATTATTGCACGCTGATCAAGTTTATTTTGGATTTTGGCCACGCCCCCTTCCGCCTCCGTAAATCGAAAAAACATTGATTACAAGCGCAGCGCTGCTTGCAGCATTTTGCAGCGCTGCTTGCAGCATTGTGCCGAATCGTGTGTGCGTGTACGGTGGTGAAATGGGTTAAGTTTTGGACTGCAAAACGAGCAGTACTATTATGCATTTACGGGTTCGAGTCCCGCCCGCATCAAAAATTAAATGTGTGCAAAAATGTTTTTTTTTTTTTTATACCCGCTACTCATAGAGTAGAAGGGTATTATAACTTTGTTCAAACCGAAAATGTATGTAACAGGCAGAAGGAGACACCTCCGACCCCATAAAGTATATATATATTCTGGCTCAGGATCAACAGCCGAATCGATATAGCCATGTCCGTCTGTCCGTCTGTCTGTCCGTGTGAAAATCTAGATCTCAGCTATTATAAGAGCTAGGACTACCAAATTTGGTGACTATATGTGTTATTATTGCACGCTGATCAAGTTTATTTTGGATTTTGGCCACGCCCCCTTCCGCCCCCGTAAATCGAAAAAACATTGATTACAAGCGCGATTTTGATGCCATATTGTTCATTTTCGGTTTACATGATAACTATAGCTAGTCAGATGATCTCTGAAAATTTGGTAACAATCGGATAAAAAACACAGAAGTTATTCAGCTTAGCGTTTTCCATAGCTGTAAGCAGCGCTGCCGGCAGCGCTGCTTGCAGCATTGTGCCGAATCGTGTGTGCGTGTACGGTGGTGAAATGGGTTAAGTTGTGGACTGCAAAACGAACAGTACTATTATGCATTTACGGGTTCGAGTCCCGCCCGCATCAAAAATTAAATGTGTGCAAAAATGTTTTTATACCCGCTACTCATAGAGTAGAAGGGTATTATAACTTTGTTCAATCCGAGTCGATATAGCCATGTCCGTCTGTCCGTCTGTCTGTCCGTGTGAAAATCTAGATCTCAGCTATTATAAGAGCTAGGACTACCAAATTTGGTGACAATATGTGTTATTCTGAAAATGTGGTCAATCGACTGATCAAAGTTTATTTTAGATTTTGGACTGCAAGACTAACAGTACTATTATGCATTTACCGCGCTGCCGGCAGCGCTGCTTACAGCTATGGAAAACATTATGCTGAATAACTTCTGTGTTTTTTTTCCGATTGTTACCACATTTTCAGAGATCATCTGGCTAGCTATAGTTATCATGTAAACCGAAAATGAACAATATGGCATCAAAATCGCGCTTGTAATTAATGTTTTTTCGATTTACGGGGGCGGAAGGGGGCGTGGCCAAAATCCAAAATAAACTTGATCAGCGTGCAATAATAACACATATTGTCACCAAATTTGGTAGTCCTAGCTCTTATAATAGCTGAGATCTAGATTTTCACACGGACAAAAACGGACAGACGGACATGGCTATATCGACTCGATTGATAATACCCTTCTACTCTATGAGTAGCGGGTATAAAAACATTTTTGCACACATTTAATTTTTGATGCGGGCGGGACTCGAACCCGTAAATGCATAATAGTACTGTTCGTTTTGCAGTCCACAACTTAACCCATTTCACCACCGTACACGCACACACGATTCGGCACAATCCGCTGCCGGCAGCGCTGCTTACAGCTATGGAAAACGCTAAGCTGAATAACTTCTGTGTTTTTTATCCCATTGTTACCAAATTTTCAGAGATCATCTGACTAGCTATAGTTATCATGTAAACCGAAAATGAACAATATGGCATCAAAATCGCGCTTGTAATCAATGTTTTTTCGATTTACGGGGGCGGAAGGAGGCGTGGCCAAAATCCAAAATAAACTTGATCAGCGTGCAATAATAACAAATATTGTCACCAAATTTGGTAGTCCTAGCTCTTATAATAGCTGAGATCTAGATTTTCACACGGACAGACAGACGGACAGACGGACATGGCTATATCGACTCGGCTGTTGATCCTGAGCCAGAATATATATACTTTATGGGGTCGGAGGTGTCTCCTTCTGCCTGTTACATACATTTTCGGTTTGAACAAAGTAATAATACCCTTCTACTCTATGAGTAGCGGGTATAAAAAAAAATTTTTGCACACATTTAATTTTTGATGCGGGCGGGACTCGAACCCGTAAATGCTTAATAGTACTGCTCGTTTTACAGTCCACAACTTAACCCATTTCACCACCGTACACGCACACACCATTCGGCACAATGCTGCAAGCAGCGCTGCGCTTGTAATCAATGTTTTTCGCTTTAGTAATCAATGTTTTTCGATTTACGGGGCGGAAGGGGGCGTGGCCAAAATCCAAAATAAACTTGATCAGCGTGCAATAATAACACATATTGTCACCAAATTTGGTAGTCCTAGCTCTTATAATAGCTGAGATCTAGATTTTCACGCGACGGACAGACGGACATGGCTATATCGACTCGGCTGTTGATCCTGAGCCAGAATATATATACTTTATGGGGTCGGAGGTGTCTCCTTCTGCCTGTTACATACATTTTTTAGTTATAATATTTAGCGGGTAAAAAATTTGAACACATTAATGTTGTTATAATACCCTTCTACTCTATGAGTAGCGGGTATAAAAAAAAAACATTTTTGCACACATTTAATTTTTGATGCGGGCGGGACTCGAACCCGTAAATGCATAATAGTACTGTTCGTGTTGCAGTCCACAATTTAACCCATTTCACCACCGTACACGCACACACGATTCGGCACAATGCTGCAAGCAGCGCTGCCGGCATTCAGCTATGGAAAACGTTAAGCTGAATAACTTCTGTGTTTTTTATCCGATTGTTACCAAATTTTCAGAGATCATCTGGCTAGCTATAGTTATCATGTAAACCGAAAATGAACAATATGGCATCAAAATCGCGCTTGTAATTAATGTTTTTTCGATTTACGGGGGCGGAAGGGGGCGTGGCCAAAATCCAAAATAAACTTGATCAGCGTGCAATAATAACACATATTGTCACCAAATTTGGTAGTCCTAGCTCTTATAATAGCTGAGATCTAGATTTTCACACGGACAGACGGACATGGCTATATCGATTCGGCTGTTGATCCTGAGCCAGAATATATATACTTTATGGGGTCGGAGGTGTCTCCTTCTGCCTGTTACATACATTTTCGGTTTGAACAAAGTTATAATACCCTTCTACTCTATGAGTAGCGGGTATAAAAAAACATTTTTGCACACATTTAATTTTTGATGCGGGCGGGACTCGAACCCGTAAATGCATAATAGTACTGTTCGTTTTGCAGTCCACAACTTAACCCATTTCACCACCGTACACGCACACACGATTCGGCACAATGCTGCAAGCAGCGCTGCTCGCAGCGCTGCTTACAGCTATGGAAAACGTTAAGCTGAATAACTTCTGTGTTTTTTATCCGATTGTTACCAAATTTTCAGAGATCATCTGGCTAGCTATAGTTATCATGTAAACCGAAAATGAACAATATGGCATCAAAATCGCGCTTGTAATCAATGTTTTTTCGATTTACGGGGGCGGAAGGGGGCGTGGCCAAAATCCAAAATAAACTTGATCAGCGTGCAATAATAACACATATTGTCACCAAATTTGGTAGTCCTAGCTCTTATAATAGCTGAGATCTAGATTTTCACACGGACAGACAGACGGACAGACGGACATGGCTATATCGATTCGGCTGTTGATCCTGAGCCAGAATATATATACTTTATGGGGTCGGAGGTGTCTCCTTCTGCCTGTTACATACATTTTCGGTTTGAACAAAGTTATAATACCCTTCTACTCTATGAGTAGCGGGTATAAAAAAAAAATTTTTGCACACATTTAATTTTTGATGCGGGCGGGACTCGAACCCGTAAATGCATAATAGTACTGCTCGTTTTACAGTCCACAACTTAACCCATTTCACCACCGTACACGCACACACGATTCGGCACAATGCTGCAAGCAGCGCTGCACAATGCTGCAAGCAGCGCTGCGCTTGTAATCAATGTTTTTTCGATTTACGGGGGCGGAAGGAGGCGTGGCCAAAATCCAAAATAAACTTGATCAGCGTGCAATAATAACAAATATTGTCACCAAATTTGGTAGTCCTAGCTCTTATAATAGCTGAGATCTAGATTTTCACACGGACAGACAGACGGACAGACGGACATGGCTATATCGACTCGGCTGTTGATCCTGAGCCAGAATATATATACTTTATGGGGTCGGAGGTGTCTCCTTCTGCCTGTTACATACATTTTCGGTTTGAACAAAGTTATAATACCCTTCTACTCTATGAGTAGCGGGTATAAAAACATTTTTGCACACATTTAATTTTTGATGCGGGCGGGACTCGAACCCGTAAATGCATAATAGTACTGCTCGTTTTGCAGTCCACAACTTAACCCATTTCACCACCGTACACGCACACACGATTCGGCACAATGCTGCAAGCAGCGCTGCACAATGCTGCAAGCAGCGCTGCGCTTGTAATCAATGTTTTTTCGATTTACGGGGGCGGAAGGAGGCGTGGCCAAAATCCAAAATAAACTTGATCAGCGTGCAATAATAACACATATTGTCACCAAATTTGGTAGTCCTAGCTCTTATAATAGCTGAGATCTAGATTTTCACACGGACAGACAGACGGACAGACGGACATGGCTATATCGACTCGGCTGTTGATCCTGAGCCAGAATATATATACTTTATGGGGTCGGAGGTGTCTCCTTCTGCCTGTTACATACATTTTCGGTTTGAACAAAGTTATAATACCCTTCTACTCTATGAGTAGCGGGTATAAAAAAAAACATTTTTGCACACATTTAATTTTTGATGCGGGCGGGACTCGAACCCGTAAATGCATAATAGTACTGTTCGTTTTGCAGTCCACAACTTAACCCATTTCACCACCGTACACGCACACACGATTCGGCACAATGCTGCAAGCAGCGCTGCCGGCAGCGCTGCTTACAGCTATGGAAAACGTTAAGCTGAATAACTTCTGTGTTTTTTATCCGATTGTTACCACATTTTCAGAGATCATCTGGCTAGCTATAGTTATCAAGTAAACCGAAAATGAACAATATGGCATCAAAATTGCGCTTGTAATCAATGTTTTTTCGATTTACGGGGGCGGAAGGGGCGTGGCCAAAATCCAAAATAAACTTGATCAGCGTGCAATAATAACACATATTGTCACCAAATATGGTAGTCCTAGCTCTTATAATAGCTGAGATCTAGATTTTTACACGGACAGACAGACGGACAGACGGACATGGCTATATCGACTCGGCTTGAACAAAGTTATAATACCCTTCTACTCTATGAGTAGCGGGTATAAAAACATTGTTGCACACATTTAATTTTTGATGCGGGCGGGACTCGAACCCGTAAATGCATAATAGTACTGTTCGTTTTGCAGTCCACAACTTAACCCATTTCACCACCGTACACGCACACACGATTCGGCACAATGCTGCAAGCAGCGCTGCCGGCAGCGCTGCTTACAGCTATGGAAAACGTTAAGCTGAATAACTTCTGTGTTTTTTATCCGATTGTTACCAAATTTTCAGAGATCATCTGGCTAGCTATAGTTATCATGTAAACCGAAAATGAACAATATGGCATCAAAATCGCGCTTGTAATCAATGTTTTTTCGATTTACGGGGGCGGAAGGGGGCGTGGCCAAAATCCAAAATAAACTTGATCAGCGTGCAATAATAACACATATTGTCACCAAATTTGGTAGTCCTAGCTCTTATAATAGCTGAGATCTAGATTTTCACACGGACAGACAGACGGACAGACGGACATGGCTATATCGATTCGGCTGTTGATCCTGAGCCAGAATATATATACTTTATGGGGTCGGAGGTGTCTCCTTCTGCCTGTTACATACATTTTCGGTTTGAACAAAGTTATAATACCCTTCTACTCTATGAGTAGCGGGTATAAAAAAAACATTTTTGCACACATTTAATTTTTGATGCGGGCGGGACTCGAACCCGTAAATGCATAATAGTACTGTTCGTTTTGCAGTCCACAACTTAACCCATTTCACCACCGTACACGCACACACGATTCGGCACAATGCTGCAAGCAGCGCTGCCGGCTTACAGCTATGGAAAACGTTAAGCTGAATAACTTCTGTGTTTTTTATCCGATTGTTACCAAATTTTCAGAGATCATCTGGCTAGCTATAGTTATCATGTAAACCGAAAATGAACAATATGGCATCAAAATTGCGCTTGTAATCAATGTTTTTTCGATTTACGGGGGCGGAAGGGGCGTGGCCAAAATCCAAAATAAACTTGATCAGCGTGCAATAATAACACATATTGTCACCAAATTTGGTAGTCCTAGCTCTTATAATAGCTGAGATCTAGATTTTCACACGGACAGACAGACGGACAGACGGACATGGCTATATCGACTCGGCTGTTGATCCTGAGCCAGAATATATATACTTTATGGGGTCGGAGGTGTCTCCTTCTGCCTGTTACATACATTTTCGGTTTGAACAAAGTTATAATACCCTTCTACTCTATGAGTAGCGGGTATAAAAAAACATTTTTGCACACATTTAATTTTTGATGCGGGCGGGACTCGAACCCGTAAATGCATAATAGTACTGTTCGTTTTGCAGTCCACAACTTAACCCATTTCACCACCGTACACGCACACACGATTCGGCACAATGCTGCAAGCAGCGCTGCACCAGCGCTGCTTACAGCTATGGAAAACGTTAAGCTGAATAACTTCTGTGTTTTTTATCCGATTGTTACCAAATTTTCAGAGATAATCTGGCTAGCTATAGTTATCATGTAAACCGAAAATGAACAATATGGCATCAAAATCGCGCTTGTAATCAATGTTTTTTCGATTTACGGGGGCGGAAGGGGGCGTGGCCAAAACCCGAAATAAACTTGATCAGCATGCAATAATAACACATATTGTCACCAAATTTGGTAGTCCTAGCTCTTATAATAGCTGAGATCTAGATTTTCACACGGACAGACAGACGGACAGACGGACATGGCTATATCGATTCGGCTGTTGATCCTGAGCCAGAATATATATACTTTATGGGGTCGGAGGTGTCTCCTTCTGCCTGTTCCATACATTTTCGGATTGAACAAAGTTATAATACCCTTCTACTCTATGAGTAGCGGGTATAAAAAAAAACATTTTTGCACACATTTAATTTTTGATGCGGGCGGGACTCGAACCCGTAAATGCATAATAGTACTGTTCGTTTTGCAGTCCACAACTTAACCCATTTCACCACCGTACATGCACACACGATTCGGCACAATGCTGCAAGCAGCGCTGTCTGCAGCGCTGCATACAGCTATGGAAAACGTTAAGCTGAATAACTTCTGTGTTTTTTATCCGAATGTTACCAAATTTTCAGAGATCATCTGGCTAGCTATAGTTATCATGTAAACCGAAAATGAACAATATGGCATCAAAATCGCGCTTGTAATCAATGTTTTTTCGATTTACGGGGGCGGAAGGGGGCGTGGCCAAAATCCAAAATAAACTTGATCAGCGTGCAATAATAACACATATTGCCACCAAATATGGTAGTCCTAGCTCTTATAATAGCTGAGATCTAGATTTTCACACGGACAGACAGACGGACAGACGGACATGGCTATATCGACTCGGCTGTTGATCCTGAGCCAGAATATATATACTTTATGGGGTCGGAGGTGTCTCCTTCTGCCTGTTACATACATTTTCGGTTTGAACAAAGTTATAATACCCTTCTACTCTATGAGTAGCGGGTATAAAAACATATTTGCACACATTTAATTTTTGATGCGGGCGGGACTCGAACCCGTAAATGCATAATAGTACTGTTCGTTTTGCAGTCCACAACTTAACCCATTTCACCACCGTACACGCACACACGATTCGGCACAATGCTGCAAGCAGCGCTGCCGGCACGCTACTTACAGCTATGGAAAACGTTAAGCTGAATAACTTCTGTGTTTTTTATCCGATTGTTACCAAATTTTCAGAGATCATCTGGCTAGCTATAGTTATCATGTAAACCGAAAATGAACAATATGGCATCAAAATCGCGCTTGTAATCAATGTTTTTTCGATTTACGGGGGCGGAAGGGGGCGTGGCCAAAATCCAAAATAAACTTGATCAGCGTGCAATAATAACACATATTGTCACCAAATTTGGTAGTCCTAGCTCTTATAATAGCTGAGATCTAGATTTTCACACGGACAGACAGACGGACAGACGGACATGGCTATATCGATTCGGCTGTTGATCCTGAGCCAGAATATATATACTTTATGGGGTCGGAGGTGTCTCCTTCTGCCTGTTACATACATTTTCGGTTTGAACAAAGTTATAATACCCTTCTACTCTATGAGTAGCGGGTATAAAAACATATTTGCACACATTTAATTTTTGATGCGGGCGGGACTCGAACCCGTAAATGCATAATAGTACTGTTCGTTTTGCAGTCCACAACTTAACCCATTTCACCACCGTACACGCACACACGATTCGGCACAATGCTGCAAGCAGCGCTGCCGGCAGCGCTGCTTACAGCTATGGAAAACGTTAAGCTGAATAACTTCTGTGTTTTTTATCCGATTGTTACCAAATTTTCAGAGATAATCTGGCTAGCTATAGTTATCATGTAAACCGAAAATGAACAATATGGCATCAAAATCGCGCTTGTAATCAATGTTTTTTCGATTTACGGGGGCGGAAGGGGGCGTGGCCAAAATCCAAAATAAACTTGATCAGCGTGCAATAATAACACATATTGTCACCAAATTTGGTAGTCCTAGCTCTTATAATAGCTGAGATCTAGATTTTCACACGGACAGACAGACGGACAGACGGACATGGCTATATCGATTCGGCTGTTGATCCTGAGCCAGAATATATATACTTTATGGGGTCGGAGGTGTCTCCTTCTGCCTGTTACATACATTTTCGGTTTGAACAAAGTTATAATACCCTTCTACTCTATGAGTAGCGGGTATAAAAAAAACATTTTTGCACACATTTAATTTTTGATGCGGGCGGGACTCGAACCCGTAAATGCATAATAGTACTGTTCGTTTTGCAGTCCACAACTTAACCCATTTCACCACCGTACACGCACACACGTTTCGGCACAATGCTGCAAGCAGCGCTGCCGGCAGCGCTACTTACAGCTATGGAAAACGTTAAACTGAATAACTTCTGTGTTTTTTATCCGATTGTTACCAAATTTTCAGAGATAATCTGGCTAGCTATAGTTATCATGTAAACCGAAAATGAACAATATGGCATCAAAATCGCGCTTGTAATCAATGTTTTTTCGATTTACGGGGGCGGAAGGGGGCGTGGCCAAAACCCGAAATAAACTTGATCAGCGTGCAATAATAACACATATTGTCACCAAATTTGGTAGTCCTAGCTCTTATAATAGCTGAGATCTAGACTTTCACACGGACAGACAGACGGACAGACGGACATGGCTATATCGATTCGGCTGTTGATCCTGAGCCAGAATATATATACTTTATGGGGTCGGAGGTGTCTCCTTCTGCCTGTTACATACATTTTCGGTTTGAACAAAGTTATAATACCCTTCTACTCTATGAGTAGCGGGTATAAAAAAAATCATTTTTGCACACATTTAATTTTTGATGCGGGCGGGACTCGAACCCGTAAATGCACAATAGTACTGTTCGTTTTGCAGTCCACAACTTAACCCGTTTCACCACCGTACACGCACACACGATTCGGCACAATGCTGCAAGCAGCGCTGCCTGCAGCGCTGCTTACAGCTATGGAAAACGTTAAGCTGAATAACTTCTGTGTTTTTATCCGAATGTTACCAAATTTTCAGAGATCATCTGGCTAGCTATAGTTATCATGTAAACCGAAAATGAACAATATGGCATCAAAATCGCGCTTGTAATCAATGTTTTTTCGATTTACGGGGGCGGAAGAGGGCGTGGCCAAAATCCAAAATAAACTTGATCAGCGTGCAATAATAACACATATTGTCACCAAATTTGGTAGTCCTAGCTCTTATAATAGCTGAGATCTAGATACTCACACGGACAGACAGACGGACAGACGGACATGGCTATATCGACTCGGCTGTTGATCCTGAGCCAGAATATATATACTTTATGGGGTCGGAGGTGTCTCCTTCTGCCTGTTACATACATTTTCGGTTTGAACAAAGTTATAATACCCTTCTACTCTATGAGTAGCGGGTATAAAAACATTTTTGCACACATTTAATTTTTGATGCGGGCGGGACTCGAACCCGTAAATGCATAATAGTACTGTTCGTTTTGCAGTCCACAACTTAACCCATTTCACCACCGTACACGCACACACGATTCGGCACAATGCTGCAAGCAGCGCTGCCGGCAGCGCTGCTTACAGCTATGGAAAACGTTAAGCTGAATAACTTCTGTGTTTTTTATCCGATTGTTACCAAATTTTCAGAGATCATCTGGCTAGCTATAGTTATCATGTAAACCGAAAATGAACAATATGGCATCAAAATCGCGCTTGTAATCAATGTTTTTTCGATTTACGGGGGCGGAAGGGGGCGTGGCCAAAATCCAAAATAAACTTGATCAGCGTGCAATAATAACACATATTGTCACCAAATTTGGTAGTCCTAGCTCTTATAATAGCTGAGATCTAGATTTTCACACGGACAGACAGACGGACAGACGGACATGGCTATATCGATTCGGCTGTTGATCCTGAGCCAGAATATATATACTTTATGGGGTCGGAGGTGTCTCCTTCTGCCTGTTACATACATTTTCGGTTTGAACAAAGTTATAATACCCTTCTACTCTATGAGTAGCGGGTATAAAAAAAAACATTTTTGCACACATTTAATTTTTGATGCGGGCGGGACTCGAACCCGTAAATGCATAATAGTACTGTTCGTTTTGCAGTCCACAACTTAACCCATTTCACCACCGTACACGCACACACGATTCGGCACAATGCTGCAAGCAGCGCTGCCGGCAGCGCTGCTTACAGCTATGGAAAACGTTAAACTGAATAACTTCTGTGTTTTTTATCCGATTGTTACCAAATTTTCAGAGATCATCTGGCTAGCTATAGTTATCATGTAAACCGAAAATGAACAATATGGCATCAAAATCGCGCTTGTAATCAATGTTTTTTTGATTTACGGGGGCGGAAGGGGGCGTGGCCAAAATCCAAAATAAACTTGATCAGCGTGCAATAATAACACATATTGTCACCAAATTTGGTAGTCCTAGCTCTTATAATAGCTGAGATCTAGATTTTCACACGGACAGACAGACGGACAGACGGACATGGCTATATCGATTCGGCTGTTGATCCTGAGCCAGAATATATATACTTTATGGGGTCGGAGGTGTCTCCTTCTGCCTGTTACATACATTTTCGGTTTGAACAAAGTTATAATACCCTTATACTCTATGAGTAGCGGGTATAAAAAAAAACATTTTTGCACACATTTAATTTTTGATGCGGGCGGGACTCGAACCCGTAAATGCATAATAGTACTGTTCGTTTTGCAGTCCACAACTTAACCCATTTCACCACCGTACACGCACACACGTTTCGGCACAATGCTGCCTGCAGCGCTGCTTACAGCTATGGAAAACGTTAAGCTGAATAACTTCTGTGTTTTTTATCCGAATGTTACCAAATTTTCAGAGATCATCTGGCTAGCTATAGTTATCATGTATACCGAAAATGAACAATATGGCATCAAAATCGCGCTTGTAATCAATGTTTTTTCGATTTACGGGGGCGGAAGGGGGCGTGGCCAAAATCCAAAATAAACTTGATCAGCGTGCAATAATAACACATATTGTCACCAAATTTGGTAGTCCTAGCTCTTATAATAGCTGAGATCTAGATTTTCACACGGACAGACAGACGGACAGACGGACATGGCTATATCGATTCGGCTGTTGATCCTGAGCCAGAATATATATACTTTATGGGGTCGGAGGTGTCTCCTTCTGCCTGTTACATACATTTTCGGTTTGAACAAAGTTATAATACCCTTATACTCTATGAGTAGCGGGTATAAAAAAAAACATTTTTGCACACATTTAATTTTTGATGCGGGCGGGACTCGAACCCGTAAATGCATAATAGTACTGTTCGTTTTGCAGTCCACAACTTAACCCATTTCACCACCGTACACGCACACACGATTCGGCACAATGCTGCAAGCAGCGCTGCCGGCAGCTATGGAAAACGTTAAACTGAATAACTTCTGTGTTTTTTATCCGATTGTTACCAAATTTTCAGAGATCATCTGGCTAGCTATAGTTATCATGTAAACCGAAAATGAACAATATGGCATCAAAATCGCGCTTGTAATCAATGTTTTTTCGATTTACGGGGGCGGAAGGGGGCGTGGCCAAAATCCAAAATAAACTTGATCAGCGTGCAATAATAACACATATTGTCACCAAATTTGGTAGTCCTAGCTCTTATAATAGCTGAGATCTAGATTTTCACACGGACAGACAGACGGACAGACGGACATGGCTATATCGATTCGGCTGTTGATCCTGAGCCAGAATATATATACTTTATGGGGTCGGAGGTGTCTCCTTCTGCCTGTTACATACATTTTCGGTTTGAACAAAGTTATAATACCCTTCTACTCTATGAGTAGCGGGTATAAAAAAACATTTTTGCACACATTTAATTTTTGATGCGGGCGGGACTCGAACCCGTAAATGCATAATAGTACTGTTCGTTTTGCAGTCCACAACTTAACCCATTTCACCACCGTACACGCACACACGTTTCGGCACAATGCTGCAAGCAGCGCTGGCTGCAGCGCTGCTTACAGCTATGGAAAACGTTAAGCTGAATAACTTCTGTGTTTTTTATCCGAATGTTACCAAATTTTCAGAGATCATCTGGCTAGCTATAGTTATCATGTATACCGAAAATGAACAATATGGCATCAAAATCGCGCTTGTAATCAATGTTTTTTCGATTTACGGAGGCGGAAGGGGGCGTGGCCAAAATCCAAAATAAACTTGATCAGCGTGCAATAATAACACATATTGTCACCAAATTTGGTAGTCCTAGCTCTTATAATAGCTGAGATCTAGATTTTCACACGGACAGACAGACGGACAGACGGACATGGCTATATCGATTCGGCTGTTGATCCTGAGCCAGAATATATATACTTTATGGGGTCGGAGGTGTCTCCTTCTGCCTGTTCCATACATTTTCGGATTGAACAAAGTTATAATACCCTTCCACTCTATGAGTAGCGGGTATAAAAAAAAACATTTTTGCACACATTTAATTTTTGATGCGGGCGGGACTCGAACCCGTAAATGCATAATAGTACTGTTCGTTTTGCAGTCCACAACTTAACCCATTTCACCACCGTACACGCACACACGATTCGGCACAATGTTGCAAGCAGCGCTGCCGGCAGCGCTGCTTACAGCTATGGAAAACGTTAAACTGAATAACTTTTGTGTTTTTTATCCGATTGTTACCAAATTTTCAGAGATCATCTGGCTAGCTATAGTTATCATGTAAACCGAAAATGAACAATATGGCATCAAAATCGCGCTTGTAATCAATGTTTTTTCGATTTACGGAGGCGGAAGGGGGCGTGGCCAAAATCCAAAATAAACTTGATCAGCGTGCAATAATAACACATATTGTCACCAAATTTGGTAGTCCTAGCTCTTATAATAGCTGAGATCTAGATTTTCACACGGACAGACAGACGGACAGACGGACATGGCTATATCGATTCGGCTGTTGATCCTGAGCCAGAATATATATACTTTATGGGGTCGGAGGTGTCTCCTTCTGCCTGTTACATACATTTTCGGTTTGAACAAAGTTATAATACCCTTCTACTCTATGAGTAGCGGGTATAAAAAAAAAACATTTTTGCACACATTTAATTTTTGATGCGGGCGGGACTCGAACCCGTAAATGCATAATAGTACTGTTCGTTTTGCAGTCCACAACTTAACCCATTTCACCACCGTACACGCACACACGATTCGGCACAATGCTGCAAGCAGCGCTGCTGCAGCGCTGCTTACAGCTATGGAAAACGTTAAGCTGAATAACTTCTGTGTTTTTTATCCGAATGTTACCAAATTTTCAGAGATCATCTGGCTAGCTATAGTTATCATGTATACCGAAAATGAACAATATGGCATCAAAATCGCGCTTGTAATCAATGTTTTTTCGATTTACGGAGGCGGAAGGGGGCGTGGCCAAAATCCAAAATAAACTTGATCAGCGTGCAATAATAACACATATTGTCACCAAATTTGGTAGTCCTAGCTCTTATAATAGCTGAGATCTAGATTTTCACACGGACAGACAGACGGACAGACGGACATGGCTATATCGATTCGGCTGTTGATCCTGAGCCAGAATATATATACTTTATGGGGTCGGAGGTGTCTCCTTCTGCCTGTTACATACATTTTCGGTTTGAACAAAGTTATAATACCCTTCTACTCTATGAGTAGCGGGTATAAAAAAAACATTTTTGCACACATTTAATTTTTGATGCGGGCGGGACTCGAACCCGTAAATGCATAATAGTACTGTTCGTTTTGCAGTCCACAACTTAACCCATTTCACCACCGTACACGCACACACGATTCGGCACAATGCTGCAAGCAGCGCTGCCGGCAGCGCTGCTTACAGCTATGGAAAACGTTAAACTGAATAACTTCTGTGTTTTTTATCCGATTGTTACCAAATTTTCAGAGATCATCTGGCTAGCTATAGTTATCATGTAAACCGAAAATGAACAATATGGCATCAAAATCGCGCTTGTAATCAATGTTTTTTTGATTTACGGGGGCGGAAGGGGGCGTGGCCAAAATCCAAAATAAACTTGATCAGCGTGCAATAATAACACATATTGTCACCAAATTTGGTAGTCCTAGCTCTTATAATAGCTGAGATCTAGATTTTCACACGGACAGACAGACGGACAGACGGACATGGCTATATCGATTCGGCTGTTGATCCTGAGCCAGAATATATATACTTTATGGGGTCGGAGGTGTCTCCTTCTGCCTGTTACATACATTTTCGGTTTGAACAAAGTTATAATACCCTTCTACTCTATGAGTAGCGGGTATAAAAAAAAACATTTTTGCACACATTTAATTTTTGATGCGGGCGGGACTCGAACCCGTAAATGCATAATAGTACTGTTCGTTTTGCAGTCCACAACTTAACCCATTTCACCACCGTACACGCACACACGATTCGGCACAATGCTGCAAGCAGCGCTGCCGGCAGCGCTGCTTACAGCTATGGAAAACGTTAAACTGAATAACTTCTGTGTTTTTTATCCGATTGTTACCAAATTTTCAGAGATCATCTGGCTAGCTATAGTTATCATGTAAACCGAAAATGAACAATATGGCATCAAAATCGCGCTTGTAATCAATGTTTTTTTGATTTACGGGGGCGGAAGGGGGCGTGGCCAAAATCCAAAATAAACTTGATCAGCGTGCAATAATAACACATATTGTCACCAAATTTGGTAGTCCTAGCTCTTATAATAGCTGAGATCTAGATTTTCACACGGACAGACAGACGGACAGACGGACATGGCTATATCGATTCGGCTGTTGATCCTGAGCCAGAATATATATACTTTATGGGGTCGGAGGTGTCTCCTTCTGCCTGTTACATACATTTTCGGTTTGAACAAAGTTATAATACCCTTCTACTCTATGAGTAGCGGGTATAAAAAAAAACATTTTTGCACACATTTAATTTTTGATGCGGGCGGGACTCGAACCCGTAAATGCATAATAGTACTGTTCGTTTTGCAGTCCACAACTTAACCCATTTCACCACCGTACACGCACACACGATTCGGCACAATGCTGCAAGCAGCGCTGCCGGCAGCTATGGAAAACGTTAAGCTGAATAACTTCTGTGTTTTTATCCGATTGTTACCAAATTTTCAGAGATCATCTGGCTAGCTATAGTTATCATGTAAACCGAAAATGAACAATATGGCATCAAAATCGCGCTTGTAATCAATGTTTTTTCGATTTACGGGGGCGGAAGGGGGCGTGGCCAAAATCCAAAATAAACTTGATCAGCGTGCAATAATAACACATATTGTCACCAAATTTGGTAGTCCTAGCTCTTATAATAGCTGAGATCTAGATTTTCACACGGACAGACAGACGGACAGACGGACATGGCTATATCGATTCGGCTGTTGATCCTGAGCCAGAATATATATACTTTATGGGGTCGGAGGTGTCTCCTTCTGCCTGTTACATACATTTTCGGTTTGAACAAAGTTATAATACCCTTCTACTCTATGAGTAGCGGGTATAAAAAAAAACATTTTTGCACACATTTAATTTTTGATGCGGGCGGGACTCGAACCCGTAAATGCATAATAGTACTGTTCGTTTTGCAGTCCACAACTTAACCCATTTCACCACCGTACACGCACACACGTTTCGGCACAATGCTGCAAGCAGCGCTGGCTGCAGCGCTGCTTACAGCTATGGAAAACGTTAAGCTGAATAACTTCTGTGTTTTTTATCCGAATGTTACCAAATTTTCAGAGATCATCTGGCTAGCTATAGTTATCATGTATACCGAAAATGAACAATATGGCATCAAAATCGCGCTTGTAATCAATGTTTTTTCGATTTACGGAGGCGGAAGGGGGCGTGGCCAAAATCCAAAATAAACTTGATCAGCGTGCAATAATAACACATATTGTCACCAAATTTGGTAGTCCTAGCTCTTATAATAGCTGAGATCTAGATTTTCACACGGACAGACAGACGGACAGACGGACATGGCTATATCGATTCGGCTGTTGATCCTGAGCCAGAATATATATACTTTATGGGGTCGGAGGTGTCTCCTTCTGCCTGTTACATACATTTTCGGTTTGAACAAAGTTATAATACCCTTCTACTCTATGAGTAGCGGGTATAAAAAAAACATTTTTGCACACATTTAATTTTTGATGCGGGCGGGACTCGAACCCGTAAATGCATAATAGTACTGTTCGTTTTGCAGTCCACAACTTAACCCATTTCACCACCGTACACGCACACACGATTCGGCACAATGCTGCAAGCAGCGCTGCTCGCAGCGCTTTACAGCTATGGAAAACGTTAAAGCTGAATAACTTTTGTGTTTTTTATCCGATTGTTACCAAATTTTCAGAGATCATCTGGCTAGCTATAGTTATCATGTAAACCGAAAATGAACAATATGGCATCAAAATCGCGCTTGTAATCAATGTTTTTTCGATTTACGGGGGCGGAAGGGGGCGTGGCCAAAATCCAAAATAAACTTGATCAGCGTGCAATAATAACACATATTGTCACCAAATTTGGTAGTCCTAGCTCTTATAATAGCTGAGATCTAGACTTTCACACGGACAGACAGACGGACAGACGGACATGGCTATATCGATTCGGCTGTTGATCCTGAGCCAGAATATATATACTTTATGGGGTCGGAGGTGTCTCCTTCTGCCTGTTCCATACATTTTCGGATTGAACAAAGTTATAATACCCTTCTACTCTATGAGTAGCGGGTATAAAAAAAAACATTTTTGCACACATTTAATTTTTGATGCGGGCGGGACTCGAACCCGTAAATGCATAATAGTACTGTTCGTTTTGCAGTCCACAACTTAACCCATTTCACCACCGTACATGCACACACGATTCGGCACAATGCTGCAAGCAGCCTCGCTTTACAGCTATGGAAAACGTTAAGCTGAATAACTTCTGTGTTTTTTATCCGATTGTTACCAAATTTTCAGAGATCATCTGGCTAGCTATAGTTATCATGTAAACCGAAAATGAACAATATGGCATCAAAATCGCGCTTGTAATCAATGTTTTTTCGATTTACGGAGGCGGAAGGGGGCGTGGCCAAAATCCAAAATAAACTTGATCAGCGTGCAATAATAACACATATTGTCACCAAATTTGGTAGTCCTAGCTCTTATAATAGCTGAGATCTAGATTTTCACACGGACAGACAGACGGACAGACGGACATGGCTATATCGATTCGGCTGTTGATCCTGAGCCAGAATATATATACTTTATGGGGTCGGAGGTGTCTCCTTCTGCCTGTTACATACATTTTCGGTTTGAACAAAGTTATAATACCCTTCTACTCTATGAGTAGCGGGTATAAAAAACATTTTTGCACACATTTAATTTTTGATGCGGGCGGGACTCGAACCCGTAAATGCATAATAGTACTGTTCGTTTTGCAGTCCACCACTCAACCCA
Source organism: Zaprionus ghesquierei (assembly GCA_018904095.1). Taxonomy (NCBI): domain Eukaryota; kingdom Metazoa; phylum Arthropoda; class Insecta; order Diptera; family Drosophilidae; genus Zaprionus; species Zaprionus ghesquierei. The sequence goes on from JAEIGP010000712.1 coordinate 20,263, forward strand.
TTTGACCACCGTACACGCACACACGATTCGGCACAATGCTGCAAGCAGCGCTGCCGCAGCGCTGCTTACAGCTATGGAAAACGTTAAGCTGAATAACTTCTGTGTTTATTATCCGATTGTTACCAAATTTTCAGAGATCATCTGGCTAGCTATAGTTATCATGTAAACCGAAAATGAACAATATGGCATCAAAATTGCGCTTGTAATCAATGTTTTTTCGATTTACGGGGGCGGAAGGGGGCGTGGCCAAAATCCAAAATAAACTTGATCAGCGTGCAATAATAACACATATTGTCACCAAATTTGGTAGTCCTAGCTCTTATAATAGCTGAGATCTAGATTTTCACACGGACAGACAGACGGACAGACGGACATGGCTATATCGATTCGGCTGTTGATCCTGAGCCAGAATATATATATACTTTATGGGGTCGGAGGTGTCTCCTTCTGCCTGTTACATACATTTTCGGTTTGAACAAAGTTATAATACCCTTCTACTCTATGAGTAGCGGGTATAAAAAAAAAAACATTTTTGCACACATTTAATTTTTGATGCGGGCGGGACTCGAACCCGTAAATGCATAATAGTACTGTTCGTTTTGCAGTCCACAACTTAACCCATTTCACCACCGTACACGCACACACGATTCGGCACAATGCTGCAAGCAGCGCTGCACAATGCTGCAAGCAGCGCTGCGCTTGTAATCAATGTTTTTTCGATTTACGGGGGCGGAAGGGGGCGTGGCCAAAATCCAAAATAAACTTGATCAGCGTGCAATAATAACACATATTGTCACCAAATTTGGTAGTCCTAGCTCTTATAATAGCTGAGATCTAGATTTTCACACGGACAGACAGACGGACAGACGGACATGGCTATATCGACTCGGCTGTTGATCCTGAGCCAGAATATATATACTTTATGGGGTCGGAGGTGTCTCCTTCTGCCTGTTACATACATTTTCGGTTTGAACAAAGTTATAATACCCTTCTACTCTATGAGTAGCGGGTATAAAAAACATTTTTGCACACATTTAATTTTTGATGCGGGCGGGACTCGAACCCGTAAATGCATAATAGTACTGTTCGTTTTGCAGTCCACAACTTAACCCATTTCACCACCGTACACGCACACACGATTCGGCACAATGCTGCAAGCAGCGCTGCCGGCAGCGCTGCTTACAGCTATGGAAAACGTTAAGCTGAATAACTTCTGTGTTTTTTATCCGATTGTTACCAAATTTTCAGAGATCATCTGGCTAGCTATAGTTATCATGTAAACCGAAAATGAACAATATGGCATCAAAATCGCGCTTGTAATCAATGTTTTTTCGATTTACGGGGGCGGAAGGGGGCGTGGCCAAAATCCAAAATAAACTTGATCAGCGTGCAATAATAACACATATTGTCACCAAATTTGGTAGTCCTAGCTCTTATAATAGCTGAGATCTAGATTTTCACACGGACAGACAGACGGACAGACGGACATGGCTATTCGATTCGGCTGTTGATCCTGAGCCAGAATATATATATTTTATGGGGTCGGAGGGGGCTCCTTCTCCCTGTTACATACATTTTCGGTTTGAACAAAGTTATAATACCCTTCTACTCTATGAGTAGCGGGTATAAAAAAAACATTTTTGCACACATTTAATTTTTGATGCGGGCGGGACTCGAACCCGTAAATGCATAATAGTACTGTTCGTTTTGCAGTCCACAACTTAACCCATTTCACCACCGTACACGCACACACGATTCGGCACAATGCTGCAAGCAGCGCTGCCGGCAGCGCTGCTTACAGCTATGGAAAACGTTAAGCTGAATAACTTCTGTGTTTTTTATCCGATTGTTACCAAATTTTCAGAGATCATCTGGCTAGCTATAGTTATCATGTAAACCGAAAATGAACAATATGGCATCAAAATTGCGCTTGTAATCAATGTTTTTCGATTTACGGGGGCGGAAGGGGGCGTGGCCAAAATCCAAAATAAACTTGATCAGCGTGCAATAATAACACATATTGTCACCAAATTTGGTAGTCCTAGCTCTTATAATAGCTGAGATCTAGATTTTCACACGGACAGACAGACGGACAGACGGACATGGCTATATCGATTCGGCTGTTGATCCTGAGCCAGAATATATATACTTTATGGGGTCGGAGGTGTCTCCTTCTGCCTGTTACATACATTTTCGGTTTGAACAAAGTTATAATACCCTTCTACTCTATGAGTAGCGGGTAAAAAAAAAAAACATTTTTGCACACATTTAATTTTTGATGCGGGCGGGACTCAAGAAAGCGTAAATGCATAAAAGTACTGTTCGTTTTTTAGTCCCCAAAAAAACCCCTTTTCACCACCAAAAAAAACAAAAAATCGAAAAAAATGAAGCGCTGCACAATGCTGCAAGCAGCGCTGCGCTTGTAATCAATGTTTTTTCGATTTACGGAGGGGGAAGGGGGGGCGGAAGGAGGGGGCCAAAATCCAAAATAAACTTGATCAGCGTGCAATAATAACAAATATTGTCACCAAATTTGGTAGTCCTAGCTCTTATAATAGCTGAGAAGATCTAGATTTTCACACGGACAGACAGACGGACAGACGGACATGGCTATATCGACTCGGCTGTTGATCCTGAGCCAGAATATATATACTTTATGGGGTCGGAGGTGTCTCCTTCTGCCTGTTACATACATTTTCGGATTGAACAAAGTTATAATACCCTTCTACTCTATGAGTAGCGGGTATAAAAAAAAAACATTTTTGCACACATTTAATTTTTGATGCGGGCGGGACTCGAACCCGTAAATGCATAATAGTACTGTTCGTTTTACAGTCCACAACTTAACCCATTTCACCACCGTACACGCACACACGATTCGGCACAATGCTGAAAGCAGCGCTGCACAATGCTGCAAGCAGCGCTGCGCTTGTAATCAATGTTTTTTCGATTTACGGGGGCGGAAGAGGGCGTGGCCAAAATCCAAAATAAACTTGATCAGACGGACAGACGGACATGGCTATATCGACTCGGCTGTTGATCCTAAGCCAGAATATATATACTTTATGGGGTCGGAGGTGTCTCCTTCTGCCTGTTACATACATTTTCGGTTTAAACAAAGTTATAATACCCTTCTACTCTATGAGTAGCGGGTATAAAAACAGTTTTGCACACATTTAATTTTTGATGCGGGCGGGACTCGAACCCGTAAATGCATAATAGTACTGTTCGTTTTGCAGTCCACAACTTAACCCATTTTTCCACCGTACACGCACACACGATTCGGCACAATGCTGCAAGCAGCGCTGCACAATGCTGCAAGCAGCGCTGCGCTTGTAATCAATGTTTTTTCGATTTACGGGGGCGGAAGAGGGCGTGGCCAAAATCCAAAATAAACTTGATCAGCGTGCAATAATAACACATATTGTCACCAAATATGGTAGTCCTAGCTCTTATAATAGCTGAGATCTAGATTTTCACACGGACAGACGGACATGGCTATATCGACTCGGCTGTTGATCCTGAGCCAGAATATATATACTTTATGGGGTCGGAGGTGTCTCCTTCTGCCTGTTACATACATTTTCGGTTTGAACAAAATTATAATACCCTTCTACTCTATGAGTAGCGGGTATAAAAAAAAAAACATTTTTGCACACATTTAATTTTTGATGTTATAATACCCTTCTACTCTATGAGTAGCGGGTATAAAAAAAAACATTTTTGCACACATTTAATTTTTGATGCGGGCGGGACTCGAACCCGTAAATGCATAATAGTACTGTTCGTTTTGCAGTCCACAACTTAACCCATTTCACCACCGTACACGCACACACGATTCGGCACAATGCTGCAAGCAGCGCTGCCTGCAGCGCTGCTTACAGCTATGGAAAACGTTAAGCTGAATAACTTCTGTGTTTTTTATCCGATTGTAACCAAATTTTCAGAGATCATCTGGCTAGCTATAGTTATCAAGTAAACCGAAAATGAACAATTGGCATCAAAATTGCGCTTGTAATCAATGTTTTTTCGATTTACGGCGGCGGAAGGGGCGTGGCCAAAATCCAAAATAAACTTGATCAGCGTGCAATAATAACACATATTGTCACCAAATATGGTAGTCCTAGCTCTTATAATAGCTGAGATCTAGATTTTCACACGGACTGACAGACGGACAGACGGACATGGCTATACCGACTCGGCTGTTGATCCTGAGCCAGAATATATATACTTTATGGGGTCGGAGGTGTCTCCTTCTGCCTGTTACATACATTTTCGTTTTGAACACAGTTATAATACCCTTCTACTCTATGAGTAGCGGGTATAAAAATTATATGTGTGCAAAAAATTAATTTTGTATTTTGGATTTTGACTTTGCATAAATACTGTAAGTCCATGGCCTTTTACGGTCAAAATATGATTGTAGCCGTTCTTTAAATAATTTTGATGTACGAGCAGCTGGGTAGCGGGTATATTACAGTCGAGCACACTCGAATGTAGCTGTCTTAATTGTTTATTTAACTGTATGTTTAAGTTATGATAACAAGTGCAGGTGGGACTCGAACCCTTAATGCATAATAGTTCTGTTCGTTATGCAGTCCACAACTTAACCCATTTCACCACCGTACACACACACACACTATTCGGCACAATGCTGCAAGCAGCGCTGCCGGCAAAAGGAGTAAGAAATATGGAAAACGTATAACTTTCATTCAGGTACCAAAAAATCCAAGATTTATCACTTAAACAGTAAAAATAATAATTCTACCTGTTGAGGACTATAAATCGAATACATGCATATAAAAAACGCTATGTGCCTTTTTAATACCTTTTTATATACTTTAATGCAAAGTGTTCTAGAGCACTCTAACTTTAAATAAATTTTGTTAAAAAAACGACCGATAGGTTCTATGGCATCTATAGGATGTATCGGTCCGTACCGGCTCGTTCCGACTTATTTACAGCGGGCAGCAATAAGAAACATGTATACAAAGTCTCATAAAGGTAGCTCAAAAAGGGAGCCAAAAACTTTTTTTGGATAAACATAAGAAAAGTTCGATCCCCCCACTATGACACGCATGCATGCGGAATCGAACCTTGCACCCATTACCTAAAAGGTCTACCACTTCTCCATTCGGTCATTAAGCCAATACGCAAATTTTGCCAAAGTTACATTATGAGACCATTCGGAAATTCTTGCACGACATAAACAAAGTCTGAAAGCATGATGCATGTTGTTGTTGCTATTTATTCTCATAACTTAAACATACAGTTAAATAAACAATTAAGAAAGCTACATTCGAGAGTGCTCGACTGTAATATACCCGCTACCCAGCTCCTCGTACATAAAAATTATTTAAAGAACGGCTACATCATATTTTGACCGTAAAAGGCCATGGACTTACAATATTTATGCAAAGTCAAAATCTAAAATAAAAAAAAATAGTCTTTTGCATACATTTAATTTTTGTTGCGGGAGGGACTCGAACCCGAAAGCATAATAGTACTGTTCGTATTGCAGTCCACAACTGAACCTATTTCACCAATGTACAAGCACACAATATTCGGCACAATGCTGCAAGCAGCGCAGTCAGCAGAGCTGCTTACAGCTTAGGAAAACGTTAAGCTGAATAACTTCTGTGTTTATTATCCGATTCTTACCAAATTTTCAGAGATCATCTGGCTAGCCACAGTTATCATATAAGCCGAAAATGAACAATATCAAAACTGCGCTTGTAGTCAATTTTTTTCGATTTACGGGGTCGGAAGGGGGCGTGCAATAATAAAACATTTTGTCCCCTAATTTGATAGTTCTAGCTCTTATAATAGCTGAGATCTAGACTTTCACACGGACGGACGGACGGACATGGCTATATCGACTCGGCTGTTGATCCTAACCCAGAATATATTTACTTTATGGTGTCGGAGATGTCTCCTTCTGCCTGTTACATACATTCTCGGTTTGAGCAAAGTTATAATACCCTTCTACTCTATAAGTAGTGGGTATAAAAAAAACAAGTAAGAAAGCTACATTCGAGTGTGCTCGAGTGTAATATACCCGCTACCCAGCTGCTGGGACATCAAAATTATTTGCGGATCAATAAAGATGGGGCACAATCATATTTTGACCGTAAAGGCCATGGACTTACAATATTAATGCAAAGTCAAAATCTAAAATAAACAAGTAAGAAATCTACATTCGAGTGTGCTCGACTGTAATATACCCGCTACCCAGCTGCTCGTACATCAAAATTATTTGCGGAACAATAAAGAAGGGCTTACAATATTTATGCAAAGTCAAAATCTAAAATAAAAAAAATTATTTTTTACACACATTTAATTTTTGATGCGGGTGGGAATCGAACTCATAAATGCATAATAGTTCTGTTCGTTATGCAGTCCATAACTTATAACCCATTTCACCACCGTACACGCACACACTATTCGGCACAATGCTGCAAGCAGCGGTGCTTACAGCTATGGACAACGTTAAGCTGAATAACTTCTGTGTTTATTATCCGCATGCATGCGGAATCGAACCTTGGACCTATTACCTATGAGGTCCACCACTTCTCCATTCGGTCATTAAGCCACTACGCAAATTTTGCCAAAGTTGCATTATGAGACCATTCGGAAATTCTTGCACGACATACACAAAGTCTGAATGCTTGATGCATGTTGTTGTTGCCATTTATTCTCATAACTTAAACATACAGTTAAATAAACAAGTAAGAAAGCTACGTTCGAGTGTGCTCGACTGTAATATACCCGCTACCCAGCTGCTCGTACATCGAAATTATTTAAAGAACGGCTACAATCATATTTTGACCGTAAAAGGCCATGGACTTACAATATTTATGCAAAGTCAAAATCTAAAATAAAAAAAAATAGTCTTTTGCATACATTTAATTTTTGATGCGGGAGGGACTCGAACCCGAAAGCATAATAGTACTGTTCGTATTGCAGTCCACAACTGAACCTATTTCACCAATGTACAAGCACACAATATTCGGCACAATGCTGCAAGCAGCGCAGTCAGCAGAGCTGCTTACAGCTTAGGAAAACGTTAAGCTGAATAACTTCTGTGTTTATTATCCGATTCTTACCAAATTTTCAGAGATCATCTGGCTAGCCACAGTTATCATATAAGCCGAAAATGAACAATATCAAAACTGCGCTTGTAGTCAATTTTTTCGATTTACGGGGTCGGAAGGGGGCGTGCAATAATAAAACATTTTGTCCCCTAATTTGATAGTTCTAGCTCTTATAATAGCTGAGATCTAGACTTTCACACGGACGGACGGACGGACATGGCTATATCGACTCGGCTGTTGATCCTAACCCAGAATATATTTACTTTATGGTGTCGGAGATGTCTCCTTCTGCCTGTTACATACATTCTCGGTTTGAGCAAAGTTATAATACCCTTCTACTCTATAAGTAGTGGGTATAAAAAAAACAAGTAAGAAAGCTACATTCGAGTGTGCTCGACTGTAATATACCCGCTACCGAGCTGCTGGGACATCAAAATTATTTGCGGATCAATAAAGAAGGGGCACAATCATATTTTGACCGTAAAGGCCATGGACTTACAATATTAATGCAAAGTCAAAATCTAAAATAAACAAGTAAGAAATCTACATTCGAGTGTGCTCGACTGTAATATACCCGCTACCCAGCTGCTCGTACATCAAAATTATTTGCGGAACAATAAAGAAGGGCTTACAATATTTATGCAAAGTCAAAATCTAAAATAAAAAAATTATTTTTTTCACACATTTAATTTTTGATGCGGGTGGGAATCGAACTCATAAATGCATAATAGTTCTGTTCGTTATGCAGTCCATAACTTATAACCCATTTCACCACCGTACACGCACACACTATTCGGCACAATGCTGCAAGCAGCGGTGCTTACAGCTATGGACAACGTTAAGCTGAATAACTTCTGTGTTTATTATCCGCATGCATGCGGAATCGAACCTTGGACCTATTACCTATGAGGTCCACCACTTCTCCATTCGGTCATTAAGCCACTACGCAAATTTTGCCAAAGTTGCATTATGAGACCATTCGGAAATTCTTGCACGACATACACAAAGTCTGAATGCTTGATGCATGTTGTTGTTGCCATTTATTCTCATAACTTAAACATACAGTTAAATAAACAAGTAAGAAAGCTACGTTCGAGTGTGCTCGACTGTAATATACCCGCTACCCAGCTGCTCGTACATCGAAATTATTTAAAGAACGGCTACAATCATATTTTGACCGTAAAAGGCCATGGACTTACAATATTTATGCAAAGTCAAAATCTAAAATAAAAAAAAATAATGTTTTGCACACATTTAATTTTTGATGCGGGTGGGACTCGAACCGATAAATGCATAATAGTTCTGTTCGTTATGCAGTCCACAACTTAACCCATTTCACCACTGTACACACACACACTATTCGGCACAACGCTGAAAGCAGCACTGCCGGCAAAAGGAGTAAAAAGTATTGAAAATTTATAACTTTTATTCAGGTACCAAAAAAATCCAAGATTTATCACTTGAACAGTAAAAATAATAATTCTACCTGATGAAGACTATAAATCGAATACGTGCATATAAAAATCGATATGTGCCCCTTTAATACCTTTTTATATACTTGAATGGAAAGTGTTCTAGAGCACTCTAACTTTTAATAAATTTTGTTAAAAAAACGACCGATAGGTTCTATGGCATCTAAACGATGTATCGGTCCGTACTAGCTCGTTCCGACTTATTTACAGCGGGCAGCAATAAGAAACATGTATACAAAGTCTCATGAAGGGAGGCAAAAACTTTTCTTTGCAAAAATTAAGAAAAGCTCAACCTCAACACCATGACACGCATGCATGCGGAATCGAACCTTGGACCCACTTCTCCATTCGGTCATTAAGCCAATACGCAAATTTTGCCAAAGTTACATTATGAGACCATTCATAATGGTCTGAATGCATGATGCATGTTGTTGTTGCAATTTATTCTCATAAACTTAATCATACAGTTGTTATATACATTTTCGGTTTGAGCAAAGTTATAATACCTTTCTACCTTATGAGTAGTGGGTATAAAAAAACAAGTAAGAAAGCTACATTCGAGTGTGCTCGACTGTAATATACCCGCTACCCAGCTGCTCGTACATCAAAATTATTTAAAGAACGGCTACATCATATTTTGACCGTAAAAGGCCATGGACTTACAATATTTATGCAAAGTCAAAATCTAAAATACAATACTATTCGGCACAATGCTGCAAGCAGCGCTGCCGGCAAAAGGAGTAAAAAGTATGGAAAACGTATAACTTTCATTCAGGTACCAAAAAAATCTAAGATTTATCACTTAAACAGTAAAAATAATAATTCTACCTGTTGAGGACTATAAATCGAATACGTGCATATAAAAAACGATATGTGCCCTTTTAACACCTTTTTATATACTTGAATGGAAAGTGTTCTAGAGCACTCTAACTTTAAATAAATTTTGTTAAAAAAACGACCGATAGGTTCTATGGCATCTATTAGATGTATCGGTCCGTACCGGCTCGTTCCGACTTATTTACAGCGGGCAGCAATAAGAAACATGTATACAAAGTCTCATAAAGGTAGCTCAAAAAGGGAGCCAAAAACTTTTTTTGGAAAAACATAAGAAAAGTTCGATCCCCCCACTATGACACGCATGCATGCGGAATCGAACCTTGCACCCATTACCTAAAAGGTCTACCACTTCTCCATTCGGTCATTAAGCCAATACGCAAATTTTGCCAAAGTTACATTATGAGACCATTCGGAATTTCTTGCACGACATAAACAAAGTCTGAAAGCATGATGCATGTTGTTGTTGCTATTTATTCTCATAACTTAAACATACAGTAAAATAAACAATTAAGAAAGCTACATTCGAGAGTGCTCGACTGTAATATACCCGCTACCCAGCTGCTCGTACATAAAAATTATTTAAAGAACGGCTACATCATATTTTGACCGTAAAAGGCCATGGACTTACAATATTTATGCAAAGTCAAAATCTAAAATAAAAAATTAATTTTTTGCACACATTTAATTTTTGATGCGGGTGGTACTCGAACCCATAAATGCATAATAGTTCTGTTCGTTATGCAGTCCACAACTTAACACATTTCACCACCGTACACACACACACTATTCGGCACAATGCTGCACGCAGCGCTGCCGGCAAAAGGAGTAAAAAATATGGAAAACGTATAACTTTCATTCAGGTACCAAAAAAATACAAGATTTATCACTTAAACAGTAAAAATAATTATTCTACCTGTTGAGGACTATAAATCGAATATGTGCATATAAAAAACGATATGTGCCCTTTTAATACCTTTTTATATACTTGAATGCAAAGTGTTCTAGAGCACTCTAACTTTAAATAAATTTTGTTAAAACAAGTAAGAAAGCTACAGTCGAGAGTGCTCGACTGTAATATACCCGCTACCCAGCTGCTTGTACATAATTTATTTGCGGCACAAAAAAACGGCCACAATCATATTTGGACCGTAGAAGGCTATGGACTTATAATATTTATGCAAAGTCAAAATATAAAATAAAAAAAAAAAAACATTTTTTCACACATTTAATTTTTGATGCGGGCGGGACTCGAACCCGTAAATGCATAATAGTTCTGTTCGTTTTGCAGTCCACAACTTAACCCATTTCACCACCGTACACGCACACATGATTCGGCACAATGCTGCAAGCAGCGCTGCCGGCAGCGCTGCTTACAGCTGTGGAAAACGCTAAGCTGAATAACTTCTGTGTTTACTATCCGATTGTTACCAAATTTTCAGAGATCATCTGGCTAGCTATAGTTATCATGTGTACCGAAAATGAACAATATGGCATCAAAATTGCCCTTGTTATCAATGTTTTTTCGATTTGCGGGGGCGGAAGGGGGCGTGGCCAAAATCCAAAATAAACTTGATCTGCGTGCAATAATAACACATATTGTCACCAAATTTGGCTGTCCTAGCTCTTATAATAGCTGAGATCTAGATTTTCACACGGACAGACAGACGGACATGGCTATATCGACTCGGCTGTTGATCCTGAGACAGAATATATACTTTATGGGGTCGGAGGTGTCTCCTTCTGCTTGTTACATACATTTTCGGTTTGAACAAAGTTATAATACCCTCCTACTCTATGAGTAGCGGGTATAAAAACGACCGATAGGTTCTACGGCATCTATACGATGTATCGGTCCGCACCGGCACGTTCCGACTTATTTACAGCGGGCAGCAATAAGAAACATGTATACAAAGTTTCATGAAGGTAGCTCAAAAAGGGAGCCAAAAACTTTTCTTTGCAAAAATTAAGAAAAGCTCGATCTCCCCACCATGACACCCATGCATCGAACCTTGGACCCATTACCTAAGAGGTCCAGCACTTCTCCATTCGGCCATTAAGCCATTGCGCAAAATTTGCCAAAGTTACATTATGAGACCATTCGGAAATTCTTGCACGAAATAAAGAAAGTCTGAATGCATGATGCATGTTGTTGTTGCTATTTATTCTCATAACTTAAACATACAGTTAAATAAACAAGTAAGAAAGCTACATTCGAGTATGCGCGACTGTAATATACCCGCTACCCAGCTGCTCGTACATCAAAATTATTTAAAGAACGGCTACAATCATATTTTGACCGTAAAAGGCCATGGACTTACAATATTTATGCAAAGTCAAAATCTAAAATAAAAAATTAATTTTTTGCACACATTTAATTTTTGATGCGGGTGAGACTCGAACCCATAAATGCATAATAGTTCTGTTCGTTATGCAGTCCACAACTTAACCCATTTCACCACCGTACACACACACACTATTCGGCAGAATGCTGCAAGCAGCGCTGCCGGCAAAAGGAGTAAAAAGTATGGAAAACGTATAATTTTCATTCAGGTACCAAAAAATTCGAAGATTTATCACTTAAACAGTAAAAATAATAATTCTACCTGTTGAGGACTATAAAAAGAATACGTGCATATAAAAAACGATATGTGCCGTTTTAATACCTCTTTATATACTTGAATGGAAAGTGTTCTAGAGCACTCTAACTTTAAATAAATTTTGTTAAAAAAACGACCGATAGGTTCTATGGCATCTATACGATGTATCGGTCCGTACTGGCTCGTTCCGAGTTATTTACAGCGGGCAGCAATAAGAAACATGTATACAAAGTTTCATGAAGGTAGCTCAAAAAGGGAGCCAAAAACTTTTTTTTGGAAAAAATAAGAAAAGCTCGATCTCCCCCACCATAACACGCATGCATGCGGAATCGAACCTTGCACCCATTACCTAAGAGGTCTACCACTTCTCCATTCGGCCATTAAGCCAATACGCAAATTTTGCCAAAGTTACATTATGAGACCATTCGGAAATTCTTGCACGTCATAAACAAAGTCTGAATGCATGATGCATGTTGTTGTTGCTATTTATTCTCATAACTTAAACATACAGTTAAATAAACAATTAAGAAAGCTACATTCGAGAGTGCTCGACTGTAATATACCCGCTACCCAGCTGCTCGTACATAAAAATTATTTAAAGAACGGCTACATCATATTTTGACCGTAAAAGGCCATGGACTTACAATATTTATGCAAAGTCAAAATCTAAAATAAAAAATTAATTTTTTGCACACATTTAATTTTTGATGCGGGTGAGACTCGAACCCATAAATGCATAATAGTTCTGTTCGTTATGCAGTCCACAACTTAACCCATTTCACCACCGTACACACATACACTATTCGGCACAATGCTGCAAGCAGCGCTGCCGGCAAAAGGAGTAAGAAATATGGAAAACGTATAACTTTCATTGAGGTACCAAAAAAATCCAAGATTTATCACTTAAACAGTAAAAATAATAATTCTACCTGTTGAGGACTATAAATCGAATATGTGCATATAAAAAACGATATGTGCCCTTTTAATACCTTTTTATATACTTGAATGCAAAGTGTTCTAGAGCACTCTAACTTTAAATAAATTTTGTTAAAACAACTAAGAAAGCTACAGTCGAGTGTGCTCGACTGTAATATACCCGCTACCCAGCTGCTAGTACATAATTTATTTGCGGAACAAAAAAACGGCTTCAATCATATTTGGACCGTAAAAGGCTATGGACTTATAATATTTATGCAAAGTCAAAATATAAAATAAAAAAAAAAACATTTTTTCACACATTTAATTTTTGATGCGGGCGGGACTCGAACCCGTAAATGCATAATAGTACTGTTCGTTTTGCAGTCCACAACTTAACCCATTTCACCACCGTACACGCACACACGATTCGGCACAATGCTGCAAGCAGCGCTGCCGGCAAAAGGAGTAAGAAATATGGAAAACGTATAACTTTCATTCAGGTACCAAAAAAATCCAAGATTTATCACTTAAACAGTAAAAATAATAATTCTACCTGTTGAGGACTATAAATCGAATATGTGCATATAAAAAACGATATGTGCCCTTTTAATACCTTTTTATATACTTGAATGCAAAGTGTTCTAGAGCACTCTAACTTTAAATAAATTTTGTTAAAACAAGTAAGAAAGCTACAGTCGAGTGTGCTCGACTGTAATATACCCGCTACCCAGCTGCTTGTACATAATTTATTTGCGGAACAAAAAAACGGCTACAATCATATTTGTACCGTAAAAGGCTATGGACTTATAATATTTATGCAAAGTCAAAATATAAAATAAAAAAAAAAAACATTTTTTCACACATTTAATTTTTGATGCGGGCGGGACTCGAACCCGTAAATGCATAATAGTACTGTTCGTTTTGCAGTCCACAACTTAACCGATTTCACCACCGTACACGCACACACGATTCGGCACAATGCTGCAAGCAGCGCTGCCGGCAAAAGGAGTAAGAAATATGGAAAACGTATAACTTTCATTCAGGTACCAAAAAAATCCAAGATTTATCACTTAAACAGTAAAAATAATAATTCTACCTGTTGAGGACTATAAATCGAATATGTGCATATAAAAAACGATATGTGCCCTTTTAATACCTTTTTATATACTTGAATGCAAAGTGTTCTAGAGCACTCTAACTTTAAATAAATTTTGTTAAAACAAGTAAGAAAGCTACAGTCGAGTGTGCTCGACTGTAATATACCCGCCACCCAGCTGCTTGTACATAATTTATTTGCGGAACAAAAAAACGGCTACAATCATATTTGTACCGTAAAAGGCTATGGACTTATAATATTTATGCAAAGTCAAAATATAAAATAAAAAAAAAAAACATTTTTTCACACATTTAATTTTTGATGCGGGCGGGACTCGAACCCGTAAATGCATAATAGTACTGTTCGTTTTGCAGTCCACAACTTAACCCATTTCACCACCGTACACGCACACACGATTCGGCACAATGCTGCAAGCAGCGCTGCCGGCAGCGCTGCTTACAGCTGTGGAAAACGTTAAGCTGAATAACTTCTGTGTTTACTATCCGATTGTTACCAAATTTTCAGAGATCATCTGGCTAGCTATAGTTATCATGTAAGTCGAAAATGAACAATATGGCATCAAAATTGCACTTGTTATCAATGTTTTTTCGATTTGCGGGGGCGGAAGGGGGCGTGGCCAAAATCCAAAATAAACTTGATCAGCGTGCAATAATAACACATATTGTCACCAAATTTGGTTGTCCTAGCTCTTATAATAGCTGAGATCTAGATTTTCACACGAACAGACAGACGGACAGACGGACATGGCTATATCGACTCGGCTGTTGATCCTGCGCCAGAATATATACTTTATGGGGTCGGAGGTGTCTCCTTCTGCTTGTTACATACATTTTCGGTTTGAACAAAGTTATAATACCCTCCTACTCTATGAGTAGCGGGTATAAAAACGACCGATAGGTTCTATGGCATCTATACGATGTATCGGTCCGCACCGGCTCGTTCCGACTTATTTACAGCGGGCAGCAATAAGAAACATGTATACAAAGTTTCATGAAGGTAGCTCAAAAAGGGAGCCAAAAACTTTTCTTTGCAAAAATTAAGAAAAGCTCGATCTCCCCACCATGACACCCATGCATCGAACCTTGGACCCATTACCTAAGAGGTCCAGCACTTCTCCATTCGGCCATTAAGCCATTACGCAAAATTTGCCAAAGTTACATTATGAGACCATTCGGAAATTCTTGCACGAAATAAAGAAAGTCTGAATGCATGATGCATGTTGTTGTTGCTATTTATTCTCATAACTTAAACATACAGTTAAATAAACAAGTAAGAAAGCTACATTCGAGTATGCGCGACTGTAATATACCCGCTACCCAGCTGCTCGTACATCAAAATTATTTAAAGAACGGCTACAATCATATTTTGACCGTAAAAGGCCATGGACTTACAATATTTATGCGAAGTCAAAACTAAAAAAAAAATAATTTTTTGCACACATTTAATTTTTGATGCGGGAGGGACTCGAAACCATAAATGCATAATAGTTCTGTTCGTTATGCAGTCCACAACTTAACCCATTTCACCACCGTACACACACACACTATTCGGCACAATGCTGCAAGCAGCGCTGCCGGCAAAAGGAGTAAAAAGTATGGAAAACGTATAATTTTCATTCAGGTACCAAAAAATTCCAAGATTTATCACTTAAACAGTAAAAATAATAATTCTACCTGTTGAGGACTATAAATCGAGTACGTGCATATAAAAAACGATATGTGCCCTTTTAATACCTCTTTATATACTTGAATGGAAAGTATTCTAGAGCACTCTAATTTCTAATAAATTTTGTTAAAAAAACGACCGATGGCATCTAAACGATATATCGGTCCGTACCGGCTCGTTCCGACTTATTTACAGCGGGCAGCAATAAGAAACATGTATACAAAGTTTCATGAAGGTAGCTCAAAAAGGGAGCCAAAAACTTTTCTTTGCAAAAATTAAGAAAAGCTCGATCTCCCCACCATGACACCCATGCATCGAACCTTGGACCCATTACCTAAGAGGTCCAGCACTTCTCCATTCGGTCATTAAGCCACTACGCAAATTTTGCCAAAGTTACATTATGAGACCATTCGGAAATTCTTGCACGTCATAAACAAAGTCTGAATGCATGATGCATGTTGTTGTTGCAATTTATTCTCATAACTTAAACATACAGTTAAATAAACAATTAAGAAAACTACATTCGAGGGTGCTCGACTGTAATATACCCGCTACCCAGCTGCTCGTACATAAAAATTATTTAAAGAACGGCTACAATCATATTTTGACCGTAAAAGGCCATGGACTTACAATATTTATGCAAAGTCAAAATCTAAAATAAAAAATTAATTTTTTGCACACATTTAATTTTTGATGCGGGTGGGACTCGAACCCATAAATGCATAATAGTTCTGTTCCTTATGCAGTCCACAACTTAACCCATTTCACCACCGTACACACACACACTATTCGGCACGATGCTGCAAGCAGCGCTGCCGGCAAAAGGAGTAAGAAATATGGAAAACGTATAACTTTCATTCAGGTACCAAAAAAATCCAAGATTTATCACTTAAACAGTAAAAATAATAATTCTACCTGTTGAAGACTATAAATCGAATACGTGCATATAAAAAACGATATGTGCCCTTTTAATACCTTTTTATATACTTGAATGCAAAGTGTTCTAGAGCACTCTAACTTTAAATAAATTTTGTTAAAAAAACGACCGATAGGTTCTATGGCATCTATAGGATGTATCGGTCCGTACCGGCTCGTTCCGACTTATTTACAGCGGGCAGCAATAAGAAACATGTATACAAAGTCTCATAAAGGTAGCTCAAAAAGGGAGCCAAAAACTTTTTTTGGAAAAACATAAGAAAAGTTCGATCCCCCCACTATGACACGCATGCATGCGGAATCGAACCTTGCACCCATTACCTAAAAGGTCTACCACTTCTCCATTCGGTCATTAAGCCAATACGCAAATTTTGCCAAAGTTACATTATGAGACCATTCGGAATTTCTTGCACGACATAAACAAAGTCTGAAAGCATGATGCATGTTGTTGTTGCTATTTATTCTCATAACTTAAACATACAGTAAAATAAACAATTAAGGAAGCTACATTCGAGAGTGCTCGACTGTAATATACCCGCTACCCAGCTGCTCGAACATAAAAATTATTTAAAGAACGGCTACATCATATTTTGACCGTAAAAGGCCATGGACTTACAATATTTATGCAAAGTCAAAATCTAAAATAAAAAATTAATTTTTTGCACACATTTAATTTTTGATGCGGGTGGGACTCGAACCCATAAATGCATAATAGTTCTGTTCCTTATGCAGTCCACAACTTAACCCATTTCACCACCGTACACACACACACTATTCGGCACGATGCTGCAAGCAGCGCTGCCGGCAAAAAGAGTAAGAAATATGGAAAACGTATAACTTTCATTCAGGTACCAAAAAAATCCAAGATTTATCACTTAAACAGTAAAAATAATAATTCTACCTGTTGAAGACTATAAATCGAATACGTGCATATAAAAAACGATATGTGCCCTTTTAATACCTTTTTATATACTTGAATGCAAAGTGTTCTAGAGCACTCTAACTTTAAATAAATTTTGTTAAAAAAACGACCGATAGGTTCTATGGCATCTATAGGATGTATCGGTCCGTACCGGCTCGTTCCGACTTATTTACAGCGGGCAGCAATAAGAAACATGTATATGTCGCAGATTTGTCGTTATTCGCCATAATGGTAGCGCAGTGAGTTTCGATCGCACTGAAGTACTACGCACAACTGCCTTGTGTCGCACACTTCTTCTACGTGCTTACCATCGAACCACACTCGGCGTCAGCGACAACACGCTGGCGCCGCGCTAAAACGGTTCTTCCCAAAACTACAAACTACAGGCGACCAATAACTGCGCAATTAGAGGCTGATGCAATATTTCAATTATGATGAGATACACTACCAGAATACCCATTCACTAACACATGCAAACTTATGCTCCGACACGGCCATCCTGACCATTACACGACCTCGTGAAATATTACCAACAATACTTTTTCTTTAATGCAACAAAAACATTTACAAATTACTCTTACATTAACAAATTAAGTTTCACATTTCAATATCATTCTTAGAGTAATAGAAACTTTTTAACATAATTCATTCATCATTTCATTACAATATCTAATGCGCCACACGCCATGATCAAAACAATTGTTTTGCACTTGTGCTTACATTATTATTATAAATTTCAGAATAAGCCCTTCAGGCCTCCTCAGTGTCACTTGCTAACGCTTATATTCTAATCATTTAATTACTGTCTCTTTCAACAGCTTTCTTTTCCATTTCCTTATCACTGTCTCTTTCAACAGTTTTAATTTTCCATTTCCTTAACACTGTCTCTTTCAACAGCTTCATTTTCCATCTCTTCATCACTGTCTCTTTCAACAGCTTCATTTTCCATTTCTTCATCACTGTCTCTTTCAACAGTTTCATTTTCAACCATTTCACTTATATTCTTTTTACATTTTTCTAATTCTTCTTGTACTTGCCAATCTGGCATTTTTCTTATGTCATCGTGAGCATATTTATATTTTCTATTGTTCGTCAACGACCTGAGCATATATCTATCCCCCTCCAGCAATTCAGTTATTTTAAAAGGCCCTCTAAACTTCGGACTTAACTTTGTTTGATGCCTTTCTTCATTTTTTAACAACACGAAATCTCCAACTTGACATTTTACAACTTTGGCTTTTCCTTTATCAAATTGCTTCTTGTTATATGCTGCTGCAGCTGAAATATTGTGAACTGCCTGTGCTCTTACTTCTGCCAAATCAATCTCGTCTGCCGTATCGCAAGGTGGAAGCAACCCCAACGGGCGGGCAACTTTGCCAATAAACAGTTCTAAGGGACTTGCCTTGGTTGCTTTACTAACCGTACAATTTAACGCTAATTGAACCTCTCCCAACGCATCTTGCCAAGCGCGGCTGCTAGTCTCAACTGCAGTCAATAAGTTCTTTAAGGTGCTCATAATGCGTTCGACTTGCCCATTAGCTCTACTTGCACCAGTCGCAATCAAATGCAAATTTATTTTCTGTTGATCACAAAACTCACTAAATCTAGTGCTGGCAAAACACCTACCCTGATCTGCTATAATGCGATTTGGCACCCCAAACAAAGATATAGCCGACGACACAGCCTTTATACAATTCTCAGCGTCAATCCTAATAGTGTGGGTTAGGTAAACAAATTTAGTAAAGGCATCTACTTGGACGATTGCATACTCTTTCTGATCAGCCTTGCCACTCAACTTTCCAGTAATATCAATGTGAACGGTGTGCCAAGGTATATTTACTTTTGGTATTGGATGAAGGCTAGCTTGAATTTTGCCTGAAGAAGTCTTTGACATTTTACAAGTAATGCAGTTTTCAACGAACTTTCGAATATATTTAGACATGTTTGCAAACCAGTAAAAGTCATAGGCCTTATCTAATGTCTTCTCCCCACCCAGGTGCATAACTGCCTCATGAATTTGATTTATAACAGACCATCTAAATGATCTTGGAACAATTGATAAGGAACGGGTTCTGCCGTTTCGCTGAATTTTCCTATATAACATTCCGCTTCTCAATTCATAAGTTTTTGCAACATCCGCAGGAAGAGAATAATCTTTCAATTTATTTACGATATCAACTATTTCGGAATCCTGTCGCTGTTCAGCCAAAAGCCAATTACTGGATATTTCTGCTAGATTAACTCTTTTTCCAGGAATCTTGCACTTTGTAGCAATTACATCAGCTGAAGTCAAATTTCTCGAAAAGAAGTCAACATGTGCCATTCGTTTACCTTCTCTATATTGCAAGTCAAATGTAAACGACTGTAAATAAGCCCACCAGATAGGTCAAGTTTGGTCCTTGATGCCTTAAGCGAGTTACAGTCAGTAAAGACAACAAAATTCCTACCCAGTAAATAATGCCGAAAATGTTTTATAGCCAAAACAACGGCAAGAGTCTCCAATTCATAAGAATGATATCGTGACTCAACAAGTGAAGCAGCCTTACTAAAATATTCGACGACATGAGGCCTATTATTGATTTTTTGTAATAGGATGGCGCCGTATCCACGAGAACTTGCATCTGTATGCAACTCTATTGGGTGTCGCGGGTCAAATATTACTAAAACTGGTTTTTGTGTAAGAATAGAGATAATCCTTTGTCTAATTTGTTCATGCTCTGCATTCCAAATAAATTCACTCCTTTCCGAAGTCCAAAGATATAGCGGCTTCATAAAGCAAGAAAATCCCTGTATAAATTGTCTAAAATAAGAAGCTAATCCTATAAATTGTCGTAAAGAAGAGACCGATTGAGGGGGTGGTAAAGCAGTTAACGCTGCAATTTTTAACGAGTTTGGACGAATTTCACCTGCACTCACTTCGTATCCCAAATATTGAACTGTTGACTTAAGAAAAGAACATTTTTTTAAATTAAATGCAAATCCTGCCTTGGTGAGGCAATCAAGAGTAATCTCTAACCTTTCTAAGGCCTCACTTTTTGTTGAAGCAGCCACTATTACGTCATCCATATATACGACAACAAATGTATTTGCAAGATCTCCAAGTGCTTGCATCACTGTACGCTGAAAAACGGCAGGAGCATTTTTGAGCCCAAACGGCATTGCCAAAAATTCGTATTGCCCATCTGGGGTGACAAAAGCTGTACACTCTACCGAATCTGCATGCAAGGGAATTTGGTAGTATCCACTTGCCATGTCTAAGCATGTAAAATATTTCGCTCCATGAAGTCTAGCTATCTGATCTGATATAAGAGGCAAAGGATATCTATCTGAGACCGTATTTGCATTTAATTCTCGATAATCAACGCATAAACGCTGAGAACCGTCCATTTTGTTAACTAACATTATGGGACTTGCATAGGGTGAGCAGCTCGGTTTTATAATCTTACACTCCAATAGCTCCTTAATTTTCTCACGCACTAATTCTCTTTCATTTGGACTAATCCTATATGGTCTTCTTTGAACAATTTTATTTGGGTCTACCAATTTAATTTTCATTTCCCCTGAGCTAACTCTAGACAAAAGAATTCCGTTAATAAAAGATTTTGAGTATTTTCCCATTAGACTCTTTAACTTGTTCATATCTTCACCAACAAGATCAGTATTTAACTCACAAAGTTGTTCATCATTTGAACAACAATTTACAGTTTTTGATCTGATAATTTCAAATTGGCCAGGTGATACTATTACATTAAATCCTGAGAACAACACTTCTCGACCAATAATGATATCATTTCTTAAATGCACATCGTCCAAAACATGAAACAATATCTCAATACAATAGTTGTTAATTTTTACGTTACTAAGTATTTGCAATGTGCTACAAATACTACCATTGCCAATACCTTTCAACAGCACTACATTGTTAATTCTTTTACCAACAAATTTGTTACTTAGCTTTTGTTTAATTAAAGAACATTCCGATCCAGAGTCAAAAGTTATTGGATATGTCTCGCACTGATGAACCATATCGCCCTTGGGTTCAACAACTTCACAAAGTTCCGCCCTTTTCACCTGAAGCGTGCCCTTTTCTTTCTTCGGTTTACTACGATATGTTGAAATATGGCCACGTTCACCACAGTTAAAACAGGTTACATCCGATTTTTGATGGTGACCAACTGCGCTTCTATCGTTGCTGACCTTAGCACGAGATGAAAGATTTTGCTGCTGTTTAATTCTGCATTCGATCATCTTGTGGCCTAGTTTTCCACAGAAATGACATCTTATTGTTGAAGGTTTATGACGCTTTATTTCAGACGGAGCCGCTTCTTCTTGCAGAGTTTTGTTCCTTTTGTTGAAGGTAAATGCTTTAAGTTCCGTTTGCAATTCACTTCTGGTCCGTACATTTGAAGTAAATGTCAATCGCTGCAATCTGCTATCCACATGTGCCATCTTAGCAAGCGTTACAGAAGCTGCAATTTCCTCCACATTCATATCACGCCATTTCGTAATAAGTGACGTCATCATGCGACTAGCATAATTGGAAAGGCATTCACCATCAGTCGGACAATCTGCCAGCATTGCCAAAAACATAGCCGCTGGAGTTTCCGCACTGGCAAAACGCTGAACGAAAAGTTCTTTAAATTCGGCCCAAGTTATGCCAGGATAACAAATTTGAGCAAGCCACTGCGAAGCACTACCTTCCATCGCTGCACTCAAAGCCATTACCAACGCGCTGCCTTTTATGGTGTTTTCTGCGAAAATTATGTCCACTGTAGAGCACCACGCCGTTACATCGACGCCAACACCGTCTGCGTTGAATTTGGGTAGCACTACCGAATTTTTATTTGTTGTTTCGGATGCCGTTGTTTGCAGTGTTTTAACAAGCTCGATAAAGTTTTTATTTTGCATTTCCATTAAAATCCGCCATGGCTCACTAGACATATCAGGTAGCGAGCCCGATCCCACTTCTGATGTCGCAGATTTGTCGTTATTCGCCATAATGGTAGCGCAGTGAGTTTCGATCGCACTGAAGTACTACGCACAACTGCCTTGTGTCGCACACTTCTTCTACGTGCTTACCATCGAACCACACTCGGCGTCAGCGACAACACGCTGGCGCCGCGCTAAAACGGTTCTTCCCAAAACTACAAACTACAGGCGACCAATAACTGCGCAATTAGAGGCTGACGCAATATTTCCATTATGATGAAATACACTACCAGAATACCCATACACTAACACATGCAAACTTATGCTCCGACATATACAAAGTTTCATGAAGGTAGTTCAAAAAGGGACCCAAAAACTTTTCTTTGCAAAAATTAAGAAAAGCTCGATCTCCCCACCATGACACCCATGCATCGAACCTTGGACCCATTACCTAAGAGGTCCAGCACTTCTCCATTCGGTTATTAAGCCAATACGCAAATTTTGCTAAAGTTACATTATGAGACCATTCTAAAATTCTTGCACGTCATAAACAAAGTCTGAATGCATGATGCATGTTGTTGTTGCTATTTATTCTCATAACTTAAACATACAGTTAAATAAACAATTAAGAAAGCTACATTCGAGTGTGCTCGACTGTAATATACCCGCTACCCAGCTGCTCGTACATCAAAATTATTTAAAGAACGGCTACAATCATATTTTGACCGTAAAAGGAGATGGACTTACAATATTTATGCAAAGTCAAAATCTAAAATACAAAATTAATTTTTTGCACACATTTAATTTTTGATGCGGGTGGGACTCGAACCCATAAATGCATAATAGTTCTGTTCGTTATGCAGTCCACAACTTAACCCATTTCACCACCGTACACACACACACTATTCGGCACGATGCTGCAAGCAGCGCTGCCGGCAAAAGGGGTAAGAAATATGGAAAACGTATAACTTTCATTCAGGTACCAAAAAAATCCAAGATTTATCACTTAAACAGTAAAAATAATAATTCTACCTGTTGAGGACTATAAATCGAATACGTGCATATAAAAAACGCTATGTGCCCTTTTAACACCTTTTTATATACTTGAATGCAAAGTATTCTAGAGCACTCTAACTTTAAATAAATTTTGTTAAAAAAACGACCGATAGGTTCTATGGCATCTATAGGATGTATCGGTCCGTACCGGCTCGTTCCGACTTATTTACAGCGGGCAGCAATAAGAAACATGTATACAAAGTTTCATGAAGGTAGTTCAAAAAGGGAGCCAAAAACTTTTCTTGTCAAAAATTTTGAAAAGCTCGATCTCCCCACCATGACACCCATGCATCGAACCTTGGACCCATTACCTAAGAGGTCCACCACTTCTCCATTCGGTCATTAAGCCAATACGCAAGTTTTGCCAAAGTTACATTATGAGACCATTTTTGCACGACATAAACAAAGTCTGAATGCATGATGCATGTTGTTGTTGCTGTTTATTCTCATAACTTAAACATACAGTTAAATAAACAAGTAAGAAAGCTACATTCGAGAGTGCGTGACTGTAATAAATCGTTTGATAAGTCCGTGACTTTTTGAATAAAATATATTTTTTTCGTCAAAGAAGCGTTTTATTTCTCAACATAATCTCCTTTTAGCTCTATACATTTAGTCCAGCGTTTTTCCAATTTTTTTATTCCTTCCAAATAATAGGTTTTCTCAAGGCCCTCAAAATAGTCGTTTGTTTCTGTGATGACCTCTTCATTTGACCCGAATCTCTTACCGCCGAGCCATTTCTTCATGTTTGGAAACAAAAAATAGTCACAGGGGGCTAAATCTGGAGAATATGCTGGATGGGGTAGCAGTTCGTAGCCCAATTTATGAAATTTTGCCATGCTGACTACACACGTGTGCACCCGTGCATTGTCCTGATGGAACAGCACTTTTTTTTTCGCCAAATGCGGTCGTTTCTGCTTCAAATCAATATCGAATCTGTCCAAAAGCTCTGAATAATATTCGCCGGTGATCGTTTTACCCTTTTCAAGGTAATCGATGTGAATGATACCTTGTGCATCCCAAAAAACTGTGGCCATGACCTTGTTGGCCGACAGACCCACCTTGGCCTTCTTTGGTGCACGTTCACCCGGAGAAACCCACTGTCTTGATTGTTCTTTGGTCTCTGGTGTGGTGTGGTGGATCCATGTTTCGTCTACGGTAACGAAACGGCGCAAAAATTCGTTTGGATTGCGGTTGAACATCGCCAAACACTCCTTTGAAATGGTCACACGGTTGCGCTTATGGTCGTGTGTGAGCAATCGCGGCACCCATCGCGCGGAAAGCTTTTTCATGTCCAAATATTCATGTAAAATGTGATGTACCCGTTCAGTTGAGATGCCTACAGCCTCAGCTACCTCACGCACTTTCATTCTCCGATCATCCAATATCATTCCATGGATTTTGTCGACGATTTCTGGCATGACGACCTCTTTTGGGCGACCTGAACGTTCGGCATCACTTGTACTGGTACGACCACAACGGAACTCAGTAAACCATTTCTTAACCATTGAAATTGATGGTGCAGAGTCCCCATAATATTTATCAAGTCTTTCCTTGGTTTCGGTGATGGATTTTTTACGCAAAAAATAATGCTTAATTAGCACACGAAATTCACTTTTTTCCATTTTCGTTAAAATTCACGAGATCGTCTGCTTTCAATGCCTATAAAACGCAAACCAAAAAACGCAGCTTTCTCAAAATTTTACAGTCAGCTGTTAATCGATAACTGCTGACAGGAGCAGTGTTGTATTTAGAGCAGGTGCGCGGCAAATACAAAAAGTCACGGTCTTATCAAACGACCCTCGTATCATATAAACCAAAAATGAACAATATGGCATCAAAATTGCGCTTGTAGTCAATTTTTTCGATTTACGGGGGCGGAAGGGGGCGTGGCCTAAATCCAAAATAAACTTGATGAGCGTGCAATAATAACACATTTTGTACCCAAATTTGGTAGATCTAGCTCTTATATAGCTGAAATCTAGATTTTCACACGGGCGAACAGAAGGACAGACGGGCATTAACCGAAAATGAACAATATGGCATCAAAATCGCGCTTGTAATAAATTTTTTTCGATTTGCGGGGTCGGAAGGGGGCGTGCAATAATAACACATTTTGTCCCCAATTTTGATAGTTCTAACTCTTACAATAGCTAAGATCTAGATTTATACATAAACGGATAGATGGACATAAACCGAAAATGAACAATATGGCATTAAAATTGCGCTCTTATAAGAGCTGAGATCTAGATTTACACACGGGCGGACAGGCGAACAGACGGACATAAACCGAAAACGAACAATATGGCATCAAAATTGCGCTTGTAATCAATTTTTTTTTTCGATTTACGGGGTCGGAAGGGGGCGTGGCCGAAATCCAAAATAAACTTGATGAGCGTGCAATAATAACACATTTTGTTACCAAAGTTGGTAGTTCTACCTCTTATAAAAGCTGAGATCAAGATTTTCACAAGGACGGACAGACGGACATGGCTAAGCCGATTCGGTTGTTGATCCTGAGCCAGAATATGCATACTTTATAGGGTCGGAAATGTCCCCTTCTGCCTGTTACATACATTTTCGGTTTGAACAAAGTTATAATACCCTTCTACTCTATGAGTAGCGGGTATAACAATATTTGCACACATTTAATTTTTGATGCGGGCGGGACTCGAACCCGTAAATTTATAATAGTTCTGTTCGTTTTGCAGTCCACAATTTAACCCATTTCAGCATCGTACACGTACAATAGCTAGCTATAGTTATCATATAAACCGAAAATGAACAATATGGCATCAAAATTGCGCTTGTAATCAATTTATTTCGATTTACGGGGGTGGAAGGGGGCGTGCAATAATAACTTATTTTGTACCCACATTTGGTAGTTCTAGCTCTTATAATAGCTGAGATCTAGATTTTCACACGGACGGACAGACGGACATGGCTATATCGACTCAGCTGTTGATCCTGAGCCAGAATATATGTGGGAATGATCTGGCAACGTAGAGTCAGATGGCCTAAGCAACAGTCGACGGACTGGCAACGACGTAAATGTATAAGAAGAAGAGCGGAGAGTTCTCGATGACGACGCGAAGAGTTAAGACGTGAAGAGTAAAAACGTGAAAGAGCAAGGCTGACGCTCAATCAATCAATAAATAACGACGATATCAAAGAATAAAAAGATTAACTACAATTAAGTAATTTAAAGTTAAATAACTAATTATAAGAAACATACATTGAAGTATTACAAATAAAACTATTTAATTTAATAATTAATAACCATCGTGTATCTTACACAACAACTGGGACTTAACTTAACCCTAGTCCCACATAATTGGAGGCTCAACCTAAAAAACACAATAATTAAGACTCAACGTAAAGAAAAACAATAATTCTAAATCGGTGTAGTAAAAATATAAATTGTATAACAAGCGTCAATTTAAAGAATATTTTCATCATATTGCGTTTGCAGCAACTTCAAGAATAACGGGTTAAAGAGAAGCAAAAAAACGCACGTACATTGTGGCGCCGCGCGCGAAACAAGAAAGTCGAAAAATGTCGCGACTAGCAGAATACGACGTAATTAAACAGATGCTGAGGAAAGAAAGAAAGGAGCATATTGAACTTCTTCATAAATTTATATTTGAAAAAAATGGTGATGGGCAAAATCGTAATCGGTTATGCGAGTTTGAAGGATTCGAATATGACGAAATAAATGAAAACTTTATTTAAAAAATTGATTACATAAACGATAATTTAACAGAAGCAGACCTGGTGTTAATATGTCATTTATTAAACATTCCGCATAATAAAAGTAAAGAGGCCTTGCATATTTTTTGCAATTTGAAGAAAGGAAATTTGCTGAGGGACGCTAATTTGAATGCTAACGACGATGAAGATGAAAACGAAGACGATCAAAGCGAAAACTACGAGCACGCTCAAAGTTTGGTAAGCTGTGACAATCAATGCGAAACGGCAAAATTGGAACAAGCGAATCCCAGAAACAAAGGAGAACGAGTGAACTCTACAGTGATGTCACAAAATAGTGATGCCGGTATACAAAATAGTTAAGCGACTCCGAGGTTCGCTTTAAACTTTCGTGACATAGAGGACTCAATTCGTAAATTCGGTGGTGATGATATACTCACGATTAAGGTGTGGTTACAAGACTTTGAAGATACTGCACAAGTTATGCAATGGGATGATTTACAAAAATATTTTTTCGCCAAACGATCGTTGAAAGGATTGGTACGAATGTTTGTAGCTAGTGAACGCGGTATTTCAAGCTGGCATAATTTAAGAAAAGCCATGTTAGACGAATTTAAAACATCAACAAGCAGTGCTCAATTACATAAACAAATGAGTGATCGTAAAATAAAGAAAGGTGAAAGTTTACAAGAATATTTTATGATAATGAAAGAACTATCATCTCGCGGTGATATTGACAATAATTCATTAATGGAATACGTGATTGATGGCATAAACGATTTAAGTGTAAAAAAATCAATTTTGTATGATGCAAATAATTTAAAAGAAAAACTCTAGTGCTACGAAACAATACGTAAAAAATATCAGTCTAACCGCCGTTATGATAAAAATAAAATTAACAATACAATAATAAAAACGATCATGAAGTAAAATGTTTTAATTGTGGTGAGAAAGGACACACATCTAATAATTGCGCCGATAAACTTAAAAGGAAAAAATGTTTCAAGTGCAACAATTTCGGACACATTTCTAAAGAATGTCAAAGTTCAAAGAACAATTCAAACGTAGCAAATATGCGTAAGATAGCTGATGACTCAATGATGTGTAAGACTGTGAACGGGAAGTAAACATAATATAATGATGGAGGAAACCTATAAAAACTTAAATGCTAAACTTACCGAAACTAATGTATATCTTATTGGATTCAGAAATAAGAATAACAAAGACAGAGTGAAATCTTTTGGTAAAATTGAACAGTCTTTTATAATAATAAACAACGAAGAATTTATCAGTAATTTTTTGGTAGTAAGCACAGAGCTTCTAGACGTTGATTTAATTCTTGGTGAACAGTTTTGCAAACAAGCAGAAATCAAAATAACGCGTAATGGAATAACGATTATAAAAGATTAAAGACGAAATTGAAGAAGAAAATTTTCTAATGAAAATAGACACTAGTGAGGAGATTGAACTAAATATCGAGGAAAAGGCAAGTCCGCAAAAAAAAAGTAAAGTCGTTAACCTGATAAACAATTATAAACCGATTCAAACAAAAACAACACAAATTCAAATGCGCATAACATTAAACGAAGACACGCCGATATTTTACAAAAATCACCTGACGATGACCTGATGCACCCTGTATATTATATGAGCAAGAAAACGTCCGAAGCTGATAGAAAGCTGTCTAGTTATCATTTGGAGATTCTTGCAGTTCTAGAAGCACTAAGCAGATTTCGTGTTTATCTTCTAGGTATTCGTTTCAAACTTATAACAGATTGTGACGCCTTTGCAAAAACGTTAGACAAAAAGAATCTCTTATCTACACGAGTAGCTCGATGGGTCCTCTTGCTACAGGAATTCAATTACGAAATTGAATACAGGAATGGAACACGAATACATCACGTCGATGCTTTAAGCCGTCACCCGATCAAGATAATAAAGGACAACACCGTACATAACAAAATAAAATATGTTCAAAATCAAGATGACGAATTACGTGCGATTATGGACATCCTTACAGAGAAGACATCACACAGCGGATATTTAATGAACTTCGGTATTTTGCACAAAGTGGTCAACGACGACGAACTAATTGTAGTGCCTCTTGGAGTGCAAAACGAAATCATAAAGCAAGCGCACGAAAGAGGATATTTTTCCGGTAAAAAAACAAAAGATCTGTTAACTAAAGAGTTTTATATTCCCAGACTTGACGAAAAAATACAAAAGCATATTAGTCACTGTATACCCTGTATTGTGTCTAATAGGAAACAAGGCAAGAAGGAAGGTGAACTCAATCCTATTCCGAAAAACGAGCAGCCACTTCAGACGTATCATATAGACTTTCTTGGACCTTTGGAATTTACACACAAACAGTATAAGCACATACTTGCCATAATAGATGGATTTACCAAGTTCTGTTGGTTGTATCCTACAAAGACGACGGCAGCGATTGAAGCTACGACGATTCTTAAAACGCAGAGTATGACCTTTAGGAATCCAACGCTTATAATTTCCGACCGAGGAGGTGCTTTCACTTCAGAAGAGCTTAAGCAATACTGCGAAGATGAAGGAATCAAACATCACGTAGTCAAAACAGGATTACCACGTGCTAACGGACAAGTGGAGAGACTCAATGTTTTAGCTAAACTTGCTATAGACGACCCCTGTAAACGGTACAAGTTTGTTGATAAGGTTCAGCAAAATATAAATTCAACATTTTGTCGAAGTACCCAAAAGACGCCGTTTGAACTCCTTATTGGTATCAAGATGCGGACAAAAACTGATGTGGATATGCAAAGAATAATACACCACAAGATGATCCAGATTTTTGACGACAACCGAGAAGAAATCCGACGACATGCAAAACAGAAAATTATCAAAATGCAGAATGAAAATAAACATTCCTTGCGTACACAACTAAGTGGTGGACTTAAGCTGAAGCCCAAATACCTAGGCCCGTACAAAATCATCAATGTAAAGACGAACAACACTTATGACGTAATTAAAGATGCAACATTTAGCGATGGACCAAAGAAGACGACGAGGTGTGCTGAATATATGAAGCCTTGGATGAGCATGAACGACGACGCATTCGAGGCGAATGCAGCTTAGGATGGCCGAGTTGTGGGAATGATCTGGCAACGCCGAGTCAGATGGCCTAAGCAAGAGTCGACGGACTGGCAACGACGTAAATATATAAGAAGAAGAGCGGAGAAGAGTTAAGACGTGAAGAGTAAAGACGTGACAGAGCAAGGCTGACGCTCAATCAATCAATAAATAACGACGATATCAAAGAATAAAAAGATTAACTACAATTACTTTAAATAACTAATTATAAGAAACATACATTGAAGTATTACAAATAAAATTATTTAATTTAATAATTAATAACCATCGTGTATCTTACACAACAACTGGGACTTAACTTAACCCTAGTCCCACATATATAAACTTTATGGGATCGGAAATGTCTCCTTCTGGCTGTTACATACATTTTTGGTTTGAACAAAGTTATAATACCCTTCTACTCCATGAGTAGCGGGTGTAAAAATATTTGCACATTTAATTTTTGATGCGGGCGGGACTCGAACCCGTAAATGCCTAATAGTTCTGTTTGTTTTGCCGTCCACAACTTAACCCATTTTACCACCGCACAAGCACACACTATTCGGCAGAATGCTGCAAGCAACGCTGCCAACAGAGATGCGTACAGCTACTGAAAACGATAAGCTGAATAACTTCTGTGTTTGTTATCCGATTGTTACCAAATTTTCAGAGATCATCTGGCTAGCTATAGTTATCATATAAACCGAAAAAAAACAATATGGCATCAAAATTGCGCTTGTAATCAATTTTTTTCCATTTACGGAAGCGGAAGGGGCCACGCCCCCAGTCCAAAATAATCTTGATGAGCGTGCAATAATAACACATTTTGTCCCCAAATCGAAACCGTAAATGCATAATAGTACTGTTTGTTTTGCAGTCCACAACTTAACCCTATTTACCACGGTACAAGCACATACTATTCGGCACAATGCTGCAAGCAGCGCTGCCTGCAGATTTCATTAATTTGACTTTAAACAATTTCAAAGATACTCCTATATTCTTGAGAACCTTTTGTTCCCTTAAGATACTTTTGTATACTCAAGATACCTTTGATAAATTGCCATTTCTTAAGATGAATTACAATTCCTTCTCTACATCTTCGGATAAATATATATATCTTCTAGATGTTTTTGCATTCTTACGATACCCTTGTATCTGAAGGATATTTTTAGACCATGGATTTTAAAAAAATTCATGGTCTATTGTGTTTGTCGGAATGTGCGTAACAGGCAAAAGGAGGCATCTGCGACCCCATAAAGTATATATATTCTTGCTCAGGTTCACTAGCCGAGTCGATTAGGCCATGTCTGTCTGTCCGTCTGACCGTCTGTCCGCCTGTGTGAACGCCTATATCTCAGAAACTAAAAAAGCTAGAGCCAAATTTGGTGACAACACTTATGTGAATCATACGCTGTAAAATTTTTATTAAAATTTGGGCCACGCCTACCTCCGCCCCGCAAATCGATAAGCCGTATAGCAAGCGCAATAATAAAGCTACAATATTCAGTTTTGGTGTATATGAAAACTATCACCACCATCGCTGAAAATTTGGTTCCGATCGGATAATGAACAAAAAAGTTATTCAACGTTTCATATAGATTTGCACTGCGCCCACTGCATGCAACCAAGCAGTGTTTTTTCCAAGCAGTGTTTTTTTCAACTGCTTGGCGTCTAACTGAAAGTTATATTTGTTGTTTATTATATTTCTTTAAAAAACACGTTTAATAACAGTTTTTTCAATCTAATTTTTTTCATAAACTTTAAAAATCCATGGTCTTATACAGTCCTTTAGATACTTTTTTTCAAATTTACTAATTATCTATATTTAACTATTCTCCGTTAACTTCACTCAAAAATGCAATATTCCCTCACCTTCCTAGAGAGCTTCACTATTTTAAATTTGTTTACTTCACCTGCTCCCTCTCTTTTTTCTTCTTC
This sequence comes from Zaprionus ghesquierei, assembly GCA_018904095.1. Taxonomy (NCBI): domain Eukaryota; kingdom Metazoa; phylum Arthropoda; class Insecta; order Diptera; family Drosophilidae; genus Zaprionus; species Zaprionus ghesquierei. The sequence continues at coordinate 52,557 of JAEIGP010000712.1, forward strand.
TTCGTTGTTTAATCAAGCATTGCACTTAGACAAAGACGGTGCCTTGATGTCGTGGGGAAGGAAAAGGGGGGAAGAACTGCGTGCAGACAAAACTAACTCTGACGCAGTTTCTAAGATTTTATACAACTCACAAATATTTGGATGCGTCGACGCATCGGCGTTGCCTTTTAATTGTTTCTAATTTCTGTGTTTCTGTGTTGACATTTTGTTTACCCCGCCTCCTGGAAGGCTACCTCCCTCCTCCACCTATAGCTACGCACACCTACGACTACGACTTCGGCTTCTTTTACTTCTTTTTTTTGGGGCGGTAGATCAATCTGTCGCTATCTGCTGTTGATAGACCCGTGTGGCAAGCTGGTGCGCGGCCCTACGAAGCACAGTGGCGCCTTTTGTCATTTGAGGTGGCAAAAAATATAACTTTTGAACGAGAAGAGATAATTTCATGATTTAAATTGCATATAACAGATAACGCTTTAAAATGAGTGCTTGGCCGAATAGATGTTTTTTAATAGGGTGTCAAAGTCAATATTTGCTTACCGGGCTAATTTAGTCATATTTTTCGTACCAAAAAAAAAAATTATCGGTTTTAAATTTTCTATGGCTTAATGCTACAATACTTGACGTGCTTTTAGAGTTTTTCAGCACGTCGAAACGCAAAACCCACAGAACAATTATTTTTATACCATTTGACCATGGAAAATGACAGAAGGAGGTGTGGCAGCCCCCACAAAGTATATATATTCTGACACAGGATCACTAGCTGAGTCGATTGAGCCATGTCCGTCTGTCTGTCTGTCCGTCTGTCCGATTGAACGTCTAGATCTCAGCTATTACAAAAGATATAGATACCAAATTTCACATGAAGTTTCCTTTATACCATAGGTAGATCGAGCTTATTTTCAATTTTCGATGTTAGAAATTTGCTAGCTTGCAAGTGTATCATAATTACAGCACACAACGAAACAGACGCCGAATTGTTGAGACTAAGTCATTAAAAATGGCTTTTGTATTCGCAAAAGTAATTTAATTAATTTTAAATAAAATGGGCCGTGGTTCGCTGCCTTGTAAACAATAAAAAGGCTCAATTCTCGCCTTTTCGAAATCTGACTTGAAATATCGCGTGAAATTGGTCGCAGAAATTGTGTCGTGCTTCAGACTTGCTTCGCTTAGTCCAAGAAAAGTGTTCAAAATGACGGTTTGGAGAGTGCTGAATAAGGTTGACCACATTGTGAGAGCTAAACAAAAAAAAAATACTTAATTTGACAGCCCGTCATAAGGCAGCTCGGATAAAATTTGCATAAAATAACTTGGCCACAAACTGACGGATTTTGCCATTACTGGCGAGATTTAAGAAAGGAGCCCTTGTGTGGCAGACCCCACAAAGTATATATATTCTGACTCAGGATCACTAGCTGGGCCGATTAAGCCATGTCCGTCTGTCTGTCCACCCGTCTGTCGGTTTGAACGTCTAGATCTCAGTTATTAAAAAAGCTAGAAACCCCATATTTCACATGAAGGTATATACAGGAATACCATAGGGAGATCGAGTTTATTTTAAATTTTTGATGCCACGCCCACCGCTCACTCAAATCGATCATTTTCGATTATCAGGATAAGTATTGAAGTTACAGCTATCTGATTTGGTATGAACATAAATAATTGCAATATAAATCTATTCCCCAAATTACAATCCAATCGGTAAAAATCCAATCGATAAAAACAGAAGTTATCCATGTTTCCGTTTTCCGTACTCTACAGCTTGCACCTGTGCTGCGAGTCGTGACGTCATCGTCACGATGTTTCGTTTCAGCCGTAGCGTATGTACAGCTATGCTATGATGTTTTCACATGTAGATGGCGCTATTCAAAGATAGATCTAATTTAAACAATAGGTGGCGGATAAACTTGTGCACAGTTCTTTGATGGGGCGAATGATATCTTACTGTCGGGCGCGCACGACTGTAGCTTCTTTACTTGTTTTCTGTTTTAATTTGAATAAAACAGCTGGGGAATCGCACCGAATGCTTGTTGAAGCCTTTGGCGAACAAGTACCAACTGTGAAAACGTGTGAACGGTGGTTTTAACGCTTCAAAAGTATTGATTTTGACATCGACGACAAAGAGCACGGAAAATCACCAAAAAGGTACGCAGACGACGAACTGAAAGCATTATTGGATGAAGACGATGTTCAAACGCAAAAAACACTCGCAGCGCAGTTGGAAGTAAGTCAACAAGCAGTTTCCAATCGCTTGCGAGAGATAGGAAAGATTCAAAAGGTCGGTAGATGGGTGCCACATGAGTTGAACGAGAGGCACTTGGAGAGGCGCAAAAACACATGCGAAATTTTGCTTTCACGATACAAAAGGAAGTCGTTTTTGCATCGTATCGTTACTGGCGATGAAAAATTGATCTTTTTTGTTAATCCTAAACGTAAACATTTAAGAACGGCTACAGTCAAGTGCTGACTTTATAAGACCATGGATTAGGGAAGTGCTTCCGCATGCGGCTTACTCACCAGACCTGGCCCCATCCGATTACCACCTATTCGCTTCGATGGGACACACACTCGCTGAGCTCAATAGAGTTGTTGGAGTGGCCAGCATGTTCAGCGGACTTAAATTCGATTGAAAATATATGGGGTATTCTCGCCAGAAGAGTGTATAAAGATAACACTACATACGAATGTATAAGCAGCCTTAAAAGCTGGATTTTACAAGAGTGGAACCTCTTGGAACCCCAGTTGTTAGCGAATCTTATAGATTCAATGAAAAATCAAATTTTTAACATCGGAAAATCCAGAGGATCGGCCATAAATATCTAATTAGTCCATGGATTTTAAAAAATAACTGGTCTATTGTGTTTGTCGAAATGTACGTAAAAGGCAGAAGGAGGCAACTCCATAAAGTATATATATTTTTGCTCAGGATCACTAGCCGAGTTGATTAAGCCATTTCGATCTGTCCGTCTGTCCGTCTGTATGAACGCCTATATCTCAGAAACTAAAAAACCTAGAGCCACCAAATTTGATGACAACACTTACGTGAATCATATGCTGTAAATCATCTGGCTAGCTATAGTTATCATATAAACCGAAAAAAAAAAATAATATGGTATCAAAATTGCGCTTGTAATCAATTTTTTTTCTATTTACGGGGGCGGAAGGGGGCGTCGCCTAAGTTCAAAATAATCTTGATGAGCCTGCAATAATAACAAATTTTGTCACCAAATCGAAACCGTAAATGCATGATAGTACTGTTTGTTTTGCAATCCACAACTTAACCCATTTCACCACCGTACAAGCACACACTATTCGGCCCAATGCTGCAAGCAGCGCTGCCAGCAGATTTCATTAATTTGACTTTAAACTATTTCAAAGATACTTCTATATTCTTGAAAGACTTTTGTTCCCTTAAGATACTCTTGTATACTCAAGATACCTGTGATAAATTGCCATTTCTTAAGATGAATTACAATTCCTTCTCTACATCTTCGGATAAATATATATATCATCTAGATGTTTTTGCATTCTGACGATACCCTCGTACCTGAAAGATATTTTTAGACCACGGATTATAAAAAAATTCATGGTCTATTGTGTTTGTCGGAATGTGCGTCACAGGCAGAAGGAGGCATCTCCGAGTCGATTAGGCCATGGCTGTCTGTCTGTCTGTCGCTGAAAATTTGGTTCCGATCGGATAATGAACAAACAAGTAAGAAAAATACAGTCGAGTGTGCTCGACTGTAATATACCCACTACCCAGCTGCTCGTACATCATTTATTTGCGGAACAAAAAAACGGCTACAATCATATTTTGACCGTAAAAGGCTATGGACTTACAATATTTATGCAAAGTCAATATATAAAATAAAAAAAAAAAACATTTTTGCACACATTTAATTTTTGATGCGGGCTGGACTCGAACCCGTAAATGCATAATAGTACTGTTCGTTTTGCAGTCCACAACTTAACCCATTTCACCACCGTACACGCACACACGATTCGGCACAATGCTGCAAGCAGCGCTGCCGGCCAAAATCCAAAATAAAATTGATCAGCGTGCAATAATAACACATATTGTCACCAAATATGGTAGTCCTAGCTCTTATAATAGCTGAGATCTAGATTTTCACACGGACAGACGGACATGGCTATATCGACTCGGCTGTTGATCCTGAGCCAGAATATATATACTTTATGGGGTCGGAGGTGTCTTCTTCTGCCTGTTACATACATTTTCGGTTTGAACAAAGTTATAATACCCTTCTACTCTATGAGTAGCGGGTATAAAAAGTTATTCAACGTTTCATATAGATTTGCACTGCGCCCACTGCAAGCAACCAAGCAGTGTTTTTTCCAAGCGGTGTTTTTTTCAACTGCTTGGAGTGCTTGGCGTTTGTACAGCTGATTGGTATGTTTTCACATGTAGATGGCGCTATTCAAGGATAGATCTAATTTAAACAATAGGTGGCGGATGAACTTGTGCAGAGTTTTTTGATGGAATTAAATGTGTGATAATTTATTTCGAAACTGGGCGAATGGTATCTTACTGTCGGGCGCGCTCGGCTGTAGCTTTCGTTACTTGTTTTGTAAATCATAAGGTGCGTATCAAAATGATAACACACTCTTATAACTTGCGTTTCTTCCGTCGTAAAATTTCCCCGTGCTAAAATATATTAAAAGCAAGTATGACGAAAGAGAGGATAAGGCATAAGCAATGCTAATTTACCGTTATTGGCTATTTTTAGCATTAATTGGAAATATGCCGTTAGTTTTGCGTAAACACGTAGAAATTTGCTAGCTTGCAAGTGTATCATAATTATAGCACACATAACGAAAACAGACGCCGAATTGTTGGGACTAAGTCATTTAAAATGGTTTTTGTATTCGCAAAAGCAATTTAATTAATTTTAAATAAAATGGGTCGTGGTTCGCTGCTTTGTGAACATTAAAAATGCTCAATTTAAGAAAGGAGCCCTTGTATTTTTGGCAAATAAATTTTGGTGGTGGATCTGCAATGGTATGAGGAGCTTTTAAGAAGTTTGGCAAGCTTGATTTACAATTTACAAGCTCCAGGATGTATAGTGCAGAATAAAGAGCAAACGCAGACAGTGTTAATTATACCATTCGACAAAATGGAAAAAACGACAAAATCGACAAAAAGAAAATGGTCAAAAATGGTAAACTAAGTTTGTGCAAATGAATGTAACAGGCAGAAGGAAGCGTGGCAGACCCCACAAAGTATATATATTCTGACTCAGGATCACTAGCTGAGCCGATTAAGCCATGTCCGTCTGTCTCTCCGTCTGTATGTCCGCCCGATTGTCGGTTTGAACGTCTAGATCTCAGTTATTAAAAAGCTAGAAACCCCATATTTCACATGAAGGTTCCTGAATACCATAGAGAGATCGAGTTTATTTTAAATTTTTGATGCCACGCCCACCGCCCACTCAAATCGATAATTTTCGATTATCAGGATAAGTATTGAAGTTACAGCTTTCTGATTTGGTATGAACATAAATAATTGCAATATAAATCTATTCCCCAAATTACAATCCAATCGGTAAAAATCCAATCGATAAAAACAGAAGTTATCCGTGTTTCCGTTTTCCGTACTCCACAGCTTGCACCTGTGCTGCGCGTCGTGACGTCATCGTCACGATGTTTCGTTTCAGCCGTAGCGTATGTACATATGTTCTACACTTGTTTTCTGTTTTCATTTGAATAAAACAGCTGGGGAATCGCACCGAATGCTTGTTGAAGCCTTTGGCGAACAAGTACCAACTGTGAAAACGTGTGAACGGTGGTTTCAACGCTTCAAAAGTATTGATTTTGACATCGACGACAAAGAGCACGGAAAACCACCAAAAAGGTACGAAGACACCGAACTGCAAGCATTATTGGATGAAGACGATGCTCAAACGCAAAAACAACTCGCAGCGCAGTTGGAAGTAAGTCAACAAGCAGTTTCCAATCGCTTGCGAAAGATGGGAAAGATTCAGAAGGTCGGTAGATGGATGCCACATGAGTTGAACAAGAGGCAGATGGAGAGGCGCAAAAACACATGCGAAATTTTGCTTTCATGATACAAAAGGAAGTCGTTTTTGCATCGTATTGTTACTGGCGATGAAAAATGGATCTTTTTTGTTAATCCTAAACGTAAACAAGTAAGAACGGCTACAGTCAAGTGCTGACTGTATAAGACCATGGATTAGGGAAGTGCTTCCGCATGCGGCTTACTCACCAGACCTGGCCCCATTCGATTACCACCTATTCGCTTTGATGGGACACACACTCCCTGAGCTCAATGGAGTTGTTGGAGTGGCCAGCATATTCACCGGCCATAAATTCGATTGAAAACATATGGGGTATTCTCGCCAGAAGAGTGTATAAAGATAACACTACATACGAATGTATAAGCAGCCTTAAAAGCTCGATTTGGCAAGAGTGAAACCTCTTGGAACCCCAGTTGTTAGGGAATCTTATAGATTCAATGAAAAATCCAATTTTTAACATCGGAAAATCCAGGGGATCGGCCATAAATATCTAATTAGACCATGGATTTTAAAAAAATACCACGCCTACTTCCGCCCCCTCAAATCGATAAACCGTATAGCCAGCGCCTATATCTCAGAAACTAAAAAAGCAGGAGCCACCAAATTTGGTGACAACACTTATATAAATCAATTTTTCGGTTTATATGATAACTATAGCTAGTCAGATGATCACTGAGAACTTGGTAACAATCGGATAATAAACACAGAAGTTATTCAGTTTAATGTTTTCCATAGCTGTAAGCAGCGCTGCCGGCAGCATGCGGGCGGGACTCGAATCCATAAATGCATAATAGTACTGTTCGTTTTGCAACTTAACCCATTTCACCACAGTACAAGCACACACTATTCGGCACAATGCTGCAAACAGCGCTGCCAACAGAGCTATGGAAAACGTTAAGCTAAATTACTTCTGTGTTTATTATCCGATTGTTATCAAATTGTCAGAAATCATCTGGCTAGCTATAGTTATCATATAAACCGAAAATGAACAATATGGCATCAAAATTGCGCTTGTAATCAATTTTTTTCGATTTACGGGGGCGTAAGGAGGCGTGGCCTAAATCCAAAATAAACTCGATGAGCGTCCGATAATAACACATTTTTTCACCAAATTTGGTAGTTTTATCTCTTATAATAGCTGAAATCTAGATTTTCACAAGGACGGACAGACGGACATAGCTATATCGACTCGGCTGTTGATCCTGAGCCAAAATATATGTACTTTATGGGGTCGGAGATGTCTCCTTCTGCCTGTTACATATATTTTCGGTTTGAACAAAGTTATTATACCCTTCTACTCTATGAGTATTGGGAATAAAAAAATTGTTGGATACATTTAATTTTTGATTCGGGCGAAACTCGAACCCGTATATGCATAATAGTACTGTTCGTTTTGCAGTCCACAACTTAACCCATTGCACCACCGTACAGGCACACACTATTCGGCACAATGATGCAAGCTGCGCTGCCAACAGAGCTGCTCACAGCTATGAAAATCGTTAATAATAATAATAACTTCTGTGTTTGTTATCCGATTGTTACCAAATATTCAGAGATCATGTGGGTAGCTATAGTTATCATATAAACCGAAAAAAAACAATATGGCTTCGAAATTGCGCTTGTAATCAATTTTTTTCCATTTACGGGGGCGGAAGGGGCCGTGGCCTAAATCCAAAATAACCTTGATGAGCGTGCAATAATAACACATTTTGTCCCCAAATATGGTAGTTCTAGCTCCTATAATAGCTGAGATCTAGATTTTCACAAGGACGGACATGGCTATATCGTCTCGGCTGTTGATCCTGAAACAGAATATTTATACTTTATGGGGTCGGAGATGTCTCCTTCTGCCTGTTACATTCATTTTCGGTTTGAACAAAGTTATAATACCCTTCTACTCTATGAGTAGTGGGTATAAAAAATGTTTGGACACATTTAATTTTTATGCGGCCGGGACTCGAACCCGCAAATGCATAATAGTACTGTTCGTTTTGCAGTCCACAAATTAACCCATTTCACCACCGTACAAGCACACACTATTCGGCACAATGCTGCAAGCACCGCTGCCAGCAGAGCTGCTTACAGCTATGGAAAACGTTAAGCTTAATAACTTCTGTCTTTGTTATCCGATTGTAACCAAATAGTTATCATACAAACCGAAAATGAAGAATATGGCATCAAAATTGCGCTTGTAATAAATTTTTTTCGATTTACAGGGGCGGAAGGGGGCGTGGCCTAAATCCAAAATAAACTTGATCAGCGTTCGATAATAACACATACTGTCACCAAATTTGGTAGTATTAGCTCTTACAATAACTGAGATCTAGATTTTCACACGGACAGACGGACGGACAGGCGGACACCGCTATATCTTCTCGGCTGTTGATACTGAGCCAGAATATATATACTTTGGGGTTGGAGGTGTCTCCTTCTGCCTGTTACAAACATTTTCGGATTGAACAAAGTTATTATACCCTTCTATTCTATGAGTATTGGGTATAATACCAGCAGCGCTGCTTGCAGCATTATGCCGAATAGTGTGTGCGTTCTGTAGAACACTTTCAAGTATACTGTTCGTTTTGCCAGTCGAGCCAACAGAATTCACCACCATACTTTATCACTTGGTACAAGCTGCAAAGAACAATTGGCACAAGCGCTTGTAATCAATGTTTTTCGATTTACAGGGGCGGAAGGGGGCGTGGCCAAAATCCAAAATAAACTTGATCAGCGTGCAATAATAACACATTTTGTCCCCAAATTTGGTAATCCTAGCTCTTATAATAGCTGAGATCTAGACTTTCACACGGACAGACAGACGGACAGACAGTCAGACGGACAGACGGACATGGCTATATCGACTCGGCTGTTGATCCTGAGCCAGAATATATATACTTTATGGGGTCGGAGGTGTCTCCTTCTGCCTGTTACATACATTTTCGGTTTGAACAAAGTTATAATACCCTTCTACTCTATGAGTAGCGGGTATAAAAAAAACATTTTTGCACACATTTAATTTTTGATGCGGGCGGGACTCGAACCCGTAAATGCATAATAGTACTGTTCGTTTTGCAGTCCACAACTTAACCCATTTCACCACCGTACACGCACACACGATTCGACACAATGCTGCAAGCAGCGCTGCCGTCAGCTATGGAAAACGTTAAGCTGAATAACTTCTGTGTTTATTATCCGATTGTTACCAAAATCAGAGATCATCTGGCTAGCCATAGTTATCATGTAAACCGAAAATGAACAATATGGCATCAAAATTGCGCTTGTAATCAATTTTTTTCGATTTACAGGGGCGGAAGGGGGCGTGGCCAAAATCCAAAACAAACTTGATCAGCGTGCAATAATAACACATTTTGTCCCCAAATTTGCTAATCCTAGCTCTTATAATAGCTGAGATCTAGACTTTCACACGGACAGACAGACGGACAGACGGACAGACAGACAGACGGACAGACGGACATGGCTATATCGACTCGGCTGTTGTTCCTGAGCCAGAATATATATACTTTATGGGGTCGGAGGTGTCTCCTTCTGCCTGTTACATACATTTTCGGTTTGAACAAAGTTATAATACCCTTCTACTCTATGAGTAGCGGGTATAAAAAAAAAACATTTTTGCACACATTTAATTTTTGATGCGGGCGGGACTCAAACCCGTAAATGCATAATAGTACTGTTCGTTTTGCAGTCCACAACTTAACCCATTTCACCACCGTACACGCACACACGATTCGACACAATGCTGCAAGCAGCGCTGCCGGCAGCGCTGCTTACAGCTATGGAAAACGTTAAGCTGAATAACTTCTGTGTTTATTATCCGATTGTTACCAAATTATCAGAGGTCATTTTAAACCGAAAATGAACAATATGGCATCAAAATTGCGCTTGTAATCAATGTTTTTTCGATTTACGGGTGCGGAAGGGGGCGTGGCCAAAATCCAAAACAAACTTGATCAGCGTGCAATAATAACACATATTGTCCCCAAATTTGGTAATCCTAGCTCTTATAATAGCTGAGATCTAGACTTTCACACGGACAGACAGACGGACAGACGGACAGACAGACAGACGGACAGACGGACATGGCTATATCGACTCGGCTGTTGATCCTGAGCCAGAATATATATACTTTATGGGGTCGGAGGTGTCTCCTTCTGCCTGTTACATACATTTTCGGTTTGAACAAAGTTATAATACCCTTCTACTCTATGAGTAGCGGGTATAAAAAAAAACATTTTTGCACACATTTAATTTTGATGCGGGCGGGACTCGAACCCGTAAATGCATAATAGTACTGTTCGTTTTGCAGTCCACAACTTAACCCATTTCACCACCGTACACGCACACACGATTGGACACAATGCTGCAAGCAGCGCTGCCGGCAGCGCTGCTTACAGCTATGGAAAACGTTAAGCTGAATAACTTCTGTGTTTATTATCCGATTGTTACCAAATTTTCAGAGATCATCTGGCTAGCCATAGTTATCATGTAAACCGAAAATGAACAATATGGCATCAAAATTGCGCTTGTAATCAATTTTTTTCGATTTACGGGGGCGGAAGGGGGCGTGGCCAAAATCCAAAATAAACTTGATCAGCGTGCAATAATAACACATTTTGTCCCCAAATTTGGTAATCCTAGCTCTTATAATAGCTGAGAGCTCTAGACTTTCACACGGACAGACAGACGGACGACAGACGGACAGGACAGACAGACGGACAGCAGACGGGATGCTGACAAGCAGCGCTACCGGCGGCGCTGCTTACAGCTATGGAAAGCGTTAAGCTCGAATAACTTCTGTGTTTTTATTATCCGATTGTTAAAAAAAATTTTCAGAGGTCCATCTGGCTAGCCATAGTTATCATGTGAACAGAAAATGAACAATATGGCATCAAATTGCGCCTGAATCAATGTTTTTCGATTTACGGGGTGCGGAAGGGGCGGGGCCAAAATCCAAAAATAAACTTGATCAGCGTGCAATCACAACACATATTGTCCCTAAATTGGTAATCCTAGCTCTTATACAGCTGAGATCTAGACTTTTCCACACGGACAGACAGACGATTGCAGACAGTCAGGAC